>CM059817.1:7144488-7726988 GCA_030435695.1 Brachymystax lenok tsinlingensis | reverse complement strand
TAACATTAATGGTGTGTATATAGTGCTTAAGATCGAAAATCTGTCAACTGTGAAACAGCGTTAAAATGACAGCTATGAAATGACCGGCAGTACCACTATACAGACAACTCTGGGTGTCAACTCTGCATACGCGTTCGGCTGGAGACAGCCTAGCCCTGCCAAGCTGCATCAGCTCGGGTAGAGGTGAATCGGCAGTTTCCGGAGGCTCCTGGAGGGACTCGGATAAGCTCGGATCCTCTCGGGGTCGTAGACGCCGGGGATCTCCGGTGTTCATCAGATGCAAGGTGGGATCCTTGAGTGAGCGATTGGGACCACAATCAGACCTCTTCTCCCTTCCGGGCAGCCTCTCTCCCGGACACCGGAGCCTCTGAAAAAAATGTCACCTCCGCCACGAATCCCTCCAGACTGAAGCATACGACTGACTGTTGTTCCTAAACGGCCGTAGCCCAGGCGAAGGCCCTCCCGGACATCAGCGTGATGAGGTACGCTATCTTAGAGCGGTCTGAGGGGAAGGAGGAGGGCTGCAGCTCCATGATGAGGGAACTCTGAGCAAGAAACGCCTGACAGTTGCCCGAATCTCCATCTAAGCACTCCGGGGGGTAGGTAAGCTGGATTCCCGGGAAACCGGGGTGACAGCGCTGCTACCAGCCGGGTTACTGAGGGGCTGGGAGGTTACCGTCGTGGTAGGCTGCCTAGTAGACAACACATGGACTTGCTCATGCAAAGTGTCCAATGCTTGGTCGTGACATTCGGCCACGGCCAGGAACACTTCCATCAGATCGCGAACGAAGCTCCTCGTGCCTACCAATGGTGGCTCTTTGGGAGGAGATGGCGTGGCGGGGCTGGTCCAAGTCTGCTGGGTCAGTCAGGGCCAGTTCGTACTATCACGTTTAAGGTAAGACCCAAATGTAGACGGTATCGAAGTAACAAGGTTTATTACAGCAACGGGGGCAGGCAAATGACAGGTCAAGGCAGGCAGGGGTAGGTTATCCAGAGTCGTGGGGCAAAGGTACAGGACGGCTGGCAGGCTCAGGACGGGTAGAAAGGTCAAAAACCGAGAAAACTAGAAAGCAGGAACAAACGAGAGTCAGGAACAGAGGGAAACGGCTGGTATGCTTGACGAAACAAAACAAACTGGCAACAGACTAACAGAGAACACAGTTATAAATACACAGGGGATAAATATGAAGATTGGCGACACCTGGAGGGGGTGTCACAAAGACACAAAGACAAGTGTAACAGATCAGGGCGTGACACTGTGGAGGCTTTCACTGGAATAAAAGCAGTCAACAACAACATAAGTAATTTCTATGGTCAGTGAGCAGAAAACATTTTGGAATTGTAAACAAACTGAGCATTCTAGTTATTGTTTCAAGTTGTCTAACTTTTAAGTTCTCAACCAGAGGCCACACTGGTGTTCCTGTGACTCTCTGCCTATATACCACAGAGACAGAGCAGCCCACTCAATACTTGTTATGCTACCACAGCTGAGACTACTGTTTGTATAGGACGATATTGTCAAATTGCTTCCGGAAGTTCTCTACAGAAGCCTGAACAGTGGTTCCCTGACTCTGTAACTCCTACCAGGACAGAGAAGCCTGGCACATTCAATGCCCACTATCCCATAAGAGCTCCATGGAGACCAGTGTTTGTGGTTGGGGTCCTGAGGGCTAAAGGGCTGGTGGACCTGGAGGGCTGGCTCCCGGTGGTGAAGGGGATGTACTTCATAAGAGCTCCATGGAGACCAGTGGTTGCTCTCTCTCTCTCTCTCTCTCTCTCTCTCTTTCTTTCTTTCTCTCTGTCTCTCTCTTTCTCTCTCTCTCTCTCTCTCTCTCTGTCTCTCTCTCTCTCTCTCTCTCTCTCTCTCTCACACACTTCATACATTAGTAAGTAACGACCACATTCAGTTAACTCAATGTTTGGCCTGGAGCCTTTCTCCAGGGTGTGCCCAGCGTGTGCCCAGGGTGTGTCCAGGGTGTCCAGGGTGTGTCCAGGGTGTGTCCAGGGTGTGTTCAGGGTGTGTCCAGGGTGTGTCCAGGGTGTGTTCAGGGTGTCCAGGGTGTGTCCAGGGTGTGTCCAGGGTGTGCCCAGGGTGTGTCCAGGGTGTGTCCAGGGTGTGCCCAGGGTGTGTCCAGGGTGTGTCCAGGGTGTGTCCAGGGTGTGCCCAGGGTGTGTCCAGGGTGTGCCCAGGGTGTGTCCAGGGTGTGCCCAGGGTGTGTCCAGGGTGTGTCCAGGGTGTGCCCAGGGTGTGCCCAGGGTGTGTCCAGGGTGTGTCCAGGGTGTGCCCAGGGTGTGTCCAGGGTGTGCCCAGGGTGTGTCCAGGGTGTGTCCAGGGTGTGCCCAGGGTGTGTCCAGGGTGTGTCCAGGGTGTGTCCAGGGTGTGCCCAGGGTGTCCAGGGTGTGTCTAGCGCCCACTGCTTTTTACCCCACATTCTTTTCAGAATAGTCATGTTTTCTTTCAGATGAATACAACATTTGGCTACACAATGTTATCTTTCTGTTGATCCTGGTGTTCTTGTCTTAGCTAGAAACATCTAACTCTATCAACACTCATCGCCTTGTCTGACATTTATGAGAAGTATGACTCCCAACCCCCCTCTGTCTATAAGGAGGTCTCCTCTACACCCTGGCTGGTGGGAACAAGCCTTTAAACTCCACAGTATTCACCTCATTCCTTCCATACCAGCATCTAGTAGTCTACTTCCCCATGTCTTCTCTGCCCTCCAACTGACCATGTGCACAGCATGCGTGTCAAAGTACTGGGTTTTAGTATATTCACCTTTTCTCAAGTTCAGGTTGGTGGCAGCAGAAGGGGAGTGGTGACAGTTTGTTTGGCTCACCGGAGCATCGGGGATCTCGGGTTACTGCCCTGTGGATTCATCAGGCCACAAACACACCTGCTCCTGTCCTTTAAGACCAGCTGTAGACAGCCTTCTGCTGAGAGAGAGAGAGAGAGAGAGAGAGAGAGAGAGAGAGAGAGAGAGAGAGAGAGAGAGAGAGAGAGAGAGAGAGAGAGAGAGAGAGACTTGAATGGGCCTTTGAGACAGTTGGTAGAGCATGGCGATTGCAATGCCAGGATAGTGGGTTTGATTCCTGGGACCACCCATATGTAAAATGTATGCACATGTGTCTGTAAGTCGCTTAGGATAAAAGTGTCTGCTAAATGGTATGTTATACTATATTAAGACTGGGACTCTGTTGTGACTACTGCCAGGTTTAAGTGACATATGGTGTGATGGTTGGTGAAAGGGGTAAGGGGTGAGGGGGGAAGGGGTAGGGGGCAAGGTCGAGCTGCTGCTCCATCACTCAGACTGCAGCCCTCCAGAGCCATGTAGATCAGAGGTGTCAAACATACCTGGGTCCAATCTGGCCCACGAGGGGGGTCCAATCTGGCCCGAGGGTAGTTTGAGTTAAAAAAAAAATATATATATATATTTTACTGTGAGTAAATATAACAAATGTTAGTGCGGCCCACCGGACCTCATTGAAGACCAAATGCTAAATTAGTTTGACACCCCTGCTATAGATAGACTGTGATGCTGCTCTTTTGCTGTCTAGCAGATAGTTGCAACAGACCTGGGTGCAAATACTATTTGAAATAATTTCAAATGTATTTTCTGGGATTGATTGATCTTGCCTGGTGGAATGGAGCAAAAAGAAAAGCTGCAAAAGTGCAAACCCCACCCATCTGGCACTCCAGACAGGCTAAAGCAAACGATCAACGAATCTGAAGGATTTTGAATCGGGTCTGGGTGGCTACAGCCTTCTTTCACTGTGCTGTCCATGCCACGTTCGTTACTGGTTGGTCGTCAAAAAGTTATAAGATAAAGGATTCACACAACTAAATCACTACTAAAGTAGAATAGGAGGCAACAGTTGAGTCATACTTCTATGAAAGTATAGCCTGATGCGCTCGAATTAGTGAATTCAACTTCAATTGCGCTGCTTTCGTGTGTCCCGTTTACAGAGCGCAGCGAAGGGAAAGAGTACAGACACATGCCACAGTCCTAGCTAGGCGACTAAAATGTTGCACTCCGGGTTAGGTTTTTAAAGCTTAACAATGATTAACTAAAAGCCTCGGCTGCCTACTCAAATACAATACATTTTGAGTGCGCTATACAGCAATGTTGCATTCAAACGCACCGGTGATCCATGCAGTGCAAAAAACATATTTTAAGTTTTAAATGTCACAACAACCTATAGCTACGTTTTTGTTATTTGGAGTTATTAAATACTTTTTGATTAGGATCGGAGCATATTATTTACATCTGCAAGCATAGCAGCAAAGAATGGACGAATATAATTGATCTCTTCTTTATCACTTCTTCTGTTTTAATTTGTTAAAATACTATATACAGCATCCTATGTACGTACATGGACATTATAAAGGGACATATTTTTTGTAATAAAACAGTGGGCCAGTTGTATGCACGTTTTTTTGTATAAACAAAGATAATAGTATACATTGCCTTCAGAAAGTATTCAGACCCCTTGACTTTTCCCACCTTGATATGTTACTGCCTTATCCCCCAATTAATCTGCACACAATACCCCATAATGACAAAGCAAAAACAGGTTTTTAGAAATGTTAGCAAATTAATGAAACATTTTAAACAGAAATATTTTATTTACATAAGTATTCAGACCCTTTGCTATGAGACTCGAAATTGAGCTCAGGTGCAACCTGTTTCCATTGATCCTCTTTGAGAAGTTTCTACAACTTGATAGGAGTCCATCTGTGGTAAATTCAATTGATTGGACATTGATTTGGAAAGGCACACACCTGTCTATATAAGGTCCCACAGTGCATGTGTCACGATCTCCGTGAGGGACAGACCAAGACGCAGCGATGCTTCCAGTATACATTTTATTAAAGACGAAGGTAACTGGGAAAATAACAAAACAAAACGAACGAAGACCGTGATGCACATAACTACAAACACAACAAGCTATGATCAAACAATAACCCACAAAATACTAGTGAAAACCCCAAACATATATATGGTTCCCAATTAGAGGTAACAACACACAGCTGCCTCTAATTGGGAACCATTACCCAACATAGAAACACAACACCTAGAACAGAAAAAACCCTACACCAAAAACAAAACTAAACACGCCAGCCTGTCTATATCAGGCCTGAACGTGACAGTACCCCCCCCCCCCCAAAGGCGCGGACTCCGACCTCGCCAAAAGTCCATTGGGGGGGTCTTCGGGTGGGCCTTCCTGTCCCAGGTGGCGGCTCCGGTGCCGGCCGTGCTGGCTCGGGGTCCCACACCGGAGGCCCTGGGCTATTTGCCGGAACAGTTAGTTTAGGACTGGGGACCTTCTTTGGAGGTTCCGGACTGGGGACCTTCTCTGGAGGTTCCGGACTGGGGACCTTCTCTGGAGGTTCCGGACTGGGGGCCTTCTCTGGAGGTTCCGGACTGGGGGCCTTCTCTGGAGGTTCCGGACTGGGAACCTTCTCTGGAGGCTCCGGACTGGGAACCTTCTCTGGAGGCTCCGGACTGGGAACCTTCTCTGGAGGCTCCGGACTGGGAACCTTCTCTGGAGGCTTCGTACTGGGAACCTTCTCTGGAGGCTCCGGACTGTCGACGCGCACTGGGACTCTGGTGCGGGGAACAGGAACGGGCCGTACTGGACTCATGACGCGCACTGGGACTCTGGTGCAGGGAGCAGGAACGGGCCGTACTGGACTCATGACGCCGCACTGGGACTCTGGTGCGGGAGCAGGAACGGGCCGCATTGGGCTCATGACGCCGCACTGGGAATCTGGTGCGGGAGCAGGAACGGGCGTGCTGGATCCACGACGGGCACAGGAATCCTGGAGCGTGGAGCAGGGACAGGACGCGTGCTGGGTCCACGACGGGCACAGGGATCCTGGAGCGTGGAGCAGGGACAGGGCGTGCTGGGTCCACGACGGGCACAGGGATCCTGGAGCGTGGAGCAGGGACAGGACGTGCTGGGTCCACGACGGGCACAGGAATCCTGGAGCGTGGAACAGGGACAGGACGTGCTGGGTCCACGACGGGCACAGGGATCCTGGAGCGTGGAGCAGGGACAGGACGTGCTGGGTCCACGACGGGCACAGGGATCCTGGAGCGTGGAGCAGGGACAGGACGTGCTGAGTCCACGACGGGCACAGGGATCCTGGAGCGTGGAGCAGGGACAGGACGTGCTGGACTCTCATAGCGCACAGGGGGCCTGGTGCGCGGAGCCGGGACAGGACGTGCTGGACTCTCTAAGCGCACAGGGGGCCTGGTGCGCGGAGCCGGAACAGGACGTGCTGGACTCTCTAAGCGCACAGGGGGCCTGGTGAGCGGAGCAGGGACTGGACGTACTGGGCTATCTAAGCATACAGGGGACCTGGTGCGTGGAGCCGGTACTGCTCTCCCCGGCTGTTCACTCACCCTTGCCTCATGGATGATGGGAGCTGGAATGTCACGCACTGGGCTGTGGATGCGAAGCGGAGTCCCCACACGCAGAACCGGTGCAGGATATCTCGGTCCCAGAAGGTGTACTGGAGACCTCGCTCCAATCAGGCCTTTATGGGAGAGTGGCCAGACGGAAGCACTCTTCAGTATAAGGCACATGACAGCCCGCTTGGAGTTTGCCAAAAGGCACCTAAAGGACTCTCAGACCATGACAAACAAGATTCTCTGGTCTGATGAAACCAAGATGGAACTCTTTGGCCTGAATGCCAAGAGTCATGTCTGGAGGAAGCCATCCCTATGGTGAAGCATGGTGGTGGCAGAATCATGCTGTGGGGATGTTTTTCAGCGGCAGGGACCTGGAGACTAGTCAGGATCGAGGCAAAGATGAATGGAGCAAAGTACAGAGAGATCCTTGATAAAAACCTGCTCCAGAGTGCTCAGGATCTCAGACTAGGGCGAAGGTTCACCTTCCAACAGGACAACAACCCTAAGTACACAGCCAAGACAACATAGGAGTGGCTTCGGGACAAGTCTCTGAATGTCCTTGAGTGGCCCAGCCAGAGCCCGGACTTAAACCTGATTGAACATCTCTGGAGAGACCTGAAAATAGCTGTGCAGCAACGCTCCCCATCCAACCTGACAGAGCATGAGAGGATCTGCAGAGAAGAATGGGAGAATCTCCCAAATGACAGGTGTGCCAAGCTTGTAGCATCATTCCCTTCAAGACTTGAGGCTGTAATTGCTGCCAAAGGTGCTTCAACAAAGTACTGAGAGGGTCTGAATACAAAAATGTCTAAAAACCTGTTTTTACTTTGTCATTAGGGGGTATTGTGTGTCGATTGATGAGGGGAAAAAAAGTTGAATCAATTTTAGAATAAGGCTGTAACCTCACAAAATGTGGACAAAGTCAAGGGGTCTGAATACTTTTCCGAAGGCACTGTATGTGTGGCAAATTAGTATTTTTTTTTTCTTCATTTGGCCCTTACGCTGATTGAGTTTGACACCCTTTCCTACATAGTGCTCAACTTATGGGCCCTGGTCAAAAGTAATGGGCTATATAGGGAATAGGGGACTATTTGAAACACCCCCCCCCCCCCAGTCATTCAGAAGGAGTTGCTGCCAGGACTGGAGTGCCTTGGCCTCCGGGCCAGCATCATTGTTTTCTGCCTGTAATCCACTGAGAGGGAGAGAGAGAGGGCTGTGCTATAGGTTAATTAAGACATCAAGCTTGCTTCAGGAGAGTTCTCGGCCAAGTCTGTCGAGCGCGTGGTGGGCCCCCTCTGGACATTTCACTTGAGGGGAAATCACTCAGACCTCAAACCTTTGTTATGGAGTGTAACAGTAAAGTATATTACAGTCAATTCTGGATTACTATGACCAATATTCTCATATTTATAGTGGCATTGTTATGGCTTTTTGTGGGGCAATCATTTTGAATATTATTCCAATGCTGTTGCTTAATGTTGTAGGTGTGAAACTAAGCATCACTTGAGGAGAGCACAGGGATTCTATTAAAGTACTCATATGTAGTTATGTGGTTGAGAGGGTCTACAGACATAGGCTGGGTTTCAGATGCTTTCCTATAGGGGATCAGAAGTGCAGGGTTTAAGGTATAAGCTGGTGTAATTGGTGGGAACTGATCCCAGACAGGATTATCTCATCAGGTAGATGAGATGAGAGCCAGTGTGACTCCAAAAACAACGCTGCTACATTGGCCTGGGTTGGTAGTTCCAGCTGTGTGAGGAGGACTGGATCCAATGAATTATTACAGCTCGAATAGAGCCAGAGAGACAGAACCATAGCAACCCTCGGCTCCGATTAATGTGAGACGTGATCTGGCAGGAGAGACTGTGAGAGAGAGAGAGAGAGAGAGAGAGAGAGAGAGAGAGAGAGAGAGAGAGAGAGAGAGAGAGAGAGAGAGAGAGAGAGAGAGAGAGAGAGAGATGGAGGCCCGTCAGTAAAAATGTCAGAGACACAAATCAATATCTGTGGCCTGTGTGGGAGTTGCCAAGGAAAACAGAAAGAGAGAGATGGAGGAGTGATTATAGGATCTTCCACTTCCGCAATAAAACCAGGGTCATATTCACTAGGATTTAAACGGAAGCAAGCCCCCAAAACCGAGAGGGATTACCTGAACTTGTCAATTGAAAAATGCTTGTTCTTGTTTGTCGTTGCAAGACGTTTTGCTTTGGTGTCGGTGTGCACTCATGAATATGACCCAGGTCTCCTTGAATCAATTAGATAATGGAACCGGGTTGAAAACAACATTTCAGAACCTAGTTTTCTTGGGTAATATATTTATTCTGGCAATAGAAGGGCTGTCTTTTTTATGCTGTTTTTGATGCTGTTTTTTATGCTGTTTATGATGCAACTACCGATGGGTTATCCTTTCCGTTACTTTCTAAATGTTTTCCCCTGATATGATTATATATGCTGATAAAATGGATGATTCCATGAATTATTCTGTACTCAGGTTGTTCTCACGATCCTCTCATTACGTTCATAAATCTTGCATGGTCCTGCTCAACACGATGGTCCTCCAGCAATTGATGTGTTTTTCACTGGTGGAGAAACCGGCTTGGTCTCATAGACTAGACGTAACATAGTAAATGGAAATCCAAGGACACTCAAATTAGTATGATATGTTACGTTTGGTATGGTTACATGAGACAGAATGTTACTTCATAACCTCTACATAACCTCTGCGGGACGGTTGAGCTAACGTAGGCTAATGCGATTAGAATGAGGTTGTAAGTAACAAGAACATTTCCCAGGACATAGACATATCTGATATTGGCAGAAAGTTTAAACTATTGTTAATCTAACTGCACTGTCCAATTTATAGTAGCTATTACAGTGAAATAATACCATGCTATTGTTTGAGGAGAGTGCACAGTTTTGAAAAGCTATTAATAAACCAATTAGGCACATTTGGACAGTCTTGATGCAACATTCTGAACAGAAATGCAATGGTTCATTGGATCAGTATAAACTTTGCACATACACTGCTGCCATCTAGTGGCTAAGTTGCACCTGGGCTGGAATAATACATTATGGCTGTTCTCTTGCATTTCAAAGATGATGGTACAAAAAAATACAAAAACGGTTGTTTTTTTCTTGATATTTTCTATTACTAGATCTAATGTGTTATATTCTCCTATATTCCTTTCACATTTCCACAAACTTCAAAGTGTTTCCTTTCAAATGGTATCAATAATATGCATATCCTTGCTTCAGGTCCTGAGCTACAGGCAGTTAAATTTGGGTATATAATTTTAGGCAAAAATTGAAAAAATGGCTCCGATCCTTTTTAGCAAAAAAGAAAGTGCAGTGCATCCGACCACATTTTCTGATCAAGGATAAATTCTCTCTTACATACTGGCCACACCGCTCGCATCGCGTGCGCGAGCATTGCAAAATAAATGTACACATATATGTTATTCAATCATTGCACCCACACTGCTCGCGCGCCAACGAGCGTCTGCGTTGCCAAGCGCTAAAATAGAAGTCAGTTCTATTTGTAACGCTGAACGCGGTGCAAGTCCTGCCTCTCCCATCTCCTCATTGATTTATAGAAGCAGATACCCATGTGCCATCTCCTCATTGGTTATACCCATGTGCCATCTCCTCATTGGTTATACCCATGTGCCATCTCCTCATTGGTTATACCCATGTGCCATCTCCTCATTGGTTATACCCATGTGCCATCTCCTCATTGGTTGTACCCATGTGCCATCTCCTCATTGGTTATACCCACATGCCATCTCCTCATTGGTTATACCCACGTGCCATCTCCTCATTGGTTATACCCACGTGCCATCTCCTCATTGGTTATACCCACGTGGGTGATTGACAGATGAACTGAGGTCGGTCGGTCGTGGTAATACACCTTATTATGAAAGTTAGATGCCAATCGCCATATAAAGTCCAAAAAAGAAAAGCCTGGAAGGAGGAGAGATGACTAGAAACGATTCGGTTGACCTTTTTATGTGTGGATTAACTGTTGGAGTAGAGGACCTTGTGCATTTCAGGTAAAATAACAACGTTTATATCCCAGGACAAATTAGCTAGCAACAGCAAGCTAGCTAAATAGGACAAATTAGCTAGCAACAGCAAGCTAGCTAAATAGGACAAATTAGCTAAATAGGACAAATTAGCTAGCAACAGCAAGCTAGCTAAATAGGACAAATTAGCTAGCAACTAGCTAGCTAAATTGCCATAAATGTTTAATGCTTGAATACCTGTCCCCAAATTAATATACTTGGTTCAGAGTTTGTTTTGATATTTCAACCTGTGTGTCATGATCGCGTTTGGTGTGGGGGGACAAAATCTATTTCCGCACAATGGCGCATAATGGAGCATGCTCGCATCCGGTTTGGGCATGGTGTCAGGTGTTCCACTGAGACGGGTGAACCCAATATCAAGTGTCTGGCTTTCTCTCCTCATCTCCATTTCTGATGAGAAAGAGTTGGACTGATGAGAGTAGAAAAGCTAGTAGGCATGACGACAGTAAGGTCTGATGAGAAAGAGCTGAACTGATAAAAGTAGAAAAGCTAGCATGCATGACGACAGTATAGCAAGTACAGCTGAGCAGAAAACAAACTAAAAGAGAGTACAATTAGCTGTTTTGCTTGTGTTGTTATTTTCTAAAGTGAAGAGAGGCCATGTTAGAATACAGGTAAGGAAATGCCTCACCCTCGTTTGCTTGCATTTAGGGAATAAATGTTGTTCAGAATCTTAATACTGTCTCCTCTACTTTCCCTTCCCTTCCTCTCCTCTCCTCTCCTCTCCTCTCCTTTCCCCTCCCCCTCTCCTTTCCTTTCCCCTCCCCTCCTCTCCTCTCCTCTCCCCTCCCCATCTCCTCTCCTCTCCTTTCCTTTCCTTTCCTTTCCTTTCCTTTCCTTTCCTTTCCTTTCCTTTCCTTTCCTTTCCCCTCCCCTCCCCTCCCCTCCCATCCCATCCTCTCCTCTCCCCTTCCCTCCCCATCTCCTCTCCTCTCCTTTCCTCTTCTCCCCTGACAGGATGATGAGGTGGTGCTGCAGAGTGTCGCCACCATCCAGAAGGAGAATCGCAAGTTTTGTCTGTCCGTGGAGGGACTCGGAAATCGACTATGCTTCCTAGAACCTACATCTGAGGCTAAGGTGAGTGGAGTGTCTCTCAGTGCTTGGTATGGACTAGTTTTGACTGCATTTAAATACTCACAAAGTCTCTTTGCTTATTTCCAGTGTTTTTAGGCATTCATACAAAAAAGATTGTCACCTTAGAGGTAAAATAGTCTCATGTGAAACTTAAAGACATATTTTGAGTCTGACTCCCCACCACATTCCTGCTTGGTAAATGGCTATGATAACCCCAAAGAAGTACATACTGCTTTAGAATGTCAATCAGCAACAGACTCTATGTTATAGAGTTCTAATCTAACGGACTGACCATTTAAAATGAGAATAGTTGTTTGTTGGAAATCTGATTCGGATTATTTTCTCTGAAGTGTGTTACATTAATGGTTCTAAAATCCTGTGACACAGCACCATAACAACAGAAACATTCCCCTGAATTCGCTGAACTTCTCAAGCTGTCCATCAGGGAATAAGCAGCTGGTTCTGGAGATGGGCATAAGGAAGTTTAAAACACATTAGACTGGTTCCCGATCTGTTTGTGAGGTATAGCCAATGAGTTGGCTATACAGCACAAACCGATCTTGCACCAGGCTAAAACTACATTACATCATGAAAGTCTTATCTTTCTTCAGAAATGAGCATGATAAGAGGTTTTCGGTATAGTAATATAGGTCCACTCATCACAGAACATTGACTTGAATGGGAATACCTGTTCTAGTCAGACTTTTTCGTTACATCTTGCACATCTTGCACATTCAGCACATACAGTACATACAGTACTTACAGTACACAGTACATACAGTACACAGTACCTACAGCACATACAGCACATACAGTACACAGTACATACAGTACATACAGTACACAGTACATACATCACATACATTACACAGTACATACAGTACATACAGCACATACAGTACATACAGTACATACAGTACATACAGCACATACAGTACACAATACATACAGTACACATTACATACAGCACATACAGCACATACAGTACACAGTACATACAGTACACAGCACATACAGCACATACAGCACATACAGTACATACAGCACACAGTACATACAGTACATACAGTACATACAGTACACAGTACATAGAGCACATACAGTACATACAGTACACAGTGCACAGTACACACAGCACATACAGCACATACAGTACATACAGTACATACAGTACACAGTACATACAGTATATACAGTACACAGTACACAGTACATCTTGCACGTACAGTACATACAGTACATACAGTACATACAGTACACAGTACACAGTACACACAGCACATACAGTACATACAGTACATACAGTACATAGAGCTCATACAGTACATACAGTACATACAGTACACAGTACACAGCACATACAGTACAAACAGTACATACAGTACATACAGTACACAGTACATACAGCACATAGAGTACATAGAGTACACAGTACATAGAGTACATACAGTACACACAGTACACAGTACATAGAGTACATACAGTACATACAGTACATACAGTACACAGTACACAGTACACAGTACATACAGCACATACAGTACATGTACATACAGCACATACAGTACACAGTACACAGTACACAGTACACACAGCACATAGAGCACATACAGAACATATAGTACATACAGCACACAGTACTTATAGTACATACAGCACATACAGTACATACAGTACATATAGTACATACAGCACACAGTACATATAGTACATACAGTACATATAGTACATACAGCACACAGTACATACCGCACATTTAGTACATACAGCACATAGAGCACACAGTACATACCGCACATTTAGTACATACAGCACATAGAGCACACAGTACATGTAGTACATACAGCACACAGTACATACCGCACATACAGTACATATAGTACATACAGCATACAGTACATGCAGTACATATAGTACATACAGCACACAGTACACACCGCACATACAGTACAAACAGCAAATACAGTACACAGTACATACTGTACATACAGCACACACAGTACATACAGTACAAACAGCACATGCAGTACATACAGCACATACAGCACATACAGTGCATACAGCACATACAGCACATACAGTACATACAGCACACAGCACATACAGTATACAGTACATACACCACACACAGTACATACAGCACATACAGTGCATACAGCACATACAGCACATACAGTACATACAGCACACAGTATACAGTACATACAACACATGCAGTGCATACAGCACATACAGCACATACAGCACATACAGTACATACAGCACACAGCACATACAGTACACAGTATGCAGTACATACAGCTTACAGCACATACTGTACATACAGCACACAGCACATACAGCACATACAGCACATACAGCACATACAGTACGTACAGCACATACAGTACATTTAGTACATACAGCACACAATACATACATTATACATCACATACAGTACATACAGTACACAGTACACAGTACATCCAGCACATACAGTACATACAGCACACACAGTACATACAGTACAAACAGCACATGCAGTACATACAGCACATAGTATACAGTACATACAACACATGCAGTGCATACAGCACATACAGCACATACAGCACATACAGTACATACAGTACATACAGTACACAGTACACAGTACATACAGCACATACAGTACATACAGCACACAGTACATACAGCATATGCAGCACATACAGTACATACAGCACATACAGTGTACAGCACATACAGTACACAGTACACAGTACATCCAGCACATGCAGTACATACAGCACATACAGCACATACAGTACATACAGCACATACAGTATACAGCTCATACAGTACACAGTACACAGTACATCCAGTACATACAGCACACATCACATACAGTGCATACAGTATACAGCACATACAGTACATACAGCACATACAGTACATACAGCACATACAGTACATACAGTACACAGTACACAGTACATACAGCACATACAGTACACAGCACATACAGCACATACAGCACATACAGCACATACAGTACATACAGTACAAAGTACATACAGTACATACAGCACATACAGCACATACTTATAAAATGTTGGTGTCTAATAACTTCTAATTGTACATGGAAACTTTCCCAATTTGCAATTAACTCACAATGACTCGATCAATGCTCCTGTTTCACTTAAAAATGAAGTTCTTTTAAATGACTGAGATGTATTTTCACTGTCATTACAGTTCCTCTCTCTATGATTACACTGTCATTACAGTTCCTCTCTATGATTACACTGTCATTACAGTTCCTCTCTTTATGATTACACTGTCATTACAGTTCCTCTCTATGATTACACTGTCATTACAGTTCCTCTCTCTATGATTACACTGTCATTACAGTTCCTCTCTATGATTACACTGTCATTACAGTTCCTCTCTATGATTACACTGTCATTACAGTTCCTCTTTATGATTACACTGTCATTACAGTTCCTCTTTATGATTACACTGTCATTACAGTTCCTCTCTATGATTACACTGTCATTACAGTTCCTCTCTTTATGATTACACTGTCATTACAGTTCCTCTCTCTATGATTACACTGTCATTACAGTTTTTCTCTATGATTACACTGTCATTACAGTTCCTCTCTCTATGATTACACTGTCATTACAGTTCTTCTCTATGATTACACTGTCATTACAGTTCCTCTCTCTATGATTACACTGTCATTACAGTTCTTCTCTATGATTACACTGTCATTACAGTTCTTCTCTATGATTACACTGTCATTACAGTTCCTCTCTATGATTACACTGTCATTACAGTTCCTCTCTTTATGATTACACTGTCATTACAGTTCCTCTCTTTATGATTACACTGTCATTACAGTTCCTCTCTCTATGATTACACTGTCATTACAGTTCCTCTCTTTATGATTACACTGTCATTACAGTTCCTCTCTATGATTACACTGTCATTACAGTTCCTCTCTATGATTACACTGTCATTACAGTTCCTCTCTTTATGATTACACTGTCATTACAGTTCTTCTCTATGATTACACTGTCATTACAGTTCCTCTCTCTATGATTACACTGTCATTACAGTTCCTCTCTTTATGATTACACTGTCATTACAGTTCTTCTCTATGATTACACTGTCATTACAGTTCCTCTCTATGATTACACTGTCATTACAGTTCCTCTCTCTATGATTACACTGTCATTACAGTTCCTTCTCTATGATTACACTGTCATTACAGTTCCTCTCTTTATGATTACACTGTCATTACAGTTCCTCTCTTTATGATTACACTGTCATTACAGTTCCTCTCTCTATGATTACACTGTCATTACAGTTCCTCTCTTTATGATTACACTGTCATTACAGTTCCTCTCTTTATGATTACACTGTCATTACAGTTCTTCTCTATGTTTACACTGTCATTACAGTTCCTCTCTATGATTACACTGTCATTACAGTTCCTCTCTTTATGATTACACTGTCATTACAGTTCTTCTCTATGATTACACTGTCATTACAGTTCCTCTCTTTATGATTACACTGTCATTACAGTTCCTCTCTTTATGATTACACTGTCATTACAGTTCTTCTCTATGATTACACTGTCATTACAGTTCCTCTCTTTATGATTACACTGTCATTACAGTTCCTCTCTTTATGATTACACTGTCATTACAGTTCCTCTCTATGATTACACTGTCATTACAGTTCCTCTCTCTATGATTACACTGTCATTACAGTTCTTCTCTATGATTACACTGTCATTACAGTTCCTCTCTTTATGATTACACTGTCATTACAGTTCCTCTCTTTATGATTACACTGTCATTACAGTTCTTCTCTATGTTTACACTGTCATTACAGTTCCTCTCTCTATGATTACACTGTCATTACAGTTCCTCTCTTTATGATTACACTGTCATTACAGTTCCTCTCTCTATGATTACACTGTCATTACAGTTCCTCTCTTTATGATTACACTGTCATTACAGTTCCTCTCTTTATGATTACACTGTCATTACAGTTCCTCTCTATGATTACACTGTCATTACAGTTCCTCTCTCTATGATTACACTGTCATTACAGTTCCTCTCTCTATGATTACACTGTCATTACAGTTCCTCTCTCTATGATTACACTGTCATTACAGTTCCTCTCTTTATGATTACACTGTCATTACAGTTCCTCTCTCTATGATTACACTGTCATTACAGTTCTTCTCTATGATTACACTGTCATTACAGTTCCTCTCTTTATGATTACACTGTCATTACAGTTCCTCTCTTTATGATTACACTGTCATTACAGTTCCTCTCTCTATGATTACACTGTCATTACGGTTCCTCTCTCTATGATTACACTGTCATTACAGTTCCTCTCTTTATGATTACACTGGCATTACAGTTCCTCTCTTTATGATTACACTGTCATTACAGTTCCTCTCTCTATGATTACACTGTCATTACAGTTCCTCTCTATGATTACACTGTCATTACAGTTCTTCTCTATGATTACACTGTTATTACAGTTCCTCTCTCTATGATTACACTGTCATTACTGTTCCTCTCTCTATGATTACACTGTCATTACAGTTCCTCTCTCTATGATTACACTGTCATTACAGTTCCTCTCTATGATTACACTGTCATTACGGTTCCTGTCCGTGATGTCACTGTCATTACAGTTCCTCTCTTTATGATTACACTGTCATTACAGTTCCTCTCCATGATTACTCTGAAAAATCATTCACTAAACCCTAAACCTCAACTATATATTGTAATTAATAATGTAGAAAATTAGCAACTTGATTTGACTAAATTGCTTGGAGTAACCCTGGATTGTAAACAATCATGGTCAAAACATATTGATACAACAGTAGCTAAGATGGGGAGAAGTCTGTCCGTAATATAGCGCTGCTCTGCCTTCTTAACAGCACTATCAACAAAGCAGGTCCTACAGGCCCTGGTTGTGTCTCACCTGGACTACTGTTCCGTACTGTGGTCAGGTGCCACATAGAGGGACTTGGGAAAATTACAATTGGTTTAGAACAGAGCAGCATGGCTGGCCATTAAATATAGAAAGGGAGCTAACATTAACGATATGCATGTCAATCTCTCATGGTTCAAAGTGGAAGAGAGATTGACTTCATCACTACTTTTTTTGTAAGAAGTGTTCTCAAGCTGAATACACCGAGTTGTCTGTTTTAACTACTGGCACACAGCTCAGACACCCATGCATACCCCACAAGACATGCCAACAGAGGTCTCTTCACAGTCCCCAAGTCCAGAACAGACTATGGGAGGCGCACAGTACTACATAGAGCCATGACTACATGGAACTCTGTTCCACATCAGGTAACTGACGCAAGCAGTAGAATCAGATTTAAAAAACAGGTAAAAATACATATTGTGAAACAGTGGGGACTGTGAAGAGACACACACAAAGGTACAGACACACGCATACGCACGCTCACGCTATCACACCCACTCTACACACACGTACATTGTAATATTGTTGTATGGTGGTATTATACATGTTGTATTGTAGATGTGTAGGGGTGTAATAATGTACTGTTTTATATTTATTTTTATGTGTGATGTAAGTGCCTTAATGTGTTTGGACCCCAGGAAGAGTATCTGCTGCCTTGGCAACAGCTAATGGGGATTCCTAATAAATGCAAATACAAATCTGTCTGCCCTCCCTGGGTGTCCTATATCACACTGTTCTCCCTTCATCTGTCTGCCCTCCCTGGGTGTCCTATATCACACTGTTCTCCCTTCATCTGTCTGCCCTCCCTGGGTGTCCTATATCACACTGTTCTCCCTTCATCTGTCTGCCCTCCCTGGGTGTCCTATATCACACTGTTCTCCCTTCATCTGTCTGCCCTCCCTGGGTGTCCTATATCACACTGTTCTCCCTTCATCTGTCTGCCCTCCCTGGGTGTCTCTCCAGGAACAGGGTTGGAGTTAAAACCTACAGGAGGGTTTCTCTCCAGGAACAGGGTTGGAGTTAAAACCTACAGGAGGGTTTCTCTCCAGGAACAGGGTTGGAGTTAAAACCTACAGGAGGGTATCTCTCCAGGAACAGGGTTGGAGTTAAAACCTACAGGAGGGTGTCTCTCCAGGAACAGGGTTGGAATTAAAACCTACAGGAGGGTAGCTCTCCAGGAACAGGGTTGGAATTAAAACCTACAGGAGGGTAGCTCTCCAGGAACAGGGTTGGAATTAAAACCTACAGGAGGGTGTAGAGAGAAGGACCAGGTTGGTTGTACAATGTTACCCTTTAGTGTTGCCTAACTACAGTATGCAGACCACAGTTCTCAATTTATGAGACTTTAAGGAGGGGGTCTTTTATGGTATTATAATAGTGTGACCACCATGGCAGAGCTCAGCTCCCTTGACAGAAACCAAAGTACCCTGAGCCACACTTTGAGTCAGTAGGATAATTGGTACTTTAATTAGAATTATTCATGAAAATCCAGCTTAACGTGTTCCAGGTACCGTTGGATAAGGTCACATGACATTAGGAAAAATTCTGTATAATGTTTTCCACATACTGTTAGATAAGGTCACATGACTTTAGGAGAAATTCAGTACAATGTTTTCCAGGTACTGTTGGATAAGGTCACATGACATTAGGAGAAATTCAGTATAATGTGTTCTAGGTACGGTTGGATAAGGTCACATTACATTAGGAGAAATTCAGAATAATGTGTTCCAGGTACCGTTGGATAAGGTCACAAGACATTAGGATAAATTCAGTATAATGTGTTCTAGGTACGGTTGGATAAGGTCACATTACATTAGGAGAAATTCAGAATAATGTGTTCCAGGTACCGTTGGATAAGGTCACAAGACATTAGGATAAATTCAGTATAATGTGTTCTAGGTACGGTTGGATAAGGTCACATTACATTAGGAGAAATTCAGAATAATGTGTTCCAGGTACCGTTCTATAAGGTCACAAGACATTAGGATAAATTCAGTATAATGTGTTCTAGGTACCGTTGGATAAGATCACATGACATTAGGAAAAATTCAGTCTAACATGTTCCAGGTACTGTTGGATAAGGTCACATGACATTAGGAGAAATTCAGTATAATGTGTTGCAGGTACTGTTGGATAAGGTCACATTACATTGCGAGAAATTACGAATAATGTGTTCCAGGTACTGTTGGATAACGTCACAAGACATTAGGAGAAATCCATTGTAACGTGTTCCAGGTACCGTTGGATAAGATCACATGACATTAGGAGAAATCCATTATAATGTGTTGCAGGTACCGTTGGATAAGATCACATGACATTAGGAGAAATCCATTATAATGTGTTGCAGGTACCGTTGGATAAGATCACATCTTTTTGTTGTAATGTTTCTATATGGTTGTATTTTAAACATTTGTGACTGTCCTTGTCTATCAGTGTATCCATTTGTGACTGTCCTTGTCTATCAGTGTATCCATTTGTGACTGTCCTTGTCTATCAGTGTATCCATTTGTGACTGTCCTTGTCTATCAGTGTATCCATTTGTGACTGTCCTTGTCTATCAGTGTATCCATTTGTGACTGTCCTTGTCTATCAGTGTATCCATTTGTTGTTAATGCAAAAGCACCCCTCTCTGTTTGTGCCAGGTGTTTCAGTTGGCTTAACTAGCTAGCTGCATTCATTTCTCCTTCATTTTTGAATAAATAAATTTGTTTTAAAGCTGTTCAACTATTGTCTTTCTCTCTCTTTGTGTTAACTACTCACCACATTTTATGCACCACAGTGCTAGCTAGCTGTAGCTTATGCTTTCAGTACTAGATTAATTCTCTGATCCTTTGATTGGGTGGACAACATGTCAGTTCATGCTGCAAGAGCTCTGATAGGTTGGAGGACGTAATCCGGAAGTTGTCATAATTTCTGTAAAAGTCTATGGAAGGGAGTGAGAAATGTGAGCCTCCTAGGTTTCATATTGAAGTCGATGTACCCAGAGGAGGACGGAAGCTAGCTGTCCTCTGGCTACACCATGGTGCTACCCTACAGAGTGCTGCTGAGGCTACTGTAGACCTTCATTACAAAACAGTGTGATGCAAAACAAAACACACTCACACACACGCACACAAACACACACACACACACACGCACACGCACACAAACACACACACACGCACACAAACACACAAACACACACACACAAACATACACATATACACAGCCATGCACACTCCACTGGCCGCAGAGGATTCATGTTTGTGTAGTTGAAGTCGGAAGTTTACATACACCTTTACATACAGCCAAATACATTTAAACTCAGTTTTTCGCAATTCCTGACATTTAATCCCCTGTCTTGTGTCAGTTAGGATCACCACTTTGATTTAAGAATGTGAAATGTCAGAATAATAGTAGAGAGAATGATTTATTTCAGCTTTTATTTCTTTCATCACAATCCCAGTGGTCAGAAGTTTACATACACTCAATTAGTATTTGGTAGCATTGCCTTTAAATTGTTTAACTTGGGTCAAACGTTTCAGGTAGCCTTCCACAAGCTTCCCACAATAAGTTGGGTGAATTGTGGCCCATTCCTCCTGACAGAGCTGGTGTAACTGAGTCAGGTTTGTAGGCCTCCTTGCTCGCACACACTTTTTCAGTTCTGCCCACAAATTTTCTATAGGTTTGAGGTCAGGGCTTTGTGATGGCCACTCCAATACCTTGACTTTGTTGTCCTTAAGCCATTTTGACATGACTTTGGAAGTATGCTTGGGGTCATTGTCCATTTGGAAGACCCATTTGTGGCCTCTCCTCTCCTCCCATCTCCTTTCATCTCCTCTCTTCTCCTCCTCTCTTTTTTCCTCTCCTCTCCTATCGCTCTCCTCTTCTCCTCTCCTCTCCTTCCCCTCTCCTCTCCTCTCCTCTCCTCTCATCTCTTCTCCTCTCCTGCCCGTCAATCCTCCCCCTTCCCTCCCCCTCCCCCTCTCCTCCCCCTCCCTTCTCCTCTCTTCCCCTCTCCTCTCTCCCCTACTCTTCTCCCTTTCCTTTCCTCTCCCTCTCCTCTCCTCTCCTCTCCCTCTCCTCTCCCCCTCTCTTCCCTTGTCCTCCACCTCTAAAGCACTGTATAGCCTCAAAACATGTTTAAAACTATAATTGTGATCTCATTGATGGTCATTCTTTGTATCCATTGCTCTATGAATTTGAGAGTGGTTACATTTCTTCAGCCCCGTCCCTGAGCTCTTTACCAAAACAGTGGCAGGTTGACCAAATTGTTGTTGTTTGAATTAAACTGTTTAATGGAAGGGGCCGTTCCTGGGGTACAAAACACAAGCCAGAGGAGAGCAGAGTCCACACACACACAAACACACACACAAACACACACACACTCACACACACACACATACACACACGCAACACATATGCACAAAACATACACACACAACACACACACATAAAACACACACACAACATACACACACAACACACACACACAAAACACACACACAACGTACACACACACACAGACACTAACTGAAGTGTTGTGAAGGTGGGCGGATGCCTGGGAAATAGCAAATGGGAAGAGGACATGTACGTGCACTAGAGGACAGTTACATAGACACCCTTGTTAAATGCTTTGATTGGTTTGGTTTTCTATTAAATAATTCAAGAGAGTAGGATCTCATCTCAATGACTTATCTGGCTAAATTATCATTTATGATAATAGGTTGGATTGAAATAGGGATTTTCTAGATGTTCAAAGCTCTAGAGATTACACTGTATGGGGCAATTCACCTCATCCACCAACAATGTGTTGCCCCACCTGTGTGATTACACACCAACCAAATAAAGGTTAAATAAAATAAACAGGAGGTGGACAGTGTAACAACGCGAGAGGAGGATCAGTGGACAATAAGGGATGTCGAGGATAGCTGAGGAACTCATTAATGTATTTAATTAGGACCTAGCTAGAGCTAGACATACTCAGGGCTCTCACCTTTACAGATGCTCCAAATTAGACACTCTCCTCTTCTCTCCTCTCTCCTCTCCTCTTCTTTCCTCTCCTCTTCTCAGATCTCCTCGTCTCTTCTCTCCTCTCCTTGTCTCTCCTCTCCTCTCCTCTCTTCTACTCTCTCAACTCTTCCCTTCTCTCATCTTCTCTTCTCTCCTCCTCTTCTCTTCTCTCCTTTTCTCTTCTCTTCTCTCCTCATCTCTCCTCTCCTCTTCTCTCCCCTTCTCTCCTTACCTGTTCTCTCCACTGTTCTCCTCTCCTCTCCTCTACTCTTCTCCCTTCTCTTCTCGTCTCCTCTCCTTTCCTCTTCTCCCCCCGCTCCTCGTCTCTCCTCTCCTCTCCCCTTCTCTTCTCCCTTCCACTCTTCTCTACTCTTTCTCCCTTCACTCCTCTTCTCTTCTCCCTTCTACTCTTCTCTCCTCTTTTGTCTCCCCTTCTTTTCTCCCTTCTCTTCTCTTCTCTTCTTTCTTCTCTCCCCTTCTATTCTCCCCTTTCCTCTTCTCTCCTCAACTCTCCTCTCTCTTCTCTCCCCTTCTCTCCTTACCTGTTCTCTCCACTGTTCTCCTCTCCTCTCCTCTTCTCTCCCCTTCTCTCTTTACCTGTTCTCTCCACTGTTCTCCTCTCCTCTCCTCTCTTCTTCTCTACTCTTCTCTCCTCACCTATTCACTCCTCTTCTCCCTTCTCTTCTCTTGTCTCCTCTCCTTTCCTCTTCTCCCCCCGCTCCTCGTCTCTCCTCTCCTCTCCCCTTCTCTTCTCCCTTCCACTCTTCTCTACTCTTTCTCCCTTCACTCCTCTTCTCTTCTCCCTTCTTCTCTTCTCATCTCTCTTCCTCTCTCCTAGTTTCTCTCCTCGTCTCTCCTCTTCTCTTCTCCCTTCTACTCGTCTCTCCTCTTTTGTCTCCCCTTCTTTTCTCCCTTCTCTTTTCTTTTCTTCTCTTCTCTTCTCTTCTCTTCTCTTCTCTTCTCTTCTTTCTTCTTCTCTCCCCTTCTATTCTCCCCTTTCCTCTCCTCTCCTCTCCTCTCCTCTTCTCTTCTCTCCTCTTCTCTTCTCTTCTCTTCTCTTCTCTCCTCTTCTCTTCTCTTCTCTTCTCTTCTCTTCTCTTCTCTCCTCTTCTCTTCTCTTTTCCCTTTTCCTCATTTCTTCTATTCTCTTCACTCCTCTTCTCTTCTCTCTTGTTCTCTCCTCCTTTCTCCCCCCTCTCTCATTTTATCCCCTCTCCTCTTCTCTTCCTTTTCTTCTTCTCTCCTCTCCTCTTTTCTCAACTTCTGTTTTCTCTCCTCTTTTCTCTTCTCTTCTCTTCTCTTCTCTTCTCTTATGTTCCCTTCTCTCTTTTCTTTCCTCTTCTATCCTCTTCTCTTCTCTTCCTATCTCTTTCTCTCCTCTTCTATTCTCTCTTCTTCTCTCCCCTTCTCTTCTCCCTTTTCCTCTCCTCTCCTCTCCTCTCCTCTCCTCTCCTCTCCTCTCCTCTCCTCTCCTCTCCTCTCCTCTCCTCTCCTCTCCTCTCCTCTCCTCTCCTCTCCTCTCCTCTCCTCTCCTCTCCTCTCCTTTCCTTTCCTTTCCTTTCCTTTCCTCTCCTCTCCTCTTCTCTCCTCTTCTCTTCTCTTCTCTTCTCTTCTCTCTTCTTCTCTCCTCCTTTCTCTCCCACTCTCTTTTATCCCCTCTCCTCTTCTCTTTTCCCTTTTCCTCTTCTCTCCTCTCCTCTTTTCTCCACTTCTGTTCTCTCTTCTCTTCTCTCATCTTCACTTCTCTCCTCTCCTCTTCTCTTCTCCCTTTTCTTCTTCTCTCCTCTCCTCTTTTCTCCACTTCTGTTCTCCCTTCTCTTCTCTTCTCTTCTGTTCTCTCCTCTCCTCTCCTCTCCTCTCCTCTCCTCTCCTCTCCTCTCCTCTCCTCTCCCCTTCTCTTCTCCCTTCTCCTCTTCTCTTCTCTCCTCTTCTTTTCCCTCCTCTTACTTTCTCTCCTCTACTCTCCTCTTCTCTTCTCCCTTCTCCTCTTTTCTCCTGTTTTCTCTCCTCTTCTCTCCTCTCCTCTTCTCTCCTCTTGTCTCACCTCTTCTCTTCTCTCAGGCAAATCATTCAACATAAACACAGACAAGGAGAAGAAACAGAAAGACTTCATCACTGACGCTGTTAACTTATTTATAAACGCAGTTATAAAACTCAATCAATCCGATTCATTATATTGTGTTGTTCTCCCCTTCTAAGCATCTGCTGTATAACTTTGTTTGTCCAACATTGAGGGTGATTACCAGTGGAAAAAGCAGTGTGTCAGTACATTCATGTAGATGTATTCATATCATGATCAAATTTCATCCTTCATTTTAAGACTCTTGTAATTGAGACCTACTGCAAGTCATCAGATCTCATGTCTAAGTGTGTGTTTACTGCTATTTATATTTATCTCTGCAATGATGGTATTTAATATATATGGTACATGTCCTGCAATAATGTTATTTAATATATATGGTATATGTCCTGCAATGTTATTTAATATATATGGTATATGTCCTGCAATGATGTAGTGTTGTTGAATGCAGAGACAATCAGACTAATCTTTTCTCTCTCTCTCTCTCCCTCCCTCTCTCCCCCCTCCTTCCCTCCCTCCGTCCATCCTGCAGTATGTTCCTCCAGACCTTTGTATCTGTTGTTTCATCCTGGAGCAGTCCCTGTCTGTCCGGGCCCTGCAGGAGATGTTGGCTCATACAGTGCCTAACAACGAGGGGGTGAGTATCGCTGCATTACCTGCATACATAATCACTTTATAACCTACACATTATACCTGCATTACCTTTAGAGTAATCTCCCTTTCGTATGTAGTTGAGTTTTGTAGAGTATGTATGGTGTAAAGACCATCATCTCAAACAAATCCTGTTGTTATAAGGTATGGACAATAATACATTGACAATTGCTGACTCTGGTTAAAGAATATATGCCAATAAGATTAATTAAAGAAATTATGTATTCAACAAAATGTCAATAAGATTCATCAAATAAATTATGTATTCAATAAGAGATCAACGTGAGAGGATAATAATAAAATGTACATTTTCTCCTTGTTTGACTTCAAGATAAGCCTTGAAGATACTGCTTCTACGGTAGTGTCCTCTCTAGCTGTGTGACTGTGCCCACTCCATGTCAGACCCGGACCCAGACCCAGACTCAGTCCCAGATCCAGACCCAGACCCAGACTCAGTCCCAGATCCAGATCCAGACCCATACTCAGTCCCAGATCCAGATCCAGACCCAGACCCAGACCCAGACTCAGTCCCAGATCCAGATCCAGATCCAGATCCAGACCCAGACCCAGACCCAGACTCAGTCCCAGATCCAGATCCAGACCCAGACCCAGACTCAGTCCCAGATCCAGATCCAGACCCATACTCAGTCCCAGATCCAGATCCAGACCCAGAGAAATAGCCTTGCTTTAAGTACACCCAGACAGTCTTCTCCCCTCTTTACTTTCTCTGTTCTGCCCACTTGATTTACAAATAGAATGCTCCCTCCCTCCTTCAGCTATAATACCACTGCCATTCTTAATGATGAGCAGTGATAAGTAATCATGCATAGGGAGATAGATACTTAAATACTTATGAGTGCCCCAGTGTCCCCTACTGCAATGAAACACTTCATTGGCTGCATCTTTATGAACAGATGCCAACTAAGTTATGAGAGCTATTGGATCGACAACTGAACACATTAGAATTGAATTGCTTGTAGTTAGCTTAGCTTAGCTGCCCTTGCTTCACTGCTGCTGGGGTGCCAGACGATCAGATCAGTGTCAAGTTTGCATCCATTATTGCCGTGAAGTGAATTTCTGTTTTGTTGAGGCGTTAAGGTGATAACCAAAGAACGCCTGGCACTTCAGTATTAGAGATGAATATTTCAGGCTGGCCCTGGACTAAAAAAACACACATTGACATATTTTATTATTTTTGTTAATTCACCCATTTTATGACCCATTTTAATGGAGACTCAGTCTTTAGATATATTTATAGGTATAGGTATATTTATTTTAGGTATATTTATATATAATTGACTTCCATAACTCCATGTAATATTGTGTTTTTCATCTGTATCTTTGTTTAACGCTGCTAGAAAGCGGACCATGAACAGTGGGTATGTTCATTTGTTACTTTCTTTAGTTTGCATGAAGGCTCACCTCTACTGACCCCTAACTATTAAAGAAAGATCTCACTTTGGACACTTTCACTTCAAAGTGTTGCCTATTTTGGGATTGTCATCAAATAATTTATGAATCTGTTTTTCAATAGATTTGTAGGGTCATCAGACACATAATGAAGATTCAGAAGTATGCCTATAGTGAGAATTGAGAATCTTGATATTATTGTACATAGACATTTTAAAAACAAGTATTTATTAGGTAAATATGCATTTGACTGAAAGCCCCACTGACATATAGTAAAAACAATGACATGTAGATGCTGATATCTTATACCAGTTCATTTATTTGATCTCTGCAAATATGAAGCCGATGACAATCAACGAACGTTATGAACTTGTCTCAGACAAACATAGAGATGTTAAACTACAGTGCATTCGGAAAGTATTCAGACCCGTTGACTTTTCCCCATTTTGTTACGTTGCAGGCTTATTCTAAAATGGATTCAATAGTTTTTTCCCCCTTATCAATCTACACACAATACCCCATAATGACAAATCCAAAACAGGTTTTTAGAAATTTTGGCAAATAAATAATAAATATATAACTGAAATATCACATTTGCCTAAGTATTCAGACCCTTTACTCAGTACTTTGTTGAAGCATCTTTGGCAGCGATAACAGCCTCGAGTCTTCTTGGGTATGACACTACAAGCTTGGCACACCTGTATTTGGGGAGTTTCTCTCATTCTTCTCTGCAGATCCTTGTAAGCTCTGTCAGGTTGGATGGGGAGCGTCGCAGCACAGCTATTTTCAGATCTCTCCAGAGATGTTCAATCTGGTTTAAGTCCGGGCTCTGGCTGGGCTACTCAAGAACATTCAGAGACTTGTCCCGAAGCCACTCCTGCGTTGTCTTGGTTGTGTGCTTAGGGTTGTTGTCCTGTTGGAAGGTGAACCTTTGCCCCAGTCTAAGGTCCTGTGCGCTCTGGAGCGGTTTTTCATCAATGATCTCTCTGTTCTTTTCTCTGTTCATCTTTCCCTCAATCCTGATTAGTCTCCCAGTCCCTGCTGCCGGAAAACATCCCCACAGCATAATGCTGCCACCACTATGCTTCACTGTAGGGATGGTGCCAGTTTTCCTCCAGATGTGATGCTTGGCATTCAGGCCAAAGAGTTCTATCTCGGTTTCATCAGACCAGAGAATCTTGTTTCTCATGATCTGAGAGTCCTTTAGGTGCCTTTTTGCATAGTCCAAGTGGGCTGTCATGTGCCTTTTACTGAAGAGTGGCTTCTGTCTGGCCACTCTACCATAAAGGCTTGATTGGTGGAGTGCTGCAGAGATGGTTGTCTTTCTGGAAGGTTCTCACATCGCCACAGTGGAACTCTGGAGCTCTGTCAGAGTGACCATCGGGTTCTTGGTAACCTCCCTGACCAATGCCCTTCTGCCCCGATTCCTCAGTGTGGCAGGGCATCCAGCTCTAGGATGATTCTTGGTGGTTCCAAACTTCCATTTAAGAATGATGGCAGCCATTGTGTTCTTGGGGACCTTCAATGCTGCAGACATTTTTTGGGACCCTTTCCCAGATTTGTGCCTCGACACGATCCTGTCTCGAAGCTCTACGGACAATTCCTTCGACCTCATGGCTTGGTTTTGCTCTGACATGCACTGTCAACTGTGGGACCTTATATAGACAGGTGTGTGCCTTTCCAAAACATGTCCAATCAATTGAATTGACCACAGATGGGACTCCAATCAAGTTGTAGAAACATCTCAAGGATGATCAATGGAAACAGGATGCATCTGAGCTCTATTTCGAGTCTCATAGTTAAATAAGTTATTTCTGTTTTTTAATTTCAGTACATTTGCAAAAATTCTAAAAACCTGTTTTCACTTTGTCATTATGGAGAATTGATTGTAGATTTATGAGGAAAACATTTTATTTAATCCATTTTAGAATAAGGCTGTAACGTAACAACATGTGGAAAAAGTCTGAATATTTTCAGAATGCACTGTATGCCCCTGAACGTTATGAACCTGTCACAGACAAACATAGAGATATTAAACTATGCCCCTGAACATCACTGATTTATGACAATCTTGAAATAGACATCCCTTTGGTGCCTTCCTTCACCTTGTGCACACGATTCACGTGATTCGAATGCTTTGCCTGGCACCCCTCAAGAACAAACTGTGTGCCTGTGTGAACATATTTTCAAGTGAAAGTGCTAACTAGCTAACTAGCTTCCTCATCAGCTTCAGCTAGTATTTTAGCTAACCCATTTAGTGCTTAACGATAGGGAAAAACCCCTTAAATCTACACCTTAAAATATTTACTAGACAGGGTATGTTATTATCTCTTATGGACAGATGTACGTAACATTAACAGCTGTATTGCTGACACAGTTACACAATATTTTAGTTATGTGTTTCCGAGATGATGTATTATGTAAAATATATCATTTGTGTTAACTTTTTACTTTCAGAAAATAACTTTTTTTTTATTAAGCATCATTTGAAGACTTTAGGGAATGAACAGGAAACCTAGGTGGTGGGACAATGCTCCCTCACTGTAGATGTGGTGTTTTTGTAGTTTGTGGTTTTCTTTCCTCTCTGTGTTGTTTCTAACAGTCTCATTTAAAATGTACCAGAAATAAAACAGGACATTTTATTGAATTGGCGTTGATTCCAGAAGCTTCACACAATGATTTCAGAAGTGTCACACAATGATTTCCGGAAGTTTCACACAATGATTCCAGAAGCTTCACATAATGATTCCGGAAGCTTCACACAATGATTCCTGAAGCTTCATGTAATGATTCCAGAAGCTTCACACAGTGATTCCGGAAGCTTCACACAATGATTCCGGAAGCTTCACACAATGATTCCAGAAGCTTCACATAATGATTCCGGAAGCGTCACACAATGATTCCGGGAGCTTCACACAATGATTCCAGAAGCTTCACATAATGATTCCGGAAGCGTCACATAATGATTCCGGGAGCTTCACACAGTGATTCTGGAATGAACATATAAAGCTGTAGAACAAAGGTATTTGGAATTTGGAAACCAACACTGGGATTATCCATCTATTCTACAGTGTACATCTTGCTCTTGAGGAACAATGGATACATTGTTTTAGTAGTTTCTCTTTCTCCTTGTCCATTTTCTCTGTCTCGCGTTTCCCTTTTTATCGTTGGTTGAATTCTTTTCCTCCTATAAACATAACATCTGTTTGATCAAATGGACAGAAAGCAAACGGAATACAATCTCCCCAGCCATTACTGTGATAATTTGAACACTCCCTGCAGAAGCTCAGATAGAGCGGTATTAGAGTGGGAGGGGCGTTGCCCGTTGTCGTGCCGCCAAGCCAAATGTCACAGTTCACAGTGCTGAAGTGTCGGCATGACAGGAGGCCTGAAATACGGGCCACTCCGCCCCTCTCCCAGCTCTACCCCTCTACCCCTCTCTCTCTCTCTACCCCTCTCTCTCTCTACTCCCCCTCTCTCTCTACCCCCTCTCACTCTCTCTTTCTCTCTCTCTCTCTCTTTTCGTCTCTCTCTCTCTCTCTCTCTCTAACTCTCTCTCTCTCTGTTTCTCCTCTCAACAACAGCTGGGATGAAGCAGGATACTGTTCCCTTCTTCCCCTTTTTATATTTTGATCAATCCTCCGTTTCCTTTTTCGTCCAGAGTTATTATACAACCACCAAGCTACAGTGTCAGTGGGATCTAGTTCACCAGCTGGAAGGCTTGGGGGCGTAGAGGACTGGGGGTTTGAACTCTGGGGGGCTGAGGTGTCTTGGGAATTCCCTTGCTCCCAGTGGAACTGTAGACTGTACCACCAAATCACCAAACACAGATTGATTCTGAGACTTGTGGTGTGTATAGATGGTTAATTGATTGATTCTGAGACTTGTTGTGTGTATAGATGGTTGATTGATTGATTCTGAGACTTGTGGTGTGTATAGATAGTTGATTGATTGACTCTGAGACTTGTGGTGTATATAGATGGTTGATTGTTTGATTGATTCTGAGACTTGTGGTGTATATAGATCGTTGATTGATTGATTCTGAGACTTGTGGTGTATATAGATAGTTGATTGATTGATTCTGAGACTTGTGGTGTATATAGATAGTTGATTGATTGATTCTGAGACTTGTGGTGTATATAGATAGTTGATTGATTGATTCTGAGACTTGTGGTTTGAGTTTGAGTTTATTTTTATTTTTACAGGGACAGTGCACATTAATCAACGTTTCAGTAAAAGTGACGGTTTTAGCCAGCCGTCTAATTTTCAACCGCAGTCCCTGGGCAGGTTATTAAAAACAATTACAATACAGACAATCAATGAGCAACACGCAGAGCAACATAGGACAAGCAAGACATAGCATGCAGACAGAGCAACATAGCACAAAAAGCAACAAGACAAAATCTATAAAAGCAACAGTGTTTCCACACCTCACAAGCTACAGACAACAGACAACATGGAAAGCAGCAATACACAGCTAGGGAATATGTTCACAAATCTGATTGGCCTTTAGCCATGTCTTCATGTTTTTTGTGAAAGTGTGATAGGCAGTGCAGTTATGTGTGTCTGATGGCAGTGCATTCCAGACATGGGAAGCTCTCACAGAGAAAGCAGATTGACTAAATGTGCTTTTCCTTAAGGGAACTATACAGTCACCTCTCATGGCAGACCTTGTGGATCTGCTGCCATATGTTTGTGTTTTCTGTTTAACAAAAGTACTAAGTGGAGGGGGAGCCAGGCCATTTAGGATCTTGAATACAAGACATGCGTCAGTGTATTGCACAAGATTTTCCCAACTCAGGAGTTCATGCTTTCTGAGGATGTAACAGTGATGATGGCTATTGGGCTTCCTATCAAGCACTTTGAGAGCCTGTTTGTAGACAGACTGAATGGGTTTTAATGTTGTACAGCAAGCTTGGGCCCAACTAGTCAAGCAGTATGTTAAGTGGGGGAGTATTATAGATTCGAAGTACAGTTTTGCTACCTCTGTAGTCAAACAATTTCTTATAAATCGGAAATTAGCTAGGTTGAATTTGGTTATTTGAATTACCTTTTTCACCTGCTTTTTAAAAGAGAGGTTGGAATCTAGTATGATGCCAAGGTACTTGAAATCAGATACCACCTGGAGCTTTTCCCCTGACACATAGACATCTGGCTCAGTAGAATCTGTTGTCCTCTTTGTGAAGAACATGCAGACAGTTTTTTTCACATTGAGATGCAAACACGAGTCACTGAGCCACTTTGTAACCTGGACCATTACAGTAGTGAGTTCTTGTGCAGCTTGTTGTTTGCTCTTTGCATGCACATATATCACTGTGTCATCTGCATACATTTGAACTTCAGACCCAGTACAGACAGAAGGCAGATCATTAATGTACAGGCTGAACAGGAGGGGCGCCAGTATTGACCCTTGGGACACGCCCACATCATAGCTAAGAGTGGTGCTCACTCTGACACACTGAGTTCTGCCTTCAAGGTATGATTTCATCCACCTGAAGGTATGGTGTATATAGATGGTTGATTGATTGATTCTGAGACTTGTGGTGTATATAGATGGTTGATTGATTGATTCTGAGACTTGTGGTGTATATAGATTATTGATTGATTGATTCAGAGACTTGTGGTGTATATAGATAGTTGATTGATTTATTCTGAGGCTTGTGGTGTATATAGATGGTTGATTGATTGACTCTGAGACTTGTGGTGTATATTGATGGTTGATTTATATGGCACTTAAATAGGGAGAAACTCACATCCTCCACCAGAAATATGTAGTGGCACCCTTATCTTACTTTATGTTCTCTTTCTTTATCCAAATAATTATTTCTCACTCCTTTAATAGGGGATATAGATAATAACACTGTAGAGAGTTAGTGGGTTATTGTGTTAATGTTACGTAATCTTTTTTTTTTTCATGCCTCTAGAGGTTGTTGAGGAGGGTGAGTAATAATACACGTCTGTTTTTAAATCTTTCTGTCTTCTTCTATTCATTGATATCAAAAGAGACTTTGAGAACCTTGACTCTTTTGAGATCTTTCTTTTACATAAGATATCTTTCTCTTTCGGGTTTCACTTCACAACATTTCTTCGTCCACGGTACTGTGACCAAATGTTTCTTGTTTGTCAACTGAACGGGGGTCTAACACAGGTAGTCGAGTTGTACAGCATGACCTGGGTGGGATAACCTCTGAACTTTTGGGCCTGTTTCATGTTGGTTGTGTTGTTGTTGTTGTTGTTGTGTTCATTTGATTGTTTGTCTGTCTGTCCTCTCATGGGGGTACTAGTCAAGCATGTCCGTATCCCAGATGGCACCCTATACCCTATATAGTGCACTACTTTTTATCAGGGCCCACAGGGCTCCCACAGGGCTCCCACAGGATTCCCACAAGATTCCCACAGGATTCCCACAGGGCTCCATAGGGCTCTCATAGGGCTCCATTGGGCTCCATAGGGCTCTCATAGGGCTCCATAGGGCTTCATAGGGCTCCATAGGACTCCATAGGGTAGTAGTGCACTAAACAATGAATAGAGTGTAATTTGGGACGCAGAAAAGTCCTCAGTCTCCAGACAATATTCTAAAGTGATGTCGTTCCCTCATGTCCTTTCCATCAGCTGCACTAAGAGACCGGAAAAAGCTCAAGTGAATTCTCAGTCTTGTCATTTTTATTTCCCGTACTCCGGTCATATCAGTGCAGATGAAGGAAAGAAGAGGAGGGGAGGATTCTACATTAGACTATTGAGATGCAACACCCACTCTAACCTCTGGAGTTGTTTCCAAACCTCCCTCCCTCCCTCCCCTTCCCTACCCTCCACTCCACTCTTCTCTCCTCCTTCCTAGGCGGCCCAGGGGGGTGGACACCGGACCCTGCTCTATGGTCACGCCATCCTCCTACGCCACTCCTTCAGCGGAATGGTGAGCATGTGGAACATCTGCCACCCTGTCCCTCATACTCCAAGTGTCCCACATGGCATCCTATTCCCTTTATAGTGCACTACTTTTGACCAGGCCCCATAAGGCTCTTGTAAAAGTTGTGTACTTTAATTAGGAATAGAGTGCTATGTGGGACATACGTTTTAACAACTACACAAACATTTTACTGAGGCGCTCCAGTGACTGAAGAGCTCCAGTGACTGAGGTGCTCCAGTGACTGAGGAGCTCCAGTGACTGAGGATTTCCAGTGACTGAGGTGCTCCAGTGACTGAGGTGCTCCAGTGACTGAGGAGCTCCAGTGACTGAGGAGCTCCAGTGACTGAGTAGCTCCAGTGACTGAGGAGCTCCAGTGACTGAGTAGCTCCAGTGACTGAGGTGCTCCAGTGACTGAGGATTTCCAGTGACTGAGGTGCTCCAGTGACTGAGTAGCTCCAGTGACTGAGGAGCTCCAGTGACTGAGGTGCTCCAGTGACTGAGTAGCTCCAGTGACTGAGGAGCTCCAGTGACTGAAGAGCTCCAGTGACTGAGTAGCTCCAGTGACTGAGGTGCTCCAGTGACTGAGGTGCTCCAGTGACTGAGGTGCTCCAGTGACTGAGGTGCTCCAGTGACTGTGGAGCTCCAGTGACTGAGGAGCTCCAGTGACTGAGTAGCTCCAGTGACTGAGGTGCTCCAGTGACTGAGGTGCTCCAGTGACTGAGGTGCTCCAGTGACTGAAGAGCTCCAGTGACTGAGGTGCTCCAGTGACTGAGGAGCTCCAGTGACTGAGGTGCTCCAGTGACTGAGGTGCTCCAGTGACTGAGTAGCTCCAGTGACTGAGGAGCTCCAGTGACTGAGGTGCTCCAGTGACTGAGTAGCTCCAGTGACTGAGGTGCTCCAGTGACTGAGTAGCAACATCTGTGAAAGCTTTAGCAGTACCAGAGCTGTATTATCAGTGGATATCCCTCCTAGGTGTTGAATGAAAAGGTCACCAGACCCTCACATAGGACTGTATTACCTAAACATTAGAAATGCATTAGCTCCAAAGATGGCTTGAGATTTGCACTCATTTTGAAATAATTTAACAGTATATATTCTGAAATAATTTTACAGTATATATTCTGAAATAATTTAACAGTATATATATATGTATATTATATATATATTCTGTAAATGCAAATTATACAAATGAATCATGAAAATTGTTTTCCTTCCTATCTTCTCTCAATTTCATATTGTGTGGTTTTTCAACAGTACCTGACCTGCTTGAAGACGTCAAGATCGTTGACAGACAAACTGTCATTTGACGTGGGATTACAAGAAGATTCAACAGGTAAGATTTATATTACACACAGCCTTGCTCCCTGTAACTACATCTAATGGTATTAAGGTACCATTTATATTACACACAGCCTTGCTCCCTGTAACTACATCTAATGGTATTAAGGTACCATTTATATTACACACAGCCTTGCTCCCTGTAACTACATCTAATGGTATTAAGGTACCATTTATATTACACACAGCCTTGCTCCCTGTAACTACATCTAATGGTATTAAGGTACCATTTATATTACACACAGCCTTGCTCTAATGGTATAGAGCTTTCTGAATAGTCATTTTAGGTCGGCCTCCCTTGAGATTAAATCATTTATCTAAAGGAGAAGGAGACACAACTCTGTGGGTCCTTCCCAAATGGCGCTTAAGGGCCCTGGTCAAAAGGGCTGTGGTCATAAGTAGTGCACTATGAAGGGAATTTGGGACCCATCCTGTGGCTGCTGTGGAGCCAGCATTGTATTGGTAGATAGGTGCCATTTCAACTACAAAATGAAGCAGAGTCATTTATCAAACCCAATGTGATACTTAACCCTTAACACTCGTGGGAATTGGCCTAAATGGATAGGGCTAAATTGAAATGTTTCTTACAGAATAAATAGCTCCTGAGTGGCGCAGCGGTCTAAGGCACTGCATCTAAGTGCTAGAGGTGTCACTACAGACCCTGGTTTGATTCCAGGCAGAATCACAACCGGCTGTGATTGGGATTCCCATAGGGGGGCGCCCAATTGGCCCAGCGTCATCTGGGTTAGGGCTTGGCTGGGGTAGGCCGTCATTGTAAATAAGAATTTATTCTTAACTGACTTGCCTAGTTAAATAAAACATATGGAATGCATAACCATGGTAGAAATTAAAAGGGAGCAGTTTGGAGATTATGGGAAGATTATTAGACTGAAGGTGAGGACACAACAATTTACCTGACACAAGACTGAATCCAAACAGTGGAATTTGCCTGTGCTTAGCCCCATTCCATTTATTTTTTATCCTGAAAAACTCCCCAGTCCTTAAGGATTACAAACATACCCATAACATGATGCAGCCACCACCATGCTTAAAAATATGGAGAGTGGTACTCAGTGATGTGATGTGTTGGATTTACCCCAAACATACCACGTTGTACTCAGGAAAGAAAATGAATTGCTTTGCCAACTTTTTTGCTTTTAGTGCCTTTTTGCTTTAGTTGCAAAGAAGTATTGTATTGTGGAGTAACTACAATGTTGTTGATCCATCCTCAGCTTTCTCCTATCACAGCCATTAAACTCTGTAACTGTTTTAAAGTAATCATTGGCCTCATGGTGAAATTCCTGAGCAGTTTCCTTCCTCTCTGGCAACTGAGTTAGGAAGGACGCCTGTATCTTTGTAGTGACTAGGTGTATTGATACACCATCCAAAGTATAATCAATAACTTCGCCATGCTCAAAGGGATTTTCAATGTGGCATTGAAAAGCCTACCTGGTCTTTGTGGTTGAATCTGTGTTTGTAATTCACTGCTCGACTGAGAGACCTTACAGATAATTGTATGTGTGGGGTGCAGAGATGAGGTGGTCATTAAAAAAATTATGTGAAAACACTATTATTGCACCCAGTGAGTCCATGCAATTTATGTGACTTAAGAAAATGTTTACTCCTGAACTTATTAAGGCTTGCCATAACAAAGGGGTTGAATACTTATTGTAAACATTAATTTGTAAACATTTCAAAACACACAATTCCACTTTGGGATTGCGTGTAGGACAGTGACTAAAAAAATCTGAATTCAGGCTGTAACACAACAAAATGGGGAAAGAGTTAAGGGGTGTGAATACTTTCTGAAGGCCCTGTACACTGAGTCCTCGTAATTTACAGCATTTCCCTCACTCAGACTACAACAAATCTGCTAAAGTTGCCCAATTAGCAGGAGGGATGGGGGCAACTTCTTGTCGCACGTAATGCTCAAGGTCAGAACACTGTCAATCAAAACCCATACAGAGCTGTGAAGCGGAGACCCTGAGCTCTGACATAATGTATAGCATGTTACTGCACTGCCACTGCGTTCCAATTTAAGAGCTTATCAGTGTCCAAATCTGCGATTTTCAAGCTGTATACGGGTGTAAAGGGCTACCTGACTCTACTAGACGTGCAGACTGGTTTCCATATTAATAGATTATCTTGCTATTTATACGTGCTGTGACCCCCGTAATAGAGGCACGATGTCAACGTGAGGACGTTACGAGCAGACAAAACGGCTGCCTCTAGTCTGTCCATTGCCTGGCTTTGAAACTATTGATCTTTGATATCGAAGACTTGAAAATGTACTGATCAACAATCCTGCAGCAGATAATGATATACTAACAACACTGTATGTGTAAGTGGATGCTTTGGTACCAATTAAATGCAAGAAATGTACATGCCAGTGAAATATTTGAAGATGTATGCATTTGTATTTCAATGGTAGACTTCTATATCTTTATGTTTTTCTTATCCTTATGAAGTTACAATACATTTATGTTACCATAGTCTTATTGTAATCTCAGAATCCAAGAACCACATTGTAAGTGCACTGGCTAGCTGCTATGTTAACAGTCTGTCACAAGAGACTATGATAGTCTCATCCAAGGCCTGTCGTCTGTCTCTCCAGGAGAGGCATGTTGGTGGACCATCCACCCTGCGTCCAAGCAGAGGTCAGAGGGAGAGAAGGTTCGTATCGGAGACGACCTCATCCTGGTCAGCGTGTCCACAGAGAGGTACCTGGTGAGTATCTATCAATCAACCAGTAAACCAATCAATCCGTCCACAGAGAGTGTTACCTGTGAGAATCGAGTTACCAGTGAGGCCCAATTTGAACACTATTTGAGGCCCATTGTCACATTTTAGTAGTTGTAAAGATAGGTGTAATGGTAATTATATGGTTTTAAGTTCCTCTAACTATTCACAGCCACTCATATGGCCAGAGGCAGGGTCGCAACACATAAAGGGATAAAACAGCAATGAGAACCACATCGATCCTAAAAACTCTCATAAATACTGTCTAGTCTAGCTACCCGACAGTTTTTGTATTCAACAGTGTTTTATCGCTGCCTTCCCTAGACAACAAGTTGGCTTAAGCCTGAACAGATTGTCACCCTGGCAATATACTCTCCCCTCCTCACAGAGAATATCAACATGTTATTGCTTGTACTTTGGTTCAGACGGTTTGTTTTGAGTTAGACAGAGAACATTAAATATGTTGTTCAGTTCACAGGCTGTGGATCACTGCTCATTTATCCATCTACTATATTTTTTTCTTTCAGTTTTTCACTTGTTGGTCTGTATTTCTGCTGGGTTGATTTATTTCCATGCCAAGGCGTTTTAATATATGAATATCTGTAGCGCCGGGCCTACCTCCCTGGGACCACTGGGGAATGATTGAAAGTCCAAGTGAAGGAGGGGGAATGTTGTGTGTTTTGGACAGATTATGTGCCTCACTGATCTCAGTGCTGACTGATTGATTGAGCAAGCTAGGAGGAGACCCAGGTCCCAGATCAGTTTGGGTTGTCTTGCCAGAGCAAGCTAAGAGACTAGGATTCAGCAGAGACAGCACAAACAGATCTGAGACCTGGCTAGGTATTGCAAGACAGCTTAAACAGATCTGCTCACACAATCATCCCCATCACATCAATCCACTTGAAATAGTCCTGTTAAATCAGTTCTCGAGTCTTGAACCCCCTCAGCCCAGGCCAACCAATGGCATTTATCTGGCTGATGAGCTGAAACATCCTACATGTAGGCTCCTCCTACATGCTCACCAATGCTGCCAGACTTACTCTGAGAAAAGAGGGAGGGCCACCTGAAAGGAAGCGATTCCCAAACCATCTATAACAAAGACATCACCTACAGAGAGATGAACTTGGAGAAGAGCCCCCTAAGTAAGTTGGTCCTGGGGCTCTGTACACAAACACAAAGATATCCCACAGAGCCCCAGGACAGCAACACATTTAGACCCAACCAAATCATGAGAAAACAAAAAAAGAATTACTTGACACACTGGAAAGAATTAACAAAAAAACAGAGCAAACTAGAATGCTATTTGGCCCTAAACAGAGAGTACACAGTGGGAGAATACCTGACCACTGTACTGACACAAAATTAAGGAAAGTTTTGACTATGTACAGACTCAGTGAGTGTAGCCTTGCTATTGAGAGAGGCTGCCGTAAGCAGACCTGGCTCTCAAGAGAAGACAGGCAATGTGCACACTGCCCACAAACAAAATGAGGTGGAAGGTGAGCAGCATTTCCTAACCTCCTGCAAAATGTATGATCATATTAGAGACCCATATTTCCCTCAGATTACACAGACCCACAAAGAATTTGAAAATAATCAAATTTTGATAAACTCCCATATCTGTGGGAGAAAATACCAGTGTGCCATCACAGCAGCAATATGTGTGACCTGTTGCCACAAGAAAAAGGCAAGCAGTGAGGAACAAACACCATTGTAAATACAACCCTTATTTATGTTGATTTATTTTCCATTTTGTACTTTAACTATTTGCACATCGTTACAACACTTTATATAGACATAATATGACATTTTAAATGTCTCTATTATTTTGGAATTGTTTATTTCACTTTTGTTTATCCATTTCACGTAAACATATGCTTCCCATGCCAATAAAGCCCCTTGAATTGAATTGAGAGAGTTAGAGAGAGAGAGAGAGTTATGGAGAGAGGGGGGAGAGGGAGCGAGAGAGAGAGAGTTATGGAGAGAGGGGGAGAGGGAGGGAGAGAGAGTTATGGAGAGAGAGGGGGAGAGGGAGGGAGAGAGAGTTATGGAGAGAGGGGAGAGGGAGCAGAGAGAGAGAGAGTTATGGAGAGAGGGGAGAGGGAGGAGAGAGAGAGAGAGTTATGGAGAGAGGGAGAGGGAGGGAGAGAGAGAGAGAGTTATGGAGAGAGGGGGGAGAGGGAGGGAGAGAGAGAGAGTTATGGAGAGAGGGGGAGAGGGAGGGAGAGAGAGAGTTATGGAGAGAGGGGAGAGGGAGGGAGAGAGAGAGTTATGGAGAGAGGGGGAGAGGAGGGAGAGAGAGAGAGTTATGGAGAGAGGGGGAGATGGAGAGAGAGAGAGTTATGGAGAGAGGGGAGAGAGGGAGGAGAGAGAGAGTTATGGAGAGAGAGGGGGGAGAGGGGAGAGAGAGAGAGTTATGGAGAGAGGGGAGAGGGAGAGAGAGAGAGAGAGAGTTATGGAGAGAGAGGGGGAGATGGAGAGAGAGAGAGTTATGGAGAGAGGGGGAGAGGGAGGGAGAGAGAGAGAGAGAGTTATGGAGAGAGGGGAGATGGAGAGAGAGAGAGTTATGGAGAGAGGGGAGAGGGTGCAGAGAGAGAGAGTTATGGAGAGAGGGGAGAGGGTGCAGAGAGAGAGTTATGGAGAGAGAGAGGTGCAGAGAGAGAGAGAGAGAGAGAGAGAGAGAGAGAGAGAGAGAGAGAGAGAGAGAGAGAGAGAGAGAGAGAGAGAGAGAGAGAGAGAGAGAGAGAGAGAGATGCAAAGTATAAAACAGAGAGAGCAGTAGAGTGTGCTGGAAGCATTTGGGTAGGAAATTAGTAATTATAACATAGCTACACTCAGCGGTGCCTGAGTTTCAACTCTATCAAAGGAAAACTTTCATCTGATTCATCACCCTACTGACAAACACTCAATTGTTCCTCAACTATGGAATGAATATCACACAGGGGTTATTTCCTGAGTGATGAAGAATTATTGGTTTTCTGATATCATTGATATGACCCATCCCAGTATACTCTGTTTTGTCTGTGCCTAATTTCATTCTGAACATCTTTGAAGCTTGTTGTTAGAGCTGTTGTCTCTATGCTGGAGTCCCAGAGCCTGTCTGTGTGAAGCTGTGTGTTGTGGATTAAACTGGTGTTGGCAGTCTCATTGTGGTCGGTAGGCCATGGAATCCCTATGAGCTCTACTATCTCTTCTCCCCAGCAAAGACTAGCCTGGCTTGAGATCTTATTCTGGAACCATAGCTGATGCCGGTCCTTAAAGAGGGTGTATGGTCTTTGTGGCAGTAATGCACTGTAAAGGCTTTAGACAGTGTCCAAACACTGTCAGGGTTGAGACAAAGTCATAAAATGCCAACTAGCTTTACAGGCCCAGTGGAGTCAAAAACGTGATGTCCCTGTGTTTAATAGACACTGAGTGCACAAAACATTAGGAACACCTGTTCTTTCCATGAAATGGACTAACCAAGTGAATCCAGGTGAAAGCTTTGATCCCTTATTGATGTCACCTGTTAAATCCGCTTCAATCAATGTAGATGAAGGGGAGAAGACAGTTAAAATGGGCAGAACAAAATATTTAAATGCCTTTGAACGGGGTATGGTAGTAGGTGCCAGCCGCACCTGTTTGAGTGTGTCAAGAACTGTAACGCTGCTGGGTTTTTCACGCTCAACAGTTTCCTGTCTGTATCAATAATGGTCTACCACCTAAAGGACATCCAGTCAACTGGACACTACTGTGGGAAGTCAACATGGGCCTGCATCCCTGTGGAACGCTTTCCACACCTTGTAAAGTTCATGCCCCGACAAATTGAGGATGTTCTGAGGGTCAAAGGGGTTGCAACTCAATATTAGGAATGTGTACCTAATGTTTTGTACAATCAGTGTATATTTCCACACTATGAGGTTGGAATAATACTGTGAAATTGTGAAAATTATGATAATGCCCTTTTAGTGTAAGAGCTGTTTGAAAAGACCGCCAGAAATGTCAGCCTGTTTTGGTGGGATGGACTTGTTCAATTTGGAAACAATCACAGTAAGGTACTTAATTGTTACCCAGAAATTATTTGATATTGAGATAAAAATGGCTACATTGGACCTTTATATCTCTCCTTTACCAGCCCCCATATCCTCCCTTCTCTCTCTCTCACTCACTCGCGCACGCACGCACGCACACACACACACACACCACTGCTCCTCTACCCCATGCTGTGTCCTCTCTTCCAGCACCTGTCCATCTCTAGTGGTAGTTTCCAGGTGGATGCCTCCTTTATGCAGACTCTGTGGAACGTCCAACCTACCTGCTCAGGAAGCAACGTGGCTGTAGGCAAGTGCACCACGACTCAATTATACTATCATAATTCCAGGTTAATCCTTCATTATGAACTAGGACATATTTAGTTGTTTCAGAAATGTGATATTTTTTACACTTCTTTGTGACATACATCCCTGGGAAACCAACCCATACACCCCTGGGAAACCAACCCATATACCCCGGGGCAACCAACCCATACACCCCTGGGAAACCAACCCATATACCCCTGGGCAACCAACCCATACACCCCTGGGAAACCAACCCATATACCCCGGGGCAACCAACCCATACATCCCTGGGAAACCAACCCATATACCCCGGGGCAACCAACCCATATACCCCTGGGAAACCAACCCATATACCCCTGGGCAACCAACCCATATACCCCTGGGCAACCAACCCATACACCCCTGGGAAACCAACCCATATACCCCTGGGAAACCAACCCATACACCCCTGGGAAACCAACCCATATACCCCTGGGCAACCAACCCATACACCCCTGGGAAACCAACCCATATACCCCTGGGCAACCAACCCATACACCCCTGGGAAACCAACCCATATACCCCTGGGCAACCAACCCATACACCCCTGGGAAACCAACCCATATACCCCTGGGCAACCAACCCATACACCCCGGGGCAACCAGTGGGTGTAAGACTATTAATTTAACATCAGTCAGTCGATCATCAGATCGTCACTGAGGCTAGTATGGTGTGAACATTTCACCATCACTTCAAAAAATCCCTATTGGCCTTATAATCTGGTGTTTATCCAATAGGATTCCTGTGTGGCGGTCACGTGATGCATCTTTGTCACGGGCATGATGAGAGTCTGACCATACCTGGATCAGAGGCCAGCGAGATGGAGCAGAGGTACACCAGGCTTCCTGTCTGCCATTTTAACTGTGTGTTAGCATATGTCCTGTAGACCACGTTTAACACTGTCACTTACAATCACTTACAGTCACAGTTGTAATCGAATGTCAATCCATTACAGAGGTAGGCTTGGAGCCCTACTATTAAGGGGCACTTTAACAGGCACTTACAGTTACGTTTTATGATTTACGAGAGCTTTAAATTAACTGCCATGACATTCTATCACCATACTGTTAAATCGTTTAGAGACGTGGGATACATAGCCGTCCCTGGTCCTCAATGAATCTTGATCATCATCCACCTTTTATTAATATCTCTTTGTGCTTATGTTAATTTAATGTGTTATACATTTTATTAAAGTACAGGCTAAGAGCTTCATAATGGTATACCATACATTATAAACTGGGTGGTTAAAACCCTGAATGCTGATTGGCTGACAGCTGTGGTATATCAGACTGTATACCACGGGTATGACAAAACATTTTTACTGCTCTAATTACGTTGGTAACCAGTTTATAATAGCTATAAGGCACCTCAGGGGTTTGTGGTATATGGCCAATATACCATGGCTAAGGGCTGTATCCAGGCACTCCGTAGTGTGTTGTGCATAAGAACAGCCCTTAGCCATGGTATATTGACCATATACAGTACCACACTCCCTTTAAATGTAGTTGACAAGCAGGAGAAAATGGCCTTTGAAAGATTTTTATGAGATTTTCACACTTCCTAGAGAGCTCTCCTTTGTTTACTCCCATTCAGCATCCTTCACTCCCTCTTAAGCCTTAGCCTCACACACACAAAACGCATGTCAGCATGGTATTGTCCTCCAGAAAGTTGTCTCTCTACTTAAACCCAGCAAAATTCAGGGCAGCAATGTTTTTTGCGAACTGTAGCAACACTGTATCTTTCCAAAAATCCACAGTAGCAAAGATGATCTATATACTGATCAAGGAAAAGCCTGTTCTGTTATTAACATAAGCCTGTGACGTGACAGAGCCATGTGCTTTCTCCTTGGCTCAACTAGGCTGATAATTCAACCTTTTTATTCATATTTAGGGGATCCCATACAAGTTTGTAATTAAGCCACATGAATGTTCATATGTTCAAGAAGGCATTTCAAAAAAATCTAAACAATACTAATAAATATATATATATATATATATATATATATATATATAGTATCAGTCAAAAGTTTGGACACACCTACTCATTCAAGGGTTTTTCTTTCATTTGAATATTTTCTACATTGTAGAATAATAGTGAAGACATCAAAACTATGAAATAACATATGGAATCATGTAGTAACCAAAAAAGTGTTAAACAAATAAAAAAATATATTTTAGATTCTTCAAAGTAGCCACCCTTTGCCTTGATGACAGCTTTGCACACTCTTGGCAATATCTCAACCAGCTTTATGAGGTTGTCACCTGAAATGCTTTTCCAGCAGTCTTGAAGGTGTTCCCACATATGCTGAGCACTTGTTGGCTGCTTTTCCTTCACTCTGCGGCCCAACTCATCCCAAACCATCTCAATTGGGTTTAGGTTGTGTGATTGTGGAGGCCAGGTCATCTGATGCAGCACTCCATCACTCTCCTGCATGATCAAATAGCCTTTACACAGCCTGGAGGTGTTTGGGGTCATTGTCCTGTTGAAAAATAAATGATAGTCCCACTAAGCACAAAACAGATGGGATGGTGTATCGCTTCAGAATGCTGTGGTGGCCATTCTGGTTAAGTGTGCCTTGAATTCTAAATAAATCACTGACAGTGTCACCAGCAAAGCAATGCCATACCATCCCACCTCCTCCTCCATGCTTCATGGTGGGAACCACACATGCGCAGATCATCCACTCACCTACTCTTCGTCTCACAAAGACACGGCGGTTGGAAACAGAAATCTCAAATTTGGACTCATCAGACCAAAGGACAGATTTCCACTGGTCTAATGTCCATTGCTCGTGTTTCTTGGCCCAAGCAAGTCTCTTCTTATTGGTGTCCTTTAGTAGTCGTTTCTTTGCAGCAATTCAACCATGAAGGCCTGATTCACGCAGTCTTTTCTGAACAGTTGATATTGAGATGTATCTGTTACTTGAACTCTGTGAAGCATTTATTTGGGCTGAAATCTGAGGTGCAGTTAATTGCCGATTTCTGAGGCTGGGAACTCTAATGAACTTATCCTCTGCACCAGAGGTAACTCTGGGTCTTCCTTTCCTGTGGTGGTCCTCATGAGAGCCAGTTTCATCATAGCGCTTGATTGTTTTTGCGACTGCACCTGAAGAAACTTTCAGTTCTTGAAATTTTCCGGATTGACTGACCTTCATGTGTTATGATGCACTGTCATTTCTCTTTGCTTATTTGAGCTGTTCTTGCCATAATATGGACTTGGTCTTTTACCAAATAGGGCTATCTTCTGTAAACCAACCCTACCTTGTCACAACACCACTGATTGGCTCAAACACATTAAGAAGGAAGAAATTCAACAAATTAACTTTTAAAAAGGCACACCTGTCAATTGAAATGCATTCCAGATGACTACCTCACGAAGCTAGTTAAGAGAATGCCAAGCGAGTGCAAAGCTGTTATCAAGGCAAAAGTTGCTACTTTGAAGAATCTAAAATCTAAAATATAATTTTATTTGTAAATGTTTTATTTGTAAACACTTTTTTGGTTACTACATGATTCCATTTGTGTTATTTCATAGTTTTGATGTCTTCACTATTATTCTACAATGTAGAAAATAGTAAAAATAAAGAAAAACCCTTGAATGAGTAGGTGAGTCCAAACTTCTGACTGGTACTGTATATATACACATTTCTGGGTGCCCTTCTGGGGGTGCAGGTAGCCTAGCGGGAGCGTTGGACCAGTAACCGAAAGGGAGACAACTAGGTGAAAAATCTGCCGATGTGCCCTCGAGCAAGGCACTTAACCCTAATTGGTCCTGTAAGTTACTCTGGATAAAAGCGTCTGCTAAAATACAAAAATGTTAAATATAAGTCAATATATGCCTCAGATCCTGTAACCGGTCACATTTAGTTTTAGTTTTAAAATGCACTAGGAAGAGAGTAATTTTTTATTGCAAAGTCACTGTGTTTAATTGAGACAAATGTCCTGGTTTAAATTGAAATTAGTCGTTTTAAAGGATCCAGACCTGACCCCTCTTCTCCCTCTATTTGTCCCCAGGATTGTGAACTATGAGATGGGTAAAGGAGCATCCAGGGCCCGCTCTCTCTGGAGGCTGGAGCCCCTCAGGATCGGGTCAGCTGATACACATGCAGCCACACACACAAACACAGATCCCTAACCCTACCTCACCCTCTCTAATTTCTCCATCTCCCTGCCTGTGTTAATATAAACCCAGCTTTGGTTTGGTACAGCGGGGGTTAATATAAACCTAGCATTTAGTTTGGTACAGCGGGGGTTAATATAAACCTAGCATTTAGTTTGGTACAGCGGCGGGTTAATATAAACCTAGCATTTAGTTTGGTACAGCGGGGGTTAATATAAACCTAGCATTTAGTTTGGTACAGCGGGGTTAATATAAACCTAGCATTTAGTTTGGTACAGCGGTGGGTTAATATAAACCTAACATTTAGTTTGGTACAGCGGGGGTTAATAAAAACCTAGCATTTAGTTTGGTACAGCGGGGTTAATATAAACCTAGCATTTAGTTTGGTACAGCAGGGTTAATATAAACCTAGCATTTAGTTTGGTACAGCGGGGTTAATATAAACCTAGCATTTAGTTTGGTACAGCGGGGTTAATATAAACCTAGCATTTAGTTTGGTACAGCGGTGGGTTAATATAAACCTAGCATTTAGTTTGGTACAGCAGGGTTAATATAAACCTAGCATTTAGTTTGGTACAGCGGGGGTTAATATAAACCTAGCATTTAGTTTGGTACAGCGGGGTTAATATAAACCTAGCATTTAGTTTGGTACAGCGGTGGGTTAATATAAACCTAGCATTTAGTTTGGTACAGCGGGGTTAATATAAACCTAACATTTAGTTTGGTACAGCGGTGGGTTAATATAAACCTAGCATTTAGTTTGGTACAGCGGTGGGTTAATATAAACCTAGCATTTAGTTTGGTACAGCGGGGTTAATATAAACCTAGCATTTAGTTTGGTACAGCTGGGGTTAATATAAACCTAGCATTTAGTTTGGTACAGCGGGGTTAATATAAACCTAGCATTTAGTTTGGTACAGCGGGGTTAATATAAACCTAGCATTTAGTTTGGTACAGCTGGGGTTAATATAAACCTAACATTTAGTTTGGTACAGCGGGGGTTCATGTAAACCTAGCATTTAGTTTGGTACAGCGGGGGTTAATATAAACCTAGCATTTAGTTTGGTACAGCGGGGGTTAATATAAACCTAGCATTTAGTTTGGTACAGCGGGGGTTAATATAAACCTAACATTTAGTTTGGTACAGCGGGGGTTCATGTAAACCTAGCATTTAGTTTGGTACAGCGGTGGGTTAATATAAACCTAGCATTTAGTTTGGTACAGCGGTGGGTTAATATAAACCTAGCATTTAGTTTGGTACAGCGGGGTTAATATAAACCTAGCATTTAGTTTGGTACAGCGGCGGGTTAATATAAACCTAGCATTTAGTTTGGTACAGCGGGGGTTAATATAAACCTAGCATTTAGTTTGGTACAGCGGGGGTTAATATAAACCCAGCTTTGGTTTGGTACAGCGGGGTTAATATTAACCTAGCATTTAGTTTGGTACAGCGGGGTTAATATAAACCTAGCATTTAGTTTGGTACAGTGGGGTTAATATAAACCTAGCATTTAGTTTGGTACAGCGGGGTTAATATAAACCTAGCATTTAGTTTGGTACAGCGGGGGTTAATATAAACCTAACATTTAGTTTGGTACAGCGGGGGGTTCATATAAACCTAGCATTTAGTTTGGTACAGCGGGGGTTAATAAAAACCTAGCATTTAGTTTGGTACAGCGGGTTTAATATAAACCTAGCATTTAGTTTGGTACAGCGGGGTTAATATAAACCTAGCATTTAGTTTGGTACAGCGGGGTTAATATAAACCTAGCATTTAGTTTGGTACAGCGGGGTTAATATAAACCTAGCATTTAGTTTGGTACAGCGGGGTTAATATAAACCTAGCATTTAGTTTGGTACAGCGGGTTAATATAAACCTAGCATTTAGTTTGGTACAGCGGGGTTAATATAAACCTAGCATTTAGTTTGGTACAGCGGGGTTAATATAAACCTAGCATTTAGTTTGGTACAGCGGGTTAATATAAACCTAACATTTAGTTTGGTACAGCGGGGGTTAATATAAACCTAACATTTAGTTTGGTACAGCGGGGTTAATATAAACCTAACATTTAGTTTGGTACAGCGGGGGTTAATATAAACCTAACATTTAGTTTGGTACAGCGGGGGTTAATATAAACCTAGCATTTAGTTTGGTACAGCGGTGGGTTAATATAAAACTTGATCTCACTAGTACCATCCATCGAGTGACCGGTGCCCAGATGAGACGAGAAGACTTTCTCTGAGCCAGTCGAAATCACTCATCATCGTCATCATCATGGACATAACCAAGTAAATAACAATAGAAAGCTCAAACAAACTAAAATGTAGCTAGGGAATGCAGGTTCAACATTCGACATGACTAAGTTAGCTGAGCTAGCTAGCTAGCAACTGACTTTATCCAGTCTGCATAGCAACCATTTTGTTTAGAATCAAAGACCCGGTCCTATTGCATAGCAACTATGCAAAACATTTTTGATGACCGGCTCACGTCTGTTGCAGTGCTGTATCGTATAAACAGTAACAGGTAAATTTTTATGTCGTCGGGCCAAACAACTAAATGTACCTTTGACTATATTCATTTTGTCATTTAAGAACAAATTCTTATTTACAATGACGGCCTACGGGGGAACATTGGGTTAACTGCCTTGTTCAGGGGCAGAAGGCCAGAGTTGTACCTTGTCAGCTCAGGGATTCCATCTAGCAACATTTCAGTTACTGGCCCAACGGTCTAACCACTAGGCTACATGGCTCCCCCTTCTTGCCAGTCCAATTATACAGCACTGCCTCTTGTGCCTTATTGCTTAATTAATTATAGGTATGGGTATAATTATCTCCACATATACAAAGACTCTTCCCCAGGCACTATAACTCCCATCAGATAGTATAACCGCTATAACCCCACCAGGTAATATAACCACTATAACCACTATATCCCCATCAAGTACCATAACCACTATAACCACTATAACCCCATCAGATAGTATAACCACTATAACCCCACCAGGTAATATAACCACTATAACCACTATATCCCCATCAAGTACCATAACCACTATAACCACTATAACCCCATCAAGTAATATAACCACTATAACCCCATCAGGTATTATAACCAATATAACCCCACCAGGTTCTATAACCACTATAACCCCATCAGGTATTATAACCAATATAACCCCACCAGGTTCTATAACCACTATAACCCCATCAGGTATTATAACCACTATAACCCCATCAGTTACTATAACCACTATAACCCCATCAGGTATTATAACCACTATAACCCCATCAGGTACTATAACCACTATAACCCCATCAGGTAATATAACCACTATAACCCCATCAGGTATTATAACCACTATAACCCCATCAGGTATTATAACCACTATAACCCCATCAGGTATTATAACCACTATAACCCCATCAGGTATTGTAACCACTATAACCCCATCATGTATTATAACCACTATAACCCCATCAGGTACTATAACCATTATAACCACTATAACCCCATCAGGTACTATAACCACTATAATCCAAGCAGGTAATATAACCACTATAACCCCATCAGGTACTATAACCACTATAACCCCATCAGGTACTATAACCACTATAACCCCATCAAGTACCATAACCACTATAACCCCATCAGGTACTATAACCACTATAACCCCATCAGATATTATAACCACTATAACCCCATCAGGTACTATAACCACTATAACCCCATCAGGTATTATAACCACTATAACCCCATCAGGTACTATAACCACTATAATCCCAGCAGGCAATATAACCACTATAACCCCATCAGGTACTATAACCACTATAACCCCATCAGGTACTATAACCACTATAACCCCATCAAGTACCATAACCACTATAACCCCATCAGGTACTATAACCACTATAACCCCATCAGGTACTATAACCACTATAACCTCATCAGGTACTATAACCACTATAACCCCATCAGGTACTATAACCACTATAACCCCATCAGGTACTATAACCACTATAACCCCATCAGGTATTATAACCACTATAACCACTATAACCCCATCAGGTATTATAACCACTATAACCACTATAACCCCATCAGGTATTATAACCACTATAACCCCATCAGGTATTATAACCACTATAACCCCATCAGGTATTATAACCACTATAACCCCATCAGGTACTATAACCACTATAACCCCATCAGGTATTATAACCACTATAACCCCATCAGGTATTATAACCACTATAACCCCATCAGGTACTATAACCGCTATAACCCCATCAGGTATTATAACCACTATAACCCCATCAGGTTATTAATGGTCTCTGGAAGTTTGTTTCACAGCCCAAACACACTCTGGTCCCATCTACCATCAGCCTTCCACAGCTCAAACACATTCTGGTCCCATCTGCCATCAGCCTTCCACAGCCCGCACACATCCTGGTCCCATCTACCATCAGCCTTCCACAGCCCAAACACATCCTGGTCCCATCTCCCATCAGCCTTCCACAGCCCACACACATCCTGGTCCCATCTACCATCAGCCTTCCACAGCCCAAACACATCCTGGTCCCATCTGCCATCAACCTTCCACAGCCCACACACATCCTGGTCCCATCTTCCGTCAGCCGTCTTATCTCTGGGCTTAGGTGACAGATTCTCCAACAGCCATGCCACACAGTCTGACTTGCCGTTTGTACTAAGATATTTTGAAACAATGAATGTGCTTCATTGTGGAAGGATGCTGAAATGCCAGAGGCAGCGGCTGTAAATCTCTTTGTCGCAAAAGACAGCAGGCATCAATGTCTCTAGCTTGAAATAGACATTGCTATGGCAGACACATTTTGACTCCGTTGTTCCGCTATCTGTCATTGGGAAAGGGTTATAGGGACAGCATTTAGATGAACGTCTGTTTGGGTTCTTCCCCTCTTTGTGATTGGTCAGTTGGAGCGGTAGCCACATTCGCTATGGGCAGGCGTTCCGTCTGCGTCACCTGTCCACCGGTCACTACCTGGCGCTGACCGAAGAGCATGGTCTGGTCCTACAGGATAGAGAGAAGTCTGATACCAAGTCCACCTCTTTCTGCTTCAGGGCTACCAAGGTTTGTTCTAACAAATAGCAACACTATTACGTCTTTTAATCATTCTTTGTCTTTCCAAGTCAACTTTTTTTACTCACAAAAAGGTGGATTGGAGTATGTTGTGGGTAAAACTAGGGCTGTGACGATACCAGTATTGCAATATTTTTTTCCATAGCAAAAATAAAAACACGAAGCCTGCTGTATGTAAAATATGGTGTGATATAGTTTGGGAAAATACATGAATGTGACTCTGGATGACAACCTAATGATGTTTGATTCCAACATTAAGGCTGTTTTCCTAAAGGAGTTAAATCCACTTCACCCGGGCCGTAGGTAAAACCATGGCATTTTCTAGAGAAAAGACTGTACTGTGCCTGAAAGATGTCAGAGCACACGAAGACACACCTGTATTTTTAAGAGCACGTAAGATTTATCCTTTGACTTGTAAAAGGTCATCCTTGTACCCTAATACACAACAATCAGTTACAGTTACAGAACTCTGAAATGCCAAGGAACGGTCAACGCAAGTCACACAGTCCATTAACAACCCAACCAATCAACACAACCAAGGTGTATGGGGAACCAATAGAATTAGAATGCATTGTAATTATACGGCGAAACATTCATTGCATTCTACGACCACAGTGCATGGCCAGGAAGGATATGAAGAAGCAAACAGAAGGACACGGTCTCTGTCTGTCTGTCATACTGTCTGTCATACTGTCTGTCTGTCTGTCATACTGTCTGTCTGTCATACTGTCTCTGTCTGTCTGTCATACTGTCTGTCTGTCTGTCTGTCTGTCTGTCATACTGTCTGTCTGTCATTGCTCTATGTGGTAGTAATGATTGTGTGCACACAGTATCACACAATTCTCTCTCTCTCTCTCTCTCTCTCTCTCTCTCTCTCTCTCTCTCTCTCTCTCTCTCTTTCCATCCCTCTCTCTTTCCATCCCACTCTCTCTCTCTCTCTCTCTCTCTCTCTCTCTCTCTCTCTCTCTCTCTCTCTCTCTCTCTCTCTCTCTTTCCATCCCTCTCTCTTTCCATCCCCCTCTCTCTCTCTCTCTCTATCTCTCTCTCTCTCTCTCTCTCTCTCTCTGTGCATGTGTGCGCGCTTGTGTGTGTGTGTGTGTGTGTGTGTGCGTGCCATTATTGGTTCTGACCCCCCAAAATGCTGTTACTGTTTCCCTGTGGCGAGTAATGAATAGGCTCTCTAACATGCCTCTCTGATTAGTGTGTAATCTTCATTTGTTATGTGTGTGTGTGCGTGTGCTCCCACAGGAAAAGATAGAGTCGGGTACAAAGAATCGAGACATAGAAGGTATGGGAGTAGCAGAGATCAAGTATGGGGACTCAGCCTGCTTCGTGATGCACGTGGCTACAGGGCTGTGGCTGTCCTACCAGGCGCCTGACGCTAAAGCCTCCCGCATAGGACCCCTGAAGAGAAGGGTGGGTCGTTATACATGTTCACTGTACTGATGATGTGGAAGAAGTGTGCAAAAGTCACAGCCTTGTTCTTTCAATAAATGTACTTTCAAATAATAATTGAAAGCGGCGATCAGAGCAGTTGAAACAATAACTAAGCGTTCTGTTTCGGTAAAAAGCTGAGGGATGGGTCTGGAGAAATGTAACCACTCTCAAATTCATAGACAGAGCTATGGATGCAAGGACTGACCATGCATGATATACAAATTATATTTTTAACCATGTTTTGAGGCTATATGGTGTTTATTTAACATTGGAGTAAAATAAGCTTATATTTTAGGTTCTAATGAGGTACGCCATAAGCTCATGAGGTATTTATGGGTTATATTGTGGGTCAATGGGTATATTGATTCTTGAAGTTTAATCATACACTTGTTAACTTGACAATTAGATGTACTATAGGTCTATGGCCAATGAAATCACTGTACTGTATACTACTGTAAGTATGCCAATCTCAACAATAGCAGGATTTTGTTCAGTGAAACCAGAGTGGTCATTATTAGATTACTCAATTTGTCTTTATGGTTTAAGCACATTGATACATACTTTATACTACCATATATGGGTTGGTTGTTCAGCAACAAAACCGACCTGTACATAACTATGGGGTAAAACAGACCTGTACATAACTATGGGGTAAAACCGACCTGTACATAACTACGGGGTAAAACAGACCTGTACATAACTATGGGGTAAAACAGGCCTGTACATAACTATGGGGTAAACCAGACCTGTACATAACTATGGGGTAAAACAGACCTGTACATAACTATGGGGTAAAACAGACCTGTACATAACTGTGGGGTAAAACAGACCTGTACATAACTACGGGGTAAAACAGACCTGTACATAACTATGGGGTAAAACAGACCTGTACATAACTATGGGGTAAAACAGACCTGTACATAACTATGGGGTAAAATTGACCTGTACATAACTATGGGGTAAAATTGACCTGTACATACGTACCTATGGGGTAAAACAGACCTGTACATAACTATGGGATAAAACAGACCTGTACATAACTACGGGGTAAAACAGACCTGTACATAACTACGGGGTAAAACAGACCTGTACATAACTACGGGGTAAAACAGACCTGTACATAACTACGGGGTAAAACAGACCTGTACATAACTACGGGGTAAAACAGACCTGTACATAACTATGGGGTAAAACAGACCTGTACATAACTATGGGGTAAAACAGACCTGTACATAACTATGGGGTAAAATTGACCTGTACATACGTACCTATGGGGTAAAACAGACCTGTACATAACTATGGGATAAAACAGACCTGTACATAACTACGGGGTAAAACAGACCTGTACATAACTATGGGGTAAAACGGACTTGTACATAACTATGGGGTAAAACAGACAGGGTTGGTTTGGATTGTTGATGAAATGTAAAGTATATATTTTGTCTCCAATGTTCATTGAAAACATAAATAAAGTTCTACTTATCTCTCAAATACATTGTTACAGTTGTTGGCTAGCTAGATAGCTAGCAAGCAAATTTTTGACATATTAGCGAGTCACTTGCGATTCCCCACACATGGCAGTTTCTTGTCGTTGTTGCTAGGTCTCTGGCCATCCAGAATCACAACACACAGACCTCTGCCCCTTTGAAGCGCACACGTCGTTTTTGTGATGTTGTAAGCTAACCAGTCTATAAGTAGGGCTCCCGAGTGGCACAGCAGTTTAAGGCACTACATCTTAGTGCAAGAGGCGTCACTAGGTGTGAAAGATTCAGCAGACAGCTGGCATTACACATCTGGCTAAAAGACTACTGTAGCTCTGATGGAGTCATCAAATCAAATCAAATGTATTTATAGAGCCCTTCTTACATCAGCTGATGTCACAGAGTGCTGTACAGAAACCCAGCCTAAAACCCCAAACAGCAAGCAATGCAGGTGTAAAAGCACGGTGGCTAGGAAAAACTCCCTAGAAAGGCCAAAACCTAGGAAGAAACCTAGAGAGGAACCAGGCTGTGAGGGGTGACCAGTCCTCTTCTGGCTGTGCCGGGTGCAGATTTTAACAGAACATGGACAAGATTTTAAAATGTTCATAAAACAGGCAGAACAGTTGAAACTGGAGAAGCAGCACGGCCAGGTGGACTCGGGACATCAAGGAGTCATCAGGCCAGGTAGGCCTTGAGGAATGGTCCTAATGCTCAGGTCCTCCGAGTGAGAGAGAGAGAGAGAAGAGGGAAAAAAAAGAAAGAGAGATAATTAGAGAGAGCATACTTAAATTCACACAGGACACCAGAGAAGAGAAGAAATACTCCAGATATAATAGACGGACCCTAGCCCCCCGACACATAAACTACTGCAGCATAAATACTGGGGGCTGAGACAGGAGGGGTCGGGAGACACTGTGGCCCCGTCCGACGATACCCCCGGACAGGGCCAAACAGGCAGGATATAAACCCACCCACTCTGCCGAAGCACAGCCCCCACACCACTAGAGGGATATCTTCAACCACCAACTTACCATCCTGAGACAAGGCCGAGTATAGCCCACAAGATATCCGACCTGGCACCAGTAAGCCAGTGACTCAGCCCCTGTAATAGGGTTAGAGGCAGAGAATCCCAGTGGAGGGGAACCGGCCAGGCAAAGACAGCAAGGGTGGTTCGTTGCTCCAGTGCCTTTCCGTTCACCTTCACACTCCTGGGCCAGACTACACTCAATCATAAGACCTACTGAAGAGATGAGTCTTCAATAAAGACTTAAAGGTTGAGACCGAGTCTGCGTCTCTCACATGGATAGGCAGACTATTCCATAAAAATGGAGCTCTATAGTCACTTTTATTGATAACTTTGACACCTTCTGGAAACAGAAGATACTCTACAGGAATGACGGAGTCCATCCAAATCATCTTGGCTCCTGGACTCTGTACACGTATTTCAAGGCTGCGTTGAAACAAGGACTGGTAAATGATCTAAGACCAGCTCAGTTAATCCCTACCATTGTGACAATGAGTTGTCATAATGCTGCATCAAATGTACATGATCTTAGGGACATTGGCAAACACAATGTAAGTCATTTAATTTATGTACCACTAATTCCACCAAATACATCTGTTTATCCTACAGCTATTGTAAGCAGTAATCATGAGCCTATAAACCAGAGTTACACTGTTAGCACTGAGGCGGTATGCAATAGCAGGAAGACCACTTCATGCAGCTCACCCTGCACTATCATCTCCAATGTAAATAACATGAGTAAGTCTACCTCTGATTAGCTTCCCAGTAAAGCATTAAAAACAATCAAGCAACCCAGAAAAGTGCTAAGAAAAGCCCATATTAACATATGTAGCCGAAGAAACAAGGTCCATGAAGTCAATAACTTGTTTGTAACAGATGATATTCATATTCTGACTATGAAACTCACTTAGATAATACCTTTGATGATACAGTGGTAGCAATACATGGTTATAACATCTACCGAAAAGACAGAAATGCCAACGGAGGCAGTGTTGCGGTCTATATTCAGAACCACATTCCTGTAAAGCTTAGAGACGATCTAATGTTAAATACTGTTGAAGTAATATGGCTACAGGTTCATCTGCCTCACCTAATGCCCATTCTGGTGGGAAGCTGCTATAGAACACCAAGTGCTAACAGTCAGTATCTGGATAACATGTGTGAAATGCTTGACAATGTATGTGATATCAACAGAGAAGTATATTTTCTGGGTGATTTAAATATTGACTGGCTATCGTCAAGCTGCCCACTCAGGAAAAAACTTCAAACTGTAACCAGTGCCTGCAACCTGGATCAGGTTGTCAGTCAACCTACCAGGGTAGTTACAAACAGCACAGGAATTAAATCATCAACATGTATTGATCACATTTTTACTAACGCTGCAGATATTTGCATTAAAGCAGTATCCAAATCCATCGGATGTAGTGATCACAATATAATAGCCATATCTAGGAAAACAAAAGTTCCAAAGGCTGGGCCTAATATAGTGTATAAAAGGTCATACAATAAGTTTTGTAGTGGTTTATATGTTGATGATGTAAAGAATATTTACTGGTCTGTGGTGTGTAATGAGGAGCAACTAGACGCTGCACTTGACGCATTTATGAAACTACTTATTCCAGTTAATAATAAGCACGCACACATTAAGAAAATGACTGTTAAAACTGTTAAATCCCCTTGGATTGATGAGGAATTGAAAAATTGTTTGGTTGTGAGGAAAAAGTTATGGCAATTAAGTATTTCAGCCCAACTGATTGGCAAACGTACTGCAAATTAAGAAATCATGTGACTAAACTAAATAAAAAGAAAAAGAAGCTACACTATGAAACAAAGATAAATTATATAAAGAATTATAGTAAAAAGCTTTGGGGCACCTTAAATGACATTTTGGGAAAGAAAGCCAACTCGGCTCCTGCATTCATTGAATCAGATGGCTCATTCATTATAAAGCCCATGGATATTGCAAACTATTTTAATGACTTTTTAATTGGCAAGTTAAGCAAACTTAGGGATGAAATGCCAGCAACAAACGCTGACACTACACAGCCAAGAATTGTACTTTGAATTCCGTAAAGTCAGTGTGGAAGAGGTGAAAACATTATTGTTGTCTATCAACAATGACAAGCCACCAGGGTCTGACAATCTGGATGGAAAATTACTGAGGATAATAACAGACGATATTGCCACTCCTATTTGCCATATCTTCAATCTAAGCCTACTAGAAAGTGTGTGCCCTCAGGCCTGGAGGGAAGCTAAAGTCATTCCACTACCCAAGAATAGTAAAGCCCCCTTTACTGGCTCAAATAGCCGACCAATCAGCCTGTTACCAACCCTTAGTAAACTTCTTGGTAAACAAATTGTGTTTGACCAGATACAATGCTATTTTACAGTAAACAAATTGACAACAGAATTTCAGCATGCTTATAGGGAAGGACACTCAACAAGCACAGCACTAACACAAATGACTGATGATTGGCTGAGAGAAATTGATGATAAAATGATTGTGGGGGCTGTCTTGTTAGACTTCAGTGCAGCCTTTGACAATTTTGATCACCATCTGCTGCTGGAAAAACGTATGTGTTATGGCTTTACACCCCCTGCTATAATGTGGATAAAGAGTTACTTGTCTAACAGAACATAGAGGGTGTTCTTTAATGGAAGCCTATCAAATATAATCCAGTTAGAAACAGGAGTTCCCCAGGGTAGATATTTCAGGAGTTCCCCAGGGTAGGCCCCTTGCTTTTTTAATTTTTACTAACGACATGCCACTGTCTTTGAGTAAAGCCAGAGTTTCAATGTATGCGGGTTCTATGTAACACTATACACGTCAGCTACTACAGCAACTGAAATGACTGCAACACTCAACAAAGAGCTGCATTTAGTTTCAGAGTGGGTGGCAAGGAATAAGTTAGCCCTAAATATTTCTAAAACTAAAAGTATTGTATTTGTAACAAAACACTCACTAAACCCTAAACCTCAACTAAATCTTGTAATAAATAATGTGGAAATTGAGCAATTTGAGATGACTTAACTGCTTGGAGTAACACTAGATTGTAAACTGTCATGGTCAAAGCATATTGATGCAGTAGTAGCTAAGATGGGTAGAAGTCTGTCTATAATAAAGTGATGCTCTGCCTTCTTAACAACACTATCAACAAGGCAGGTCCTACATGCCCTAGTTTTGTCACACCTTGACTACTGTTCAGTCGTGTGGTCAGGTGCCACAAAAGAGACTTAGAAAAATTGCAATTGGGTCAGAACAGGGCAGCACGGCTGGCCCTTGGATGTACACAGAGAGCTAATATTAATAATATGCATGTCAATCTGTCCTGGCTGTCAGTGGAGGAGAGATTTACTTAATCACTACTTTTATTTATGAGAGGTATTGTCATGTTGAATGCACCGACCGAGCTGTCTGTCTAAACTACTGGCACACAGCTCAGACACCGATGCATACCCCACAAGACATGCAACAAGAGGTCTCTTCCCAGTCCCCAAGTCCAGAACAGACTATGGGAGCACACAGTACTACATAGAGCCATGACTACATGGAACTCTATTCCACATCAAGTAACTGACACAAGCAGTAAAATTAGATATAAAAAAACGGATTAAAAAACATTGGCACAGACACATGCGACACACACACACACACACACACACACAAAAAAAGTAGTGGGCTCATCTGGTGTGGGTATTGGATATTGGAACAGACCGTAGGTGAAGAGTCCCCATAATGAGATGAACTAATCAGAGGATTAAAGGCTAGTGGGATAGTTTCCCACTGTGAGTTACACTGTACCAGCTGGCTTGTTGTCAAGGTGACCTGGCCTGTGAGCAGAGCAGAGGTGGTGTTTGTTGTCTCTGGCCACTGGCCCAGGATGAGCTGCACAATACCCAGCGGAGAGAGGGAGATGGAGAGAGAGAGGAGCCAATAAGGAGGGAAAGAAAGAGAGAGAGAGATAGAGAGAAGAGCTGGTGGGAAGGGAGAGAGAAGGGCCGCTGGGGAGTGAAAGAGAGAGATAGGAAGAGAAGAGCTGGTGGGAATAGAGAGACAGATAGATAGACAGATAGATAGACAGATAGATAGATAGATAGATAGATAGATAGATAGATAGATAGATAGATAGATAGATAGATAGATAGATAGATAGATAGATAGATAGATAGATAGATAGATAGATAGATAGCTGGTGGGAAGAGAGAGAGAGAAGAGCCGCTGGGGAGGGAAAGAGAGAGATAGAAGGAGAGAGAGAAGAGAAAGTTGGGAAGGGAGAGAGAGAGAGAGATAGGAGAGAGAAGAGCTGGTGGGAAGACAGATAGAGAGAGATAGGAGAGAGAAGAGAAAGTTGGGAAGGGAGAGAGAGAGAGAGAGAAAGGAGAGAGAAGAGCTGGTGGCAGAGCTGCTAACTCTCATGCATTGGCCGTGAGACACGCATTTGACCCTCTTCTCGCGCTCTCATGGCACACCTCTTATATCTCACTTACTGAAAAGCTCCACTTTTATTTTTCTAATACGTCCCTTGTATAGTCAGCACGTTAACTGTTCAACTGTGAAATCAGAGCATCATTTAACATCACCAGGTGCACCTCTATCATTGTCCTGTCTTGCCACAACACATTGCGACACATGATTGGTCTAGTCATGTAAAGGATCAAGGGGATTGGATGCATGTTTTGGAGAAACGACCCCTCTAGATTAGAGTGGCGCTGAATGGAGAGAACGTTCTCCACTGACTTGATAAAACTGTAAAAAGAACAGCACGAGAGCGAGCTGTTTATTGTAAATGTTAAATTAGGTTGCTGTTACTCCCCGTCCCTATTGCAGAATGCAGCCCTTTGACAGCATGTACTAAAGTCGATTTAATCCACACTTACATCAGTCCCCTCGTTTGGTGATTGGCATTTAGGCTGTGACAACCAAAAGGCAGCAGACAGACGCAACAGAATGTTTTCAGAGGCTAGTTTTTTATTAGCTATTTTGTGTATTTAGTCTGATCAGTGGAACAATTCTCATTCTTGACAATGGGCTAAAATATACTGTAATTAGTGTGATAGTCAGCAACAACACTACTGTTATTCCCCGCACTTATTTTATCATTCCACTTCTTCTCAGTTCTGCCAGTATCATCACATATTTGAAATCTGATATGCTTACTTGTGTCTTTGAAAATTAATTATATGAGGCTTTGTATTTTTGTAGCCATTGATGGACAGTTTTTGAATAAGTCATACAAATCAGCATTGGATAATAAATGTTCCTGGAATCAAGTATAATTGTTGACATTTTAGTATTGTGCACATGCTTGGCAGAGATGATAGGGGGACTCATAAAGGCATCATATGTTGTCTATGTAGAGTACGATGATGTCAAGAATCTTCAACTAGTAGGCATTAACCACCTGAATTGTTTTCCTAAAGGTTGGGTGATTTTGAGAAATTAATTGTTGTTAACATGGAACATTTTCAAACACCCATCAACTGGGAAACATTGCTCAGGGGTGTCCAACCCTCCTGGAGAACAAGCAAGATTTTCTTCCAGACCTGTTTTAAAGAGATAGTTCACCCAAATTAAAAAATATAGAATGTTTGTGTCCTTACCTTGAAAGCAGTCTATGAACAAGGAGACTGCAATCTATGATTTGGTTACCCACTGCCATCAACCATTAATATAAACATTACTGTGCAAAACCTTGGTGTAGTAGTAAAACTCGTGTCTCATACAACTTTCCACCTGAGAACAGAGATCAATCCTTTCTTCCAACCTTCCCACTGTTTCTAGCATTTGCCTGTATCCCTATCTCATGTAATTATTGAATTGAGTGTCAAACCACCTAAAAAATACAGTATGTCCCCTAAAAATATTAGCATAATTAATATTTCATCCCCCCCAAATCTCAAAGTAACAAAGTTGTTGAATTTTGAATGTACATTCAATGTTCAAAGCAGCCTGAATACACCTAATTTTCCACCCTGGCCATAGGCCTAAGCCATGTAAAAATCTTCCTGGGGGAGGACCCCCAGTCCCCCATCTAGGGACTGTGCCAGGGGGCAAGGAAATTCACATAGCAAATCTCACTCCAAACTTTCCTCAAACGTTGGCAGCCCTGCGGTGGGGAGGGAGCGAGAGCTAGACAGAAAGAGAAAAGCTGGTTGGGAGGGAAAGAGAGAGAAATGGAGAGAGAGAAGAGCCGGTGGGGAGGGAGAGAGGGATGGAGAGAGAGCAGCGCTGGTAGGGAGGGAGAGAGAGAGAGATGGAGGGAGGGAGGGAGGGAGAGAAGAGCTGGTGGGGAGGGAGAGAGAGGGAGAGATGGAGAGACGGTAGCAAGGAAGAGAGAGAGGAAAAGAGACTGGGGAGGAAGAGAGAGAGACAGGAGTTGATCCCTCATCTCTCAGAAAAGATAACTGTAACTAACTGTCAGCATCCCTCTCTCATTATCACATCTAAATGACCGCCTCATGTGTCCTGACCCATGCTGCCTGGGTGGGAGCTAACTGGGGGAGAGGAGGAGACCTCTGCCAACTCACAGATCAGACAGCTGATATAACGCCTCACTTGATTGGATGTGATCAGAACCATTTATTTAGAGAGTTGGGCCAATGTGGTTTCTACATTATGATGTATTTACATGACTCTACAACATTCTATAGCAGCCGTGTTAGAACCCCATTAATGTTACATGAGGAATAGAATGTCTAGAATGAGAATTATTATGTATTTACATGACTCTACAACATTCTATAGCAGCCATGTTAAAACCACATTAATGTTACATGAGGAATAGAATGTCTAGAATGAGAATTATTATGTATTTACATGACTCTACAACATTCTATAGCAGCCGTGTTAGAACCCCATTAATGTTACATGAGGAATATTTCAACAATGCTATGTAACGGAATGTCTAGAATTGGAAAACTATTCAAAACACTCTAAGTACACTATATGGCTCTGCATGTGATTAATGAGTAACAAGGGACATGTTACATTGAGTTGCACAGATACCTGTTTGTGGTAATGTCTGTGTTATGTACTTCTAATAATGTCTGTCTATAATGTGTGTGTTGTGTATTTGCGAGACAGGCCTGTCTGCATGCCGAGGGTCACATGGACGACGGTCTGACCCTTCAGCGTTGTCAACACGAGGAGGCACGGGCTGTACGCATCATCAGGAACACCACCATCCTCTTCAGCCACTTCATCAAGTAGGGCTGTGTGTGTGTGTGTGTGTGTGTGTGTGTGTGTGTGTGTGTGTGTGTGTGTGTGTGTGTGTGTGTGTGTGTGTGTGTGTGTGTGTGTGTGTGTGTGTGTGCGCGCGTGTGCTGCATTGGTAACCTAGACAGTTTAAGGACCGTCGTCTATTCCAGAACATACAGAACACAGTTGGACTCATTTTGTATGAGCTAGTTGAATGCTCCTGAATGCTCCTGAATGCTCCTGAATACTACTGAATGCTCCTGAATACTACTGAATGCTCCTGAATGCTCCTGAATGCTACTGAATGCTACTGAATGACAAGCCGATTCACATGAACTTTCGCAATAGAGATCCAATCGCAGCTGCAAAACCGATGGCAATTTTCCTGCTTTTGTGTGATTAGGCATGGATTAGTTCTCGTGAAATTAGCCTGACGGTGGATTCACTTCCAGTGACTGATATCAGAAATGATCTGCTGTAGAATTTGCGCAATGTAATTTGAAAACAATTGAGATGATTTGAGACCATTGTGGATAAGTGATATTAATGTAGCCTAGTAAATTCGTTTTATGACGCTCTCTTTTTCCCTCTCTCTATCCTTCTCTGCTTCCTCATTTTTCTCCCTCTTTCTCTACCCAAACCTCTCCCTGCCCCTTTCCCTCTTCCCTAGGGGTCTTGACAGTATAGGAAGGGATAAGAACGTGGAGGTGTCTCTGCCTAACTTTGACGAAGTGTTGCAGACGCTGGATGATCTGATTGAGTATTTCAAACAGCCCGACTCAGAACTGGAACATGAGGAGAAACAAACTCTGCTGAGATCTCTCATCAAACGACAGGACCTCTTCAAAGAGGAGGTGAGTTCCCAGGGCTCCAGGACCTCAGGTTTAATCAGGGTTAAAGGCAGTGCTGGAGCAGGATCCGGCACCTCTCAGTTTTGGACTGTTTCGTTCTGGAACCCATTTGCCAGGATCCGGTACGTCTCGTGGCCTGGTGAATTATTTTCACTGTTTGCAATGTAAATATTCTAATAAAAGCAATCAGAGTTAATTCAAGTTGACTCCTCTGTAATTCTCCTGGCTGCCCCTACATTTATTTTGTGTGAAAACACATTCTAAGAATTGATTCTTCTTGGGTTCATGGTTTGCGCTACATTGTAGCCTATATAGACCAACGCGTTGTCATTGCTGTGGTGAGAGAGAGAATCACACCTGTATCGCTCACAGAACTAGAATGAGATTCACTTTCTATGATCTCTCTCCCTCTCTCTACTCTGATAGGCTTGAGCCTACAACATTCATCTCTTCAGCGTTGCACCTCCAGGGTGCTGGTAGTGCTGCAGCACCCTTGATCAATTGAAATACATTTGCCAAAGTTATAGAATTACTGCTGTCTGTTCAGAATGAAATTAAATCATTCAGAAGACTACACCAGGAGTAGGTCTATAATTTAGCCACATAGGATCGGTAGCTTTAAAAATATATATACTGTGAGGGAAAAAAGTATTTGATCCCCTGCTGATTTTGTACGTTTGCCCACTGACAAAGAAATGATCAGTCTATAATTTGAATGGTAGGTTTATTTGAACAATGAGAGACAGAATAACAACAAAAAAATCCAGAAAAACGCATGTGAACATTTTTATACATTGATTTGCATTTTAATGAGGGAAATAAGTATTTGACCCCCTTTCAATCAGAAAGATTTGTGGCTCCCAGGTGTCTTTTATACAGGTAACGAGCTGAGATTAAGAGCCCACTCTTAAAGGGAGGCCTGGGCTATTGATGGATTCAAGACAAGGTTCACTTTCTATGATCTTGAGTCTGACTCGAGTCACAAATTTTTATGACTTGAGACTCGACTTGATAGAAAATAAAATAACTTAAAACTTGACTTCGACTTGGAACCTCAAGACTCGGGGCTTTGACTTGAGATTAAATGATCTGTAACGTTTTGTCACTCATTTTATGGCATAAAGTCTCCATGGATTAGGCTACTCTCCATGCAGCCAGAGACAGTATCTCACTTGCAAAAATAAATTATTACTAGTGAAAATCCCATTTGGCCCTCTGATTGGACCAACTGTCAATCAACATAGGTCAGGTGAGCTAGCAAGAAGGTTTTGGGGAGTCGTGAGTTATGAATTACAATTCATATGATGTGAAACGAATTGCAATTTGTACAAATTTATGTAACAAATTTGCAAAACCTTTGAATTCCAATTTGTTGTTGCTAACGTTAGCTATGTGGCTAATGCTAACATTAGCTTGGTAAGGGGTTAGGGTTAAGGGTTAAGGTTAGGGTTAAGGTTAGAGTTAAGGTTTGGGTTAGGAGTTGGTTAAAAGGTTAAGGTGAGGGTGAGGGTTAAGGGAATGGTTAGCTAACATGCTAAGTAGTTACAAAGTAGCTAAAAAGTAGTAAGTAGTTAGTTAAAATGTTAAAGTAGTCCGTGATGATATCCAAAACTTGTTTGGTGATCAAGAATATTAACTGTTTCCTTTGCATGCTCATCAGCAATGGGGCATCAAGCAACAATTACTACTATAGGCCTACTGGTCTTTTGGTATGTCAACATTTTTAAAATTGATAATTGACTTATGAAGCTTGCATTTGGAATGTATTGTTAAAAATGTACTATTACATAATTAAAATGTGTTGTAGACAAAATAATGAAAAGTGCTGTTTGGTAGCCTAAATAAATATACAAAGATTTCTTGGTTCTATCAGCACAAAGCATAGGTATTCGATTTTGAACATCAAAGTTTTCACATCCCAGATTTCAGAACTTTTTTGTAGCGAACTTTCCTTTCATAACCCATTAGGGTCCTCATCTTAAAGGTACAGTACCTAAAGTACAGAGTATCACAGTCCTGATAGAACCTTATGCCTCTGAAATGTCAATCTGGGTTCAGCCATAACCCACTGGGCACACACTTGTTGAATCAACATCTGTGCCCAGTGGGAAGGCTCTATCTGACAGTTCTGAACTGGACATTTAATAGGACTGTAGCTATCTGAATACATAAATGATAGAATAACACTATTTTACCAAGACAGAGTCAGAACACCATCATCAAATACATTAAGACATGTATTATGATGGCCAGACGAATTACTGTCATCACTGAATGACGCTATGACATAATTTACTGTCACATTTCTGACAGTGTAGTTTTTGTTGTTGCTTGTGTGCCATTATTGCTTGCTAGCCTAGACCACATTTAGAGGGAGATGGCAAAGATATGTGTTTTGATTGGTCCATCTGTATTTGTTCAGGCTTGTGATTGGATTGCAGATGGTTCAAATGGGTTTATGCATATAGAACTTTGAAGTTTTTAATTTCTTTCACTTAAAATTAAGAATGTGAAATGTCAGAATAATAGTAGAGAGAATTATTTATTTCAGCTTTTATTTCTTTCATCACATTCCCAGTGGGTCAGAAGTTTACATACACTCAATTAGTATTTGGTAGCATTGCCTTTGTTTAATTGTTTAACTTGGGTCAAGCGTTTCGGGTAGCCTTCCACAAGCTTCCCACAATAAGTTGGGTGAATTGTGGCCCATTCCTCCTGACAGAGCGGGTGTAACTGAGTCAGGTTTGTATGCCTCCTTGCTCGCATTCACTTTTTCAGTTCTGCCCACAAATGTTCTATAGGATTGAGGTCAGGGCTTTGTGATGGCCACTCCAATACCTTGACTTTGTTGTCCTTAAGCCATTTTGCCACAACTTTGGAAGTATACTTGGAGTTAGTGTCCATTTGGAAGTCCCATTTGCAACCATGCTTTAACTTCCTGACTGATGTCTTGAGATGTTGCTTCAATATATCCACCTAATTTTCCTCCCTCATGATGCCATTTATTTTGTGAAGTGCACGAGTCCCTCCTGCAGCAAAGCACCCACACAACATGATGCTGCCACCCCCGTGCTTCACGGTTGGGATGGTGTTCTTCGACTTGCAAGCCTCCTCCTTTTTCCTCCAAACATAACGATGGACATTATGGCCAAACAGTTCAATGTTTGTTTCATCAGACCAGAGGACATTTCTCCAAAAAGTATGATCTTTGTCCCCATGTGCAGTTGCAAACTGTAGTCTGGCTTTTTTATGGCGGTTTTGGAGCAGTGGCTTCTTCCTTGCCGAGCGGCCTTTCAGGTTATGTCGATATAGGACTCGTTTCATTGTGGATATAGATACTTTTGTACCTGTTTCCTCCAGCATCTGCACAAGGTCCTTTGCTGTTGTTCTGGGATTGATTTGCACTTTTCGCACCAAAGTACGTTCATCTCTAGGAGACAGAACACGCCTATTTCCTGAGCGGTATGACAGCTGCGTGGTCCCATGGTGTTTATACTTGTGTGCTATTGTTTGTACAGATGAACGTGGTACCTTCAGGCGTTTGGAAATTGCTCCCAAGGATGAACCAGACTTGTGGACGTCTACAATTTTTTTCTGAGGTCTTGGCTGATTTCTTTTGATTTTCACATGATGTCAAGCAAAGAGGCACTGAGTTTGAAGGTAGGCCTTGAAATACATCCACAGGTACACATCCAATTGACTCAAGTGATGTCAATTAGCCTATCAGAAGCTTCTAAAGCCATGCCATAATTTTCTAGAATGTTCCAAGCTGTTTAAAAGCACAGTCAACTTAGTATATGTAAACTTCTGACCCATTGGAATTGTGATACAGTGAATTATAAGTGAAATAATCTGGCTGTAAACAATTATTGGAAAAATTATTTGTGTCATGCACAAAGTAGATGTCCTATCCAACTTGCCAAAACTTTAGGTTGTTAACAAGAAATGTGTGGAGTGGTTGATGACAAAATGACAGAACCTTATAGTCCCAAGGTCTCAAATTTGTAGTTAAACAAGTCATTGGATGTATAGATTTTTTTTACTTGACTTGAAACTGAACTTTAAAAAACTTGTGATTCGAATCGACTTGACTTGCTCTTAGAATGTACTGTACGACTTGGACTTGATTTGAGACTTGACCCATTCTACTTGGGACTCGACTTGAGACTCGAACCTTGTGACTTGAGACTTGCTTGTGACTTAAAAAATAGTGACTTGGTCCTACCTCTGCTTAAAAGAGACTCCCACAAGATATGCAAATGTATCTATTTTCATGTAGGAAGTTCTAAGAACATTAATCACTGCGATTGACATTATGGTACACTATTCCCTATGTAGTGCACTACTTTTGACCAGGGCCCATAAAGCTCAGGTCAAAAGTAGCCATTGGGGATGTAACCCTTGTATTAGATCGTTGGGCCAGTAACTGAAAGGTTGCTGGATCAAATCCCCGAGCTGACAAGGTAAAAATCTATCGTTCTGCCCTTGAACAAGGCAGTTAACCCACTGTTCCTCGGTAGGCTGTCGTTGTAAATAAGAATTTGTTGTTAACTGACTTGCCTAGTTAAATAAAGGTTAAATAAACAATAAATGACCAGCCTGGTGTTTGTGTGTGTGTTTCAGGGCATGCTGGCCCTGCTGGTGATGTGCATCGACCGTCTCAACCTGTACAACAGCGCTGCCCACTTTGGAGAGCATGCTGGGGAAGAGGCTGGGGCGGCATGGAAGAACATCCTCAACTTACTCTACCAACTACTGGGTAAGAGAGATGGATCTTAGGGTTCTGTGTCAACTCTAAACACCTCTGTGCACACACACACACACCTCCCTGAGCCCCATCTGAAGAGTGACATGACAGTTATTTTATTTACAGGGGAGAGAGAAGAGAGAGAGAAAGAGGAGAGTGAGAGAAAGGGAAGAGAGAGAGAGAGAGAGAGAGAGAGAGAGAGAGAGAGAGAGAGAGAGAGAGAGAAATAGAGACACAGAGAGAGCGAAAGAGAAATAGAGACAGAGAGAGAGAGAGAGAGAGAGAGAGAGAGAGAGAGAGAGAGAGAGAGAGAGAGAGAGAGTGAGAGAGACAGAGAGAGAGAGAGAGAGAGAGAGGGAAGGGATGAAGCTTCATCACATAAATAAAAGAGTGACCCATTCTTAACACTGTCCTGTCTGCCCTCTGGGCACTGTGATGTCATGATGCAGTGTCCAGGCAGTGTATGCATCCCAAATGGTACCCTTTCCACTAGTTTTGAACACAGTGCATAGGGTTCTTGTCAAAAGTAGTGCACTATATAGTGAATAGTGTACCATTTTGGACGCACATAGTGAGACAAGGAAGGCTGTTAACACCAGTCAGATAAATGTTTAAAACCCTGACAACTTAATTTACAAATTGTCAGTTACAAATGTTTTTTCACTGATCTCTGGCCTTGAGGTATCATACTTCTATCTCATGGTCAGAAGAGGAGAGGAGCGGCAAGGTCTCTGCTGTGACAAAGACCCCTTGTACAGTATAGTATCGGTCTATATAGAGTCTGGAGGTGTTGTTGTTCGCCTTTTGTTGTGTTGATGTCATAGAGGCAGAAACAGGTCCATCATTTTAACGAGTTCCCCTTAGTTCAGCTTGACCGCACCGTATTCAAATCCTCTACACACACACACACATCCCCTTGCACGCAGGCACACACACCTCAGTGAAAACAGCCCAGACTTTCTCTCGCTAAACCAACACAGGGGTCACCCTGAAGGATGCCAGTGCAGTCTGAGCAGAGAGAGAGAAGAGAGAGGAGAGAGAGAGAAGAGAGAGGAGAGAGAGAGAAGAGAGAGGAGAGAGAGAGGAGAGAGAGAAGAGAGAGGAGAGAGAGAGAAAAGAGAGAGAAGAGAGGAGAGAAGAGAGGAGAGTGAGAGAAGAGAAGAGAGAGAGGAGAAGAGAGAGAGGAGAGATTGGAGATAGGAGAGAGAGAGAGGAGATAGGAGAGAGAGAGGAGAGAGAGTCAGACAGTGTTCTCTGTGAGTTTGTGTTGACTAATGGCTCTGCGTTGAGGGGTATGAATTAGCTGACAGATTATGCTGTTAAACTATCGCAAAGGCGTTATCATTCTGCTGTCCCTAAGGCTAATGCTGAGTGATGACTGGGTGATGAGACAGCTAGATATCAAACACAGGCAAGCGATCTAAACATAGACAGAGAAATGACATCCTCTGCCTCTCTCTCACCCTCTCACCCCTCTGCAATGTCTGCATCACTCTTTCATCCCTGTCAATCCCTTCTACTCAACCCCTCTTTCCCTCACTCTCCCCTCTATGGCCCTCCACTCACCTCTCTCTCCAGCCTCTCTGATCAAAGGGAACCGGAACAACTGTACCCAGTTCTCCAGGAACCTGGACTGGCTGGTCAGCAAGCTGGAGAGACTGGAGTCCTCATCAGGTACCCTACACAGTACACGGAGAGTTCAAGAATTTCTCTACACACACAATAAAATCTGCTAAATATGTGTATTAGACCAATCAAATTTGATTTGATTTGGTCATAGAGTGTTTATAGAGAGTTCACATTTACATATTGGGTATGGAATTGTTTGTTTATGTAGTCAAATGCCTTGTATTAATAGCTAGCTAATTGTATGCTGCGTGTGTCTTGTGTAAGTAAACCTGAATCCTAATATGAGAGTCGTTCTATAACTGTAAATAAAGTAGCTTTTCTTACAAAGGTCTATAGCATAATCTCCCAGTAGTTTTAGCCTGTTTTTCCTCAGGTATTGTGGAGGTGCTCCACTGTATCCTGATAGTGTCTCCTGATTCTATTCTGTTTTGTTTTATTCTACTTTACTCTATTGTAGGAATCCTGGAGGTGCTCCACTGTATCCTGATAGAGTCTCCAGAGGCTCTGAACATCATCCAGAAAGGACACATCAAGTCCATCATCTCCCTGCTCTACAAACACGGACGCAACCACAAGGTCAACAACAACAACAACACATTACTGAGGTTTTAATGGAACTCATTCTGAAGGTTCTAAATTCCTACCACAAGGTCATCAACAACAACACATTACTGAGGTTTTAATTAAACATGACCAAACATCTTTAGTATGTGCAGCAGTTCCTATAACCGGAGGAGATAGTTAACCCGGAGGAGATAGTTAAACCGGAGGAGATAGTTAACCCGGAGGAGATAGTTAAACCGGAGGAGATAGTTAAACCAGAGGAGATAGTTAACCCAGAGGAGATAGTTAAACCGGAGGAGATAGTTAACCCGGAGGAGATAGTTAAACCGGAGGAGATAGTTAACCCGGAGGAGATAGTTAACCCGGAGGAGATAGTTAAACCAGAGGAGATAGTTAACCCGGAGGAGATAGTTAACCCAGAGGAGATAGTTAAACCGGAGGAGATAGTTAACCCGGAGGAGATAGTTAAACCGGAGGAGATAGTAAACCAGAGGAGATAGTTAAACCGGAGGAGATAGTTAACCCGGAGGAGATAATTAAACCGGAGGAGATAGTTAACCCGGAGGAGATAGTTAAACCGGAGGAGATAGTTAACCCGGAGGAGATAGTTAAACCGGAGGAGATAGTTAACCCGGAGGAGATAGTTAAACCGGAGGAGATAGTTAACCCGGAGGAGATAGTTACCCCGGAGGAGATAGTTAACATGTCAGGGCTTAGACAGAGTCAAGGTAAACCTTCAAGGTTAACCTGAAAAAGAAAGAGAGAAGAGAAAGAAAGAGAGAAAAATAAAGAAAGAGAGAGAGAATTAGAGAAAGCATACTTAAATTCACACAGGACACCGTATAAGACAGGAGAAATACTCCAGATATAACAGACTGACCCTAGCCCCCCGACACATAAACTACTGCAGCATAAATACTGGAGGCTGAGACAGGAGGGGTCGGGAGACACTGTGGCCCCGTCCGACGATACCTCCGGACAGGGCCAAACAGGCAGGATCTAACCCCACCCACTTTGCCAAGACACAGCCCCCACACCACTAGAGGGATACATGACGTCCGGCGCCGACAGAGATGGCAGCCTCGCTTCACGTTCTCAGGAAACCATGCAGTATTTTGTTTTTTTATGTATTATTTCTTACATTGTTACCCCGGGAAATATTACGTTTTATTACATACAACCGGGAGGAACTATTGGATATAAGAGCAACGTCAACTTACCAACATTACGACTCAGGAATACGACTTTCCCAAAGAGGATTCTCGGTTTGTTACCCCAGCCAGGACAATAGAATGGATAGCACGCGCGACTCAAAACGGCGGCACCGGAGAAGAGGGAAGCGGGCCGGTCTTTTGGTCAAGCTACGCCGACGGGTGCATCATGCACCTCTCCCGAGTATTTTAATCGCCAATGTACAGTCTCTTGACAACAAAGTAGACGAAATCAGATCAAGGGTTGCCTTTCAGAGAGACATCCGAGACTGCAACGTTCTTTGCTTCACGGAAACATGGCTCACTCAGGACACGTTATCTGAGTCGGTACAGCCACCTGGTTTCTCCACGCATCGCGCCGACAGAAACAAACTTCTATCTGGTAAGAAGAAGGGTGGGGTGTGTGTCTTATGATTAACGAGACGTGGTGTGATCATAACAACATACAGGAACTCAAGTCCTTTTGTTCACCTGACATAGAATTCATTACAATCAAATGCAGACCGCATTATCTACCAAGAGAATTCTCCTCGATTATAATCACAGCCGCGTACATCCCCCCTCAAGCTGATACATCGACGGCACTGAAAGAAATTCATCGGACTCTATGTAAACTGGAAACCACATATCCTGAGGCTGCATTTATTGTGGCTGGGGATTTTAATAAGGCTAATTTAAGAACAAGGCTCCGAAATTTTACCAGCATATCGAATGTGCCACCCGGCTGGTAAAATCCTGGATCATTGTTATTCCAATTTCCGTGATGCATACAAGGCTATTCTCCGCCCTCCTTTCGGCAAGTCTGACCATGACTCCATTTTGTGGCTCCCAGCCTACAAACAGAAACTAAAACAGGAAAGGCCCGTTCTCAGGTCTGTTCAACGCTGGTCCGACCAATCTGATTCCATGCTGCAAGATTGCTTCGAGCACGTGGACTGGGATATGTTCCGAATAGCATCTGACAACAACATTGATGTATACGCTGATTCGGTGAGCGAGTTTATTAGCAAGTGCATTGGTGATGTTGCACCCATAGCAAATATTAAAACCTTCCCCAACCAGAAACCATGGATTGATGGCAGCATTCGCGCAAAACTGAAAGCGAACCACTGCTTTTAACCAGGGTAAGGCTACCGAAACATGACTGAATACAAACAGTGCAGCTATTCCCTCCGCAAGGCAATCAAACAAGCTAAGCGTCAATATAGAGACAAAGTAGAGTCACAATTCAACGGCTCAGACACAAGAGGAATGTGGCAGGGTCTACAGTCAATCACGGACTACAAAAAGAAAACCAGCCCCGTCGCGGACCATGACATCCTGCTCCCAGACAAACTAAACAACTTCTTTGCTCGCTTTGAGGACAATACAGTGCCACCGACACGCCCGCTACCAAAACCTGCGGGCTCACCTTCACCGCAGCCAATGTGAGAAAACATTTAAATGTGTTAACCCTCGCAAGGCTGCCGGCCCAGATGGCATCCCTGGCCGTGTCCTCAGAGCATGCGCAGACCAGCTGGCTGGTGTGTTTACGGACATATTCAATCAGTCCCTATGCCAGTCTGCTGTTCCCACATGCTTCAAGAGGGCCACCATTGTTCCTGTTCCCAAGAAAGCTAAGGTGACTGAGCTAAATGACTATCGCCCCGTAGCACTCACTTCCGCCATCATGAAGTGCTTTGAGAGATTAGTCAAGGATCATATCACCTCCATCCTGCCAGACACCCTGGACCCACTCCAATTTGCTTACCGTCCCAATAGGTCCACAGACGACGCAATCGCAATCACACTGCATACTGCCCTAACCCATCTGGACAAGAGGAATACTTATGTAAGAATGCTGTTCATCGACTACAGCTCAGCATTTAACACCATAGTTCCCTCCAAGCTCGCCATTAAGCTCGAGACCCTGGGTCTCGACTCCAGCCCTGTGCAACTGGGTCCTGGACTTCCTGACGGGCCGGTCCCAGGTGGTGAGGGTAGGAAACAACATCTCCACCCCGCTGATCCTCAACACTGGGGCCCCACAAGGGTGCGTTCTCAGCCCTCTCCTGTACTCCCTGTTTACCCATGACTGCGTGGCCAAGCACGCATCCAACTCAATCATCAAGTTTGCTGACGACACTACAGTGGTAGGCTTGATTACCAACAACGACGAGACGGCCTACAGAGAGGAGGTGAGGGCCCTCGGAGTGTGGTGTCAGGAAAATAACCTCTCACTCAATGTCATCAAAACAAAGGAGATGATCGTGGACTTCAGGAAACAGGAGAGGGAGCACCCCCCTATCCACATCGAGGGGACAGTAGTGGAGAAGGTGGAAAGTTTTAAGTTCCTCGGCGTACACATCACGGACAAACTGAATTGGTCCACCCATACAGACAGCGTGGTGAAGAAGGCGCAACAGCGCCTCTTCAACCTCAGGAGGCTGAAGAAATTCGGCTTGTCACCAAAATCACTCACAAACATTTACAGATGCACAATCGAGAGCATCCTGTCGGGCTGTATCACCGCCTGGTACGGCAACTGCTCCGCCCACAACCATAAGGCTCTCCAGAGGGTAGTGAGGACTGCACAGCGCATCACCGGGGGTAAACTACCTGCCCTCCAGGACATCTACACCACCCGATGTCACAGAAAGGCCAAAAAGATCATCAAGGACAACAACCACCCGAGCCACTGCCTGTTCACCCCGCTATCATCCAGAAGGCGAGGTCAGTACAGGTGCATCAAAGCTGGGACCGAGAGACTGAAAAACAGCTTCTACCTCAAGGCCATCAGACTGTTAAACAGCCATCACTAACATTGAGTGGCTGCGCCAACATACTGACTTAAATCTCTAGCCAATTTAAACATAGGAATTGGATGTAACAAATGTATCACTAGCCACTTTAAACAATTTTGTATATAATGTTTACGTATCCGACATACTCATATCAAATGTATACACTGTACTCTAAACCATCTACTGTATCTTGCCTATGCCGCTCGACCATCGACCCAAATCTCTAGCCACTTTAATACTTATAATTGGATGAAATAAGGTATCACTAGCCACTTTAAACAATGCCATTTATATAATGTTTACATATCCTACATTACTCATCTCATATATATGTGTATATACTGTACTCCATACCATCTACTGCATCTTGCCTATGCCGGTCAGCCATCGCTCATCCATATATTTAAATGTACATACTCGTATTCATTCCTTTACTCTTGTGTGTATAAGGTAGTTGTTGTGAATTTGTTAGATTACTTGTTAAATACTACTGCATGGTTGGAACTAGAAGCACAAGCATTTCGCTACACTCGCATTAACATCTGCTAACCATGTGTATGTGACCAATAACATTTGATTTGATTTGATTTGATTTGATTTGATTTGATTTGATTTGATACCAACAGACTACCAACTTACTACCCTGAGACCAGCCTGGGTATAGCCCACAAAGATCTCCGCCACTGCACAACCCAAGGGGGGGGGCGCCAACCTAATCATGGCGTTAACAATAGCCTCAGGCTGCATGTCAACATTCCTACTATGTGCTTTACATGCAGTGTTAACTAGCCCTACTGGGTTAATTGGGTAGTTGGGTATGCAACATGCAGAGCCAGGCTGTGTCCCAAATCTCATTCTATTCCCTCTGTAGTGCACTACTTTTGACCAGGTGCTATTTGGAATGCAACCCCAGTCCTGTAAACAGCAGGTGTTGATCCACACCATGACATGGCACAGCACAGGAATCCTTTAGGCTTTTAACAACCAATAAAGACATGGGCCATGCATTCCCCTCAATGGGTTATTAGCATAATTGACTTGGTTGCTAAGTGACGTGCTATTGTTACACAGAGACAAATCAAAGGATTGTCGCCTTCTGTCTGTCCGTGTGAAGCTCTATTGAGGAGTGTGACACACATAGGACAGACAGAGCAACGTAAACAATGTAAACATATGTTTCCCATGCCAATAAAGCCCTTTGAGTTGAATTGAAAGAGAGAGAAAGAGATAGAAAGAGAGAGAAAGAGAGAACGAGAGAGAGCACGAGAGAGAGAGAACGAGAAAGTTAGAGAGAGAGAGAGCTCCCGGGTGGTCACTTCAATCGTCTTTGTCTTTGGAACTGATGCACAGGCAGGGCACTTCTACACTGTTTCAATTCTGTTAACTAGTTTCAATTCTGTTAAGAAACAATAATGTTCATATTGCCAGTTTTTGCTTTGATCACATTGTGCGCTGGTATTCATCTGTGTTGCCGCACTCTCGCGGCCGCAAATGCGAGTTGCGGTGACTTTTTTCAGATTGGAAATAATAATGCTATTTACTGAATATCAGGAGTACAGCAAATATTCTGGCCTTGTTGGATAGCTCCGATTCTCCCCCAAGAGTTATGATGGGGAGGAAATCTGAGCTGTAAATTGTTTGACCTGTAGCCAAGGCTTTGTAGCAAAGATGGTGGATAAATAAGATAGTTTACTCAGGCCGTTTACCATGAAATAAAATTGTCAAGGATCCTGTCTGTGTAAATGGGCATTTCCTCATTCGCTTGAGCATGCTTTTCCTGTGTGAGCCCACCGCTTCCTCCATAATATCTGGCATGCTCACGCAAGAGAGGGAACAGCCAGCCCTGGTCTGCTTATTGTCCCCTCCTGCTCGCTTCACCCACTCACTCCACCCTCCACAGGGCGAGGGCAATAAGTAGACCAGAGTGGCCCCGATCAGAAAAATGGAGGGAGAGGGTGTCTCACTTTCTCTACTATCTATGTTGGTAGTATGGTTAATAATGGCTATGGCACAATAGCCAGCTAATAGGATGGTATGTGTACTAGAAGGTCTAGTTGAACAAGGCTGAGTATGCACATGATGGAATTTAGAGGTAGCCTAAATAGGAATTATTTAATGGAAATAGCATTGACTAAAATAGGAATAAGTTGACTGTGACTAAAACTAGACAAAAAATGTCCAGAGTTTTAGTCAACTGATTATAACTAAAACTAAGAACGATTCAATTCCTAAAATGTGACTAATAATTAAAGCTATTTTAGACAAAAGACTAAAACAAAAAATGAATCTAAAACAGCTGCCAAAATGAAAACTTGGAAGAAATGAGGATAGTATAATCAGTTTCTTATACTTCTCTCTTGTTCTCTGTCTCTCGATCTCCCTCAACCCTTATTTTCTTATTTCCCTCTCTCTCTCTCTCTCTCTCTCTCTCTCTCTCTCTCTCTCTCTCTCTCTCTCTCTCTCTCTCTCTCCCTCCCTCCCTAGATCCTGGACGTCCTGTGCTCTCTGTGTGTGTGTAACGGGGTGGCAGTGAGAGCCAATCAGAACCTCATCTGTGATCACCTGCTTCCGAAGAGAGACCTGCTCCTCCAGACACGATTGGTCAATGACGTTCAGAGGTAACAGGAAGTAGGAAGTGCCCCACTGTAACCATGCTCCATAGAATTAGAACTAGTACCATTCTAAGTCTATGGTGTTCTCTGCAACATATCCTTGTTAACCCTATCAGTCCCGAGACCCCAGCAAAAATTGGCTTTTCGTTTATCTTACTTTTTTTGGGGGGTGGTGGGGTGGGGGCAACCAGAGCTACAAGTAGAACACAAAGCAATTTGACATAAACAGTTGAATTCATGAGTTTTATTGACGGTATAGCCCAGAAGACTGTAGCTCAAACAGTCTGTAGCCTAAATCATGCAGACGCCATGGTGGGACTCATTGGGTTAATGAACAACATTCATAAAATAATGTGCTCCCTAACAGCAGGCAATTAGCAAGTTGTTACTGGCTGGGTAATTACATAAGACATACATTCACTCTTGATTTACTACTGCACATGTCTTGTTAACTGAATCAGTGTGATTTAATATAAACTCAACACAGCTTTTATGACTGCAATATAAAAGAACATGGAATAGACATATGAATAATGTATAATTTATCTGGCTGCCTTTCTGCACTGCAGCACACGTTACTTAAAACCACAATCTTTGACTGTTTTCTCATCTCTCTGTCTTGATCTTGATTTCCTCGGTGTCCAGTATGAGGCCCAACATCTTCCTAGGAGTGGCTGAGGGTTCAGCCCAGTATAAGAAGTGGTACTTTGAGTTGATGATTGACCAGGTGGACATTGCTTTTTTCACTTTCATCTATTTCATTGCTTATGTGTTTTGTTTATTGTGTAGGAACAGTATCGACAATTGTTATATTTAAAATGAAAGTTGTACTTGCAATTTGGCTCTTTGCTACCACACGTGTAATGCCTCTCTCTGTCTCTCTCTCTCTCTGTCTCTCTCTCTCTGTCTCTCTCTCTCTCTCTCTCTCTCTCTCTCTCTCTCTCTCTCTCTCTCTCTCTCAGGTGGACCACTATGTGACCAGCGAGCCATCCCACCTGCGTGTGGGCTGGGCCTCCACTAAGGGTTATGCCCCCTACCCGGGGGGTGGAGAGGGATGGGGGGGCAACGGGGTGGGTGACGACCTTTACTCATACAGCTTTGACGGACTCTACCTGTGGTCAGGTATGCTCTCTGGGGTTCTGCATGACTCTACCTGTGGTCAGGTATGCTCTCTGGGGTTCTGCATGACTCTACCTGTGGTCAGGTATGCTCTCTGGTCAGGTATGCTCTCTGGGGTTCTGCATGACTCTACCTGTGGTCAGGTATGCTCTCTGGGGTTCTGCATGACTCTACCTGTGGTCAAGTATGCTCTCTGGGGTTCTGCATGACTCTACCTGTGGTCAGGTATGCTCTCTGGGGTTCTGCATGACTCTACCTGTGGTCAGGTATGCTCTCTGGGGTTCTGCATGACTCTACCTGTGGTCAAGTATGCTCTCTGGGGTTCTGCATGACTCTACCTGCGGTCAGGTATGCTTTCTGGGGTTCTGAATGACTCTACCTGTGGTCAGGTATGCTCTCTGGGGTTCTGCATGACTCTACCTGCGGTCAGGTATGCTCTCTGGGGTTCTGCATGACTCTACCTGTGGTCAGGTATGCTCTCTGGGGTTCTGCATGACTCTACCTGTGGTCAAGTATGCTCTCTGGGGTTCTGCATGACTCTACCTGCGGTCAGGTATGCTTTCTGGGGTTCTGAATGACTCTACCTGTGGTCAGGTATGCTCTCTGGGGTTCTGCATGACTCTACCTGCGGTCAGGTATGCTCTCTGGGGTTCTGCATGACTCTACCTGTGGTCAGGTATGCTCTCTGGGGTTCTGCATGACTCTACCTGTGGTCAGGTATGCTCTCTGGGGTTCTGCATGACTCTACCTATGGTCAGGTATGCTCTCTGGGGTTCTGCATGACTCTACCTATGGTCAGGTATGCTCTCTGAGGTTCTACCTGTCCTGATGTGACCCTGACAGTTCCTTCTATGCCTTATAATGTCATTTGGGAGTTAAGTCCTGAAATGTGTATTTTACGGTTTGGATTTGAATGTCAAGGGCAGAGAGACAGTTTTACAAGTGGTAGCTTATGTAAGTGCCCTCGTTGACCACCCTCGTGATGTGAAATGCCACTGCTATTTTGGGAGTTGGGCAGGGAAATCCTGAGGTCATCATTTTGTGTTCAAGAGCAAAGAAAAAAGTTTCTCCCAGTGATTTATAGATACACTAGATGACTGATAGTGGGCGCTGTGTTCACGCCACCGTGCCTCCATCTTGGCACTCCCCCAACATTGTAAATAATATTCTGGAGCTATAGATATGCATTTACTAATGTCTACAGTCATTCATTCTATACTGAACAGAAATATAAACGCAACATGAAACAATTTCAATGATTTTACTGAGTTATAGTTCATATAAGAAAATCAGTCAATTGAAATAAATGAATTAGGCCCTAATCTATGGATTTCACATGACTGGGCAGGGGCGCAGCCATGGGTGGGTCTGGGATTGCATAGGCCGAGTCAGGCCCACCCACTAGGGATCTATGCCCAGCCTATCAGAATGAGTTTTTCCTCACAAAGGGGCTTTTATACAGACAGAAATGCTCCTCAGTTTTAACAGCTGTCTGGGTGGCTGGTCTCAGACAATCCCGCAGGTGAAGAAGCCAGATGTGGAGGTCCTGGGCTGGCGTAGTTACACATGGTCTGCAGTTGTGAGGCCGGTTGGACTTAATTCCCCTAAATGACGTTGGAAGTGGCTTATGGTAGAGAAATTAACATTCAGTTCTCTGGCAACAGCTGTGATGGACATTCCTGAAGTCAGCATGCCAATTGCACTCTCCTTCAAAACTGGAGACATCTGTGGCATTGTGTTGTGACAAAACTGCACATTTTAGAGTGACCTTTTATTGTCCCCAGCACAACATGCACCTGTGTAATGATCAGGCTGTTTAATCAGCTTCTTGATATGTCACACATGTCAGGTGAATGGATTGTCTTGGCAAAGGAGAAATGCTCACTACCTGGGATGTAAACAAATTTGTGCACAAAATTGTAGAGAAATAAGCTTTTTATGCGTATGGAACATTTCTGGGATCTTTTATTTCAGCTCATGAAACATGGGACCAACACTTTACAAGTTGGGTTTATACAGTATATTTCTTCTGTATATTATAGACACTTTATTGCATACTTTTACATTATGTTATGTGAGCTAAACATACACATTTGTTTAAAAAAATATATATTCAAAGAAATCCCTAAAGTATAATTTTTTGAGATGACTAATGTCCCCCTAATGTTACTGTCGCCACTAAAACAACAAAATACTTATATACATGTAATTTTGTCCTTAACATTTAATTGAAATACTGTAGAATTCCGTTCATTCCTATGGAGGACTGCTCCTACTGGGGAGTGCCAATATGGGCGACCGGTGACTTCAAAGCTTCTCAGTGGCCAATAAATAGCTTCAGCAACAAAGGGTTTATACAGTATATATCATTGGTTTATATACATTCTACACCTTACACTGCCCCTGCTCCCCCTGTGAAGAGGCCCCAGACTGAGTCTGCCCTCCATGACTTTGAAGGCATGACTTCTCTTCACCTCTCCTCTCCTCTCCCCTCTACCCTCCTCTCCTCAACCTTTCCTCCCCTCTACTCTTCCGTCCTCTCCTCTCCTCCCAGGCCGTATCTCCCGGGCGGTAGCCTCGATCAACCAGCATCTGTTGAACAGTGATGACGTGGTGAGCTGTTGTCTGGACCTGGGCGCTCCCTCCATGTCCTTCAGGATCAATGGCCAGCCAGTACAGGGCATGTTTGAAGACTTCAACACCGACGGATTCTTCTTCCCTGTGGTCAGCTTCTCTGCAGGGGTCAAGTAAGGAGCCAGCACACTCACACACACACACACACATACACACACACACACACACACACACACACACACACATGCAGAGACGCACACGCACAAGTGCAGACACAGACACACACATTAACGCACACACTCACAGCTTCTCTGCAGGGGTCAAGTAAGGGTCCAGCTAGGTTAATGTATTAATTTGTGAAGGGTCAGGATAGGATAATTAGGAACTGTGATGAGAAGATGAGGACGCTGGAGAGTGGGGATTGGATGTTGCCGGGACAGCATGAGACGCACACATAGTTTAGTTAAAGAAAATGGCCCAGCAATGGGAAAATCAAGATGTTCTGAACCTGAACAGTTTAATAGACTCTAGAGGCTATAGCTCTATAGTTCTATAGTTATATACCTCTATAGCTCTCCAGTTCTATAGTTCTACAGCTCTCTAGTTCTACAGTTCTCTAGTTCTCTAGTTATCTAGATCTACAGTTTTATAGTTATATAGTTATATAGTTCTCTAGTTCTATAGCTCTCTAGTTCTCTAGTTCTATAGTTATCTAGATCTACAGTTCTATAGTTCTGTAGTTCTCTAGTTCTATAACTCTCTAGTTCTCTAGTTCTATAGTTATCTAGATCTACAGTTCTCTAGTTCTGTAGTTCTATAGCTCTCTAGTTCTCTAGTTCTGTAGTTATAAACTTCTATAGTTCTCTAGTTCTCTAGTTCTAAACTTCTCTAGTTCTAAAGTTCTCTAGTTCTATAGTTATCTAATTCTATAGTTCTCTAGTTCTCTACTTTTCTAGTTCTATAGTTCTATAGTTCTACAGTTCTCTAGTTCTCTAGTTCTTTAGCTCTATAGCTCTCTAGTTCTCTAGTTCTATAGTTCTCTAGTTATATAGTTATATAGTTCTCTAGTTCTACAGTTCTCTAGTTCTCTAGTTCTCTAGTTATTTAGCTCTATAGCTCTCTAGTTCTATAGTTCTCTAGTTATATAGTTATATAGTTCTCTAGTTCTAAACTTCTCTAGTTCTCTAGTTCTGTAGTTCTACACTTCTCTAGTTCTCTGGTTCTCTAGTTCTCTAGTTCTCTAGTTCTAAACTTCTCTAGTTCTAAACTTCTCTAGTTCTAAACTTCTTTAGTTCTAAACTTATCCTGTTCTAAACTTCTCTGGTTCTCTAATTCTCTAGTTCTAAACTTCTCTAGTTCTAAACTTCTCTAGTTCTAAACTTCTTTAGTTCTAAACTTATCCTGTTCTAAACTTCTCTGGTTCTCTAATTCTCTAGTTCTATACTTCTCTAGTTCTAAAGTTCTATAGTTCTATAGTTATCTAATTCTATAGTTCTCTAGTTCTCTACTTTTCTAGTTCTATAGTTCTATAGTTCTACAGTTCTCTAGTTCTCTAGTTCTTTAGCTCTATAGCTCTCTAGTTCTCTAGTTCTATAGTTCTCTAGTTATATAGTTATATAGTTCTCTAGTTCTACAGTTCTATAGTTCTCTAGTTCTCTAGTTATTTAGCTCTATAGCTCTCTAGTTCTATAGTTCTCTAGTTATATAGTTATATAGTTCTCTAGTTCTAAACTTCTCTAGTTCTCTAGTTCTGTAGTTCTACACTTCTCTAGTTCTCTGGTTCTCTAGTTCTCTAGTTCTCTAGTTCTAAACTTCTCTAGTTCTAAACTTCTCTAGTTCTAAACTTCTTTAGTTCTAAACTTATCCTGTTCTAAACTTCTCTGGTTCTCTAATTCTCTAGTTCTATACTTCTCTAGTTCTAAAGTTCTATAGTTCTATAGTTATCTAATTCTATAGTTCTCTAGTTCTCTACTTTTCTAGTTCTATAGTTCTATAGTTCTACAGTTCTCTAGTTCTCTAGTTCTTTAGCTCTATAGCTCTCTAGTTCTCTAGTTCTATAGTTCTCTAGTTATATAGTTATATAGTTCTCTAGTTCTACAGTTCTATAGTTCTCTAGTTCTCTAGTTATTTAGCTCTATAGCTCTCTAGTTCTCTAGTTCTATAGTTCTCTAGTTCTAAACTTCTCTAGTTCTAAACTTCTCTAGTTCTAAACTTCTTTAGTTCTAAACTTATCCTGTTCTAAACTTCTCTGGTTCTCTAATTCTCTAGTTCTATACTTCTCTAGTTCTAAAGTTCTATAGTTCTATAGTTATCTAATTCTATAGTTCTCTAGTTCTCTACTTTTCTAGTTCTATAGTTCTATAGTTCTACAGTTCTCTAGTTCTCTAGTTCTTTAGCTCTATAGCTCTCTAGTTCTCTAGTTCTATAGTTCTCTAGTTATATAGTTATATAGTTCTCTAGTTCTACAGTTCTATAGTTCTCTAGTTCTCTAGTTATTTAGCTCTATAGCTCTCTAGTTCTCTAGTTCTATAGTTCTCTAGTTCTAAACTTCTCTAGTTCTAAACTTCTCTAGTTCTAAACTTCTTTAGTTCTAAACTTATCCTGTTCTAAACTTCTCTGGTTCTCTAATTCTCTAGTTCTAAACTTCTCTAGTTCTAAACTTCTCTAGTTCTAAACTTCTTTAGTTCTAAACTTATCCTGTTCTAAACTTCTCTGGTTCTCTAATTCTCTAGTTCTATACTTCTCTAGTTCTAAAGTTCTATAGTTCTATAGTTATCTAATTCTATAGTTCTCTAGTTCTCTACTTTTCTAGTTCTATAGTTCTATAGTCTCTACAGTTCTCTAGTTCTCTAGTTCTTTAGCCTCTATAGCTCTCTAGTTCTCTAGTTCTATAGTTCTCTAGTTATATAGTTATATAGTTCTCTAGTTCTACAGTTCTATAGTTCTCTAGTTCTCTAGTTATTTAGCCTCTATAGCTCTCTAGTTCTATAGTTCTCTAGTTATATAGTTATATAGTTCTCTAGTTCTAAACTTCTCTAGTTCTCTAGTTCTGTAGTTCTACACTTCTCTAGTTCTCTGGTTCTCTAGTTCTCTAGTTCTCTAGTTCTAAACTTCTCTAGTTCTAAACTTCTCTAGTTCTAAACTTCTTTAGTTCTAAACTTATCCTGTTCTAAACTTCTCTGGTTCTCTAATTCTCTAGTTCTATACTTCTCTAGTTCTAAAGTTCTATAGTTCTATAGTTATCTAATTCTATAGTTCTCTAGTTCTCTACTTTTCTAGTTCTATAGTCTCTATAGTCTCTACAGTTCTCTAGTTCTCTAGTTCTTTAGCCTCTATAGCTCTCTAGTTCTCTAGTTCTATAGTTCTCTAGTTATATAGTTATATAGTTCTCTAGTTCTACAGTTCTATAGTTCTCTAGTTCTCTAGTTATTTAGCTCTATAGCTCTCTAGTTCTCTAGTTCTATAGTTCTCTAGTTCTAAACTTCTCTAGTTCTAAACTCTCTAGTTCTAAACTTCTTTAGTTCTAAACTTATCCTGTTCCTAAACTTCTCTGGTTCTCTAATTCTCTAGTTCTATACTTCTCTAGTTCTAAAGTTCTATAGTTCTATAGTTATCTAATTCTATAGTTCTCTAGTTCTCTACTTTTCTAGTTCTATAGTTCTATAGTTCTACAGTTCTCTAGTTCTCTAGTTCTTTAGCTCTATAGCTCTCTAGTTCTCTAGTTCTATAGTTCTCTAGTTATATAGTTATATAGTTCTCTAGTTCTACAGTTCTATAGTTCTCTAGTTCTCTAGTTATTTAGCTCTATAGCTCTCTAGTTCTCTAGTTCTATAGTTCTCTAGTTCTAAACTTCTCTAGTTCTAAACTTCTCTAGTTCTAAACTTCTTTAGTCTCTAAACTTATCCTGTCTCTAAACTTCTCTGGTTCTCTAATTCTCTAGTTCTAAACTTCTCTAGTCTCTAAACTTCTCTAGTTCTAAACTTCTTTAGTCTCTAAACTTATCCTGTTCTAAACTTCTCTGGTTCTCTAATTCTCTAGTTCTATACTTCTCTAGTTCTAAAGTTCTATAGTTCTATAGTTATCTAATTCTATAGTTCTCTAGTTCTCTACTTTTCTAGTTCTATAGTTCTATAGTTCTACAGTTCTCTAGTTCTCTAGTTCTTTAGCTCTATAGCTCTCTAGTTCTCTAGTTCTATAGTTCTCTAGTTATATAGTTATATAGTTCTCTAGTTCTACAGTTCTATAGTTCTCTAGTTCTCTAGTTATTTAGCTCTATAGCTCTCTAGTTCTATAGTTCTCTAGTTATATAGTTATATAGTTCTCTAGTTCTAAACTTCTCTAGTTCTCTAGTTCTGTAGTTCTACACTTCTCTAGTTCTCTGGTTCTCTAGTTCTCTAGTTCTCTAGTTCTAAACTTCTCTAGTTCTAAACTTCTCTAGTTCTAAACTTCTTTAGTTCTAAACTTATCCTGTTCTAAACTTCTCTGGTTCTCTAATTCTCTAGTTCTATACTTCTCTAGTTCTAAAGTTCTATAGTTCTATAGTTATCTAATTCTATAGTTCTCTAGTTCTCTACTTTTCTAGTTCTATAGTTCTATAGTTCTACAGTTCTCTAGTTCTCTAGTTCTTTAGCTCTATAGCTCTCTAGTTCTCTAGTTCTATAGTTCTCTAGTTATATAGTTATATAGTTCTCTAGTTCTACAGTTCTATAGTTCTCTAGTTCTCTAGTTATTTAGCTCTATAGCTCTCTAGTTCTCTAGTTCTATAGTTCTCTAGTTCTAAACTTCTCTAGTTCTCTAGTTCTAAACTTCTCTAGTTCTCTGGTTCTCTAGTTCTCTAGTTCTCTAGTTCTAAACTTCTCTAGTTCTAAACTTCTTTAGTTCTAAACTTATCTTGTTCTAAACTTCTCTAGTTCTCTAATTCTCTAGTTCTATACTTCTCTAGTTCTATAGTTCTATAGTTCTAAACTTCTCTAGTTCTCTAGTTCTTGTGAATGGTCTGGGTGTAGCTGGTGCAGAGGAGTCAGGCGCAGGACAGCAGAGATGAGTACCACAAGTAATTATACTCAAAACCGTATTCATTACAAACCAAGAATAACCAAGCCCACAATACGGACCGAAAACACAAAAACAGTCACACACAAAACCATGGGGAAAACAGAGGGTTAAATAATGAACATATAATTGGGGAATTGAAACCAGGTGTGTAAAACAAGACAAAACAAATGGAACATGAAAAGTGGATCGGCGATGGCTAGAAGACCGGTGACGTCGACCACCGAACGCCGCCCGAACAAGGAGAGAGCCCGACTTCGGCGGAAGTCGTGACAGTTCTATAGTTCTCTAGGTCTCTAGTTCTTTAGTTCTATAGCTCTATAGGTCAATAGTTCTCTAGTTCTCTAGTTCTAAACGTCTCTAGTTCTCTAGTTCTCTTGTTCTATAGTTATATAGCTCTATAGCTCTCTAGTTCTAAACATCTCTAGTTCTCTAGTTCTCTAGTATTAAACTTCTCTAGTTCTCTAGATCTCTAGTTCTCTAGTTCTATAGTTCTCTAGTTCTAAACTTCTCTAGTTCTACAATTATATAGTTATCTAGTTCTCTAGTTCTATAGCTCTCTAGTTCTCTAGTTATGTAGTTTTCTAGTTTTCTAGTTCTCTAGTTCTCTAGTTATATAGTTATATTGTTCTATAGTTCTATAGATTAGCCTTGGGTATATGAGTATTACACTACGCCATTTTGGCCACTAATGGCTTTTATCTCTAACTTCCTCGTCTCCTCCCCTCAGGGTGCGTTTCCTGCTGGGTGGTCGTCATGGAGACTTTAAGTTCCTGCCCCCGGCGGGTTACTCCCCTTGTTACGAGGCCCTGCTCCCCAAAGAGAAGATGAGGGTGGAGGCTGTGAAGGAGTACAAGAGGGACCATGGAGGGGTCAGGGACCTACTGGGGACAACACAGTTCCTCTCCCAGGCCTCATTCATCCCCACACCTGTAGACACCAGCCAGGTAATATACACCTGGACACCTGTAAACAGTCGTCTGTCAGTCAGTCAGTTTGCCGACTGATTGATCAATGAATCACTCAATCGATCAAGCAAGCAAGCAACTAATCAATCATTTTTATATACTTTTTAAAAACACAAAGTTTAAAAGCAAGTCTTCATATTACTGCCCATCACTAAATCAGCTTATCCATTATCCATCCATCCATCTCTCTCTCTCTCTCTCTCTCTCTCTCTCTCTCTCTCTCTCTCTCTCTCTCTCTCTCTAGATTGTTCTGCCTCCTCACCTGGACAATGTGCGTGACCGACTAGCAGAGAACATCCATGAACTTTGGGGCATGAACAAGATTGAACTGGGCTGGTCCTATGGCAAGGTAGGTGCCTCCCTCCCTCCCTAACTGCAGCAGTAAGAGTGGTTGTTAGAATGCTGACCACATACACCATAGCTCTTTATACAGGAGTGGTTATCACAGAATCATTTCTTCTGAGGCCAGGAGAACACAACCACCAGTTTGGCTGTTTGACAAACTTAATGAGAGAGATAGAGCGAGACAGAGAGAGAGAGCGAGACACAGAAAGAGAGAGCGAGACAGAGAGAGAGAGAGATCAAGCCTTCCAAGAGCACGACAGCCCAAATGAATGATGCTGTGACTATAAGGAGCCTCATTACTCAAGGGGCGTTGATCTTCTCATTCATTAAGGACAATATTTAGTCATGGGGCTCAGACCTTCTCATTAATTTAGGACAATATTTAGGAAACAGCTATTCGCCTGGTTAATCTTTATTTAACGTGCCCTCATTATCTTGAAAGTGACATTGGTCAGTTCCCAAAGTGCACCCTAACCCCTATATAGTGCAATAGTTTTGACCAGGTCCCAACTCCCAACATCCTGAAGGAGAGAGGACAAGACCTCGTTGGGGACTAGTGGTACCACTATTCCCGATTTAGTGCACTACTTTTGACCAGGGCTCTGGTCAAGGGTAGTGCACTATGTAGGCAATACGGTGCTATTTGAGACTCAACCCTTGTTGGGGACAAGTGGCATAATAAACTTGATGATGCACTTACAGTAGTTTGGTACATTTATCATCTCAGACTAGTTTGGTACATTTATCATCTCAGACTAGTTTGGTACATTTATCATCTCAGACTAGTTTGGTACATTTATCATCTCAGACTAGAGCACATGCCCTTTCTGTTGGAATGATCTCCTCTGTAACCTTCTACCATCCTTTATCGGCAGCTGAAGTCAGATACACACACACACACTGGCAAGGTGCAATTCTGAATCTGAGAACACTCACCTTAGTTAGACAGTCATACAGTAAAGTTGCTACCTTCGTTCTGTGAACTCCACATACCTGGGTTCAAATACTATTACAAATATTTCAAATACGTAGCTTTTGCTTTAGCCTGCCTTGAGTTCCAGGTGGGCGGGGTCTGCACTTTTGAGACTTTTCTATTGGTTCCATTCAAGCTCAATCAAGCACATATAGAGTATTTGTGTAGCATATTCTCTTGCTCAATTACTTTACAGACAGCTGCTCGAGTTAACCTAGGGAAATAAATACAAGCAGCAGTACAAAAATGTGTTGAAGCTTGCTCTGATTCAGTAAACACTGAGAGCTCAATAAGCTTGTTAGTAAGGACTCTCATTCTGTGCTGAGCCTGTGTAGCCTATTGTCATTAGCATATGATGAATATACAGTGGGGCAAAAAAGTATTTAGTCAGCCACCAATTGTGCAAGTTCTCTCACTTAAAAAGATGAGAGAGGCCTGTAATTTTCATCATAGGTACACTTCAACTATGACAGACAAAATGAGAAAAAAAAATCCAGAAAATCACATTGTAGGATTTTTAATTTATTTATTTGCAAATTATGGTGGAAAATAAGTATTTGGTCAATAACAAAAGTTTATCTCAATACTTTGTTACATACCCTTTGTTGGCAATGACAGAGGTCAAACGTTTTCTGTAAGTCTTCACAAGGTTTTCACACACTGTTGCTGGTATTTTGTCCCATTCCTCCATGCAGATCTCCTCTAGAGCAGTGATGTTTTGGGGCTGTCGCTGGGCAACACGGACTTTCAACTCCCTCCAAAGATTTTCTATGGGGTTGAGATCTGGAGACTGGCTAGGCCACTCCAGGACCTTGAAATGCTTCTTCTTTCTTCTTTCTCCTTTGTTGCCCGGGCGGTGTGTTTGGGATCATTGTCATGCTGAAAGACCCAGCCACGTTTCATCTTCAATGCCCTTGCTGATGGAAGGAGGTTTTCACTCAAAATCTCACGATACATGGCCCCATTCATTCTTTCCTTTACACGGATCAGTTGTCCTGGTCCCTTTGCAGAAAAACAGCCCCAAAGCATGATGTTTCCACCCCCATGCTTCACAGTAGGTATGGTGTTCTTTGGATGCAACTCAGCATTCTTTGTCCTCCAAACAAAAAGTTATATTTTGGTTTCATCTGACCATATGACATTCTCCCAATCCTCATCTGGATCATCCAAATGCTCTCTAGCAAACTTCAGATGGGCCTGAACATGTACTGGCTTAAGCAGGGGGACACGTCTGGCACTGCAGGATTTGAGTCCCTGGCGGCGTAGTGTGTTACTGATGGTAGGCTTTGTTACTTTGGTCCCAGTTCTCTGCAGGTCATTCACTAGGTCCCCCCGTGTGGTTCTGGGATTTTTGCTCACCGTTCTTGTGATCATTTTGACCCCACGGGTGAGATCTTGCGTGGAGCCCCAGATCGAGGAAGATTATCAGTGGTCTTGTATGTCTTCCATTTCCTAATAATTGCTCCCACAGTTGATTTCTTCAAACCAAGCTGCTTACCTATTGCAGATTCAGTCTTCCCAACCTGGTGCAGGTCTACAATTTTGTTTCTGGTGTCCTTTGACAGCTCTTTGGTCTTGGCCATAGTGGAGTTTGGAGTGTGACTGTTTGAGGTTGTGGACAGGTGTCTTTTATACTGATAACAAGTTCAAATAGGTGCCATTAATACAGGTAACGAGTGGAGGACAGAGGAGCCTCTTAAAGAAGAAGTTACAGGTCTGTGAGAGCCAGAAATCTTGCTTGTTTGTATGTGACCAAATACTTATTTTCCACCATAATGTGCAATAAATTCATAAAAATCCTACAATGTGATTTTCTGGATTTTTTTCCTCATTTTGTCTGTCATAGTTGAAGTGTACCTATGATGAAAATTACAGGCCTCTCTCATCTTTTTAAGTGAGAGAACTTGCACAATTGGTGGCTGACTAAATACTTTTTTGCCCCACTGTATATTGTAGAGTGCTTCTGTGATTTAGGTTTCTACTAGTTTCGTCTAGTTGTTATGAAATGCATCGTTGAAGTTTTTGTCAATAGTTGCAGACAGAGAGCAAAATCAGTTTGTGCGTCTAGACGTGACCGTGCTAAATGACCTCTCCTCTCCCTCAGGTTCGAGATGACAACAAGAGGCAGCACCCCTGCCTGGTGGATTTCACCAAGCTGCCTGAAACTGAGAGGAACTATAACCTGCAGATGTCTAGCGAAACTCTCAAGTGAGTAGCTAGGCTAAGATCGTAAGCACGTATACATACTGTATCACATGACTCGTTCCGTCCAATTACAGTGAAAAGAGAAGCCACTGATGACATCCAACCTGACATCCCAGTATCTACATCTTCCACACACAGCGATTGATAGCCATGTTTGACTAAGAGGAAATACCAGGAAATGTCTTTAAAAGGAGTGCCTGTGTGATGACGCTGTCACTGGGGAGATGATGCCGACCTGTTCAGGTGGAATACTAGGCTCTGGTTCTTTAAATCAATGGTTTCACTCAGGAGACCTTGGTCATTAGATGCAGCCAGTTGCTTTAATATTGTCCTCATACAGCTCAGATGCAGTTGTGAATCAGTATTTACGGTATTTTTAACCAACTGAAAGAAGCAGCTGCAGCACTCACACATGAGTAATAGTAAAGTTACTGGTGCTTTTATTGTCAACAATTGTTTTTATTGGATCACAACAATTGCAACATAATCAACATGCAACATTTACCTGGAGCTAACTCTGCAGATAGCACTGCTGGGTGATCTGAAAAGTCATAGACAGCCATTCAATAATATATTAATACTTTGATCAACAAAACATTTTTTTATCTTTAATTTACAATTTGTAGAAATTATGAGAATAGAAAGGTTCAGAACTTTTGTGAAGCATCACAGCACAGTTGAAAAATATATGGCAAATAGAAACCCAATATGGATGGTGTTAAGAGATAGATGGGAGGGGTTGAATGGAGCTGAAGGGTGGGACTAATAACAACTAATAACAACAAGATAACCAATGTAAAACATACTGGGTCCGTAAAACGTATGTAGTGTTCAGAACTTTTGTGAAAGAAATAGATGGTTGAGGTTAGAGGAAGGACAGGAAGAAAAACAAAATATAACTATTGTAAAATAGACCGTGCCTGTAAAATGTATATAGTATGAATAAGCTGGAAGTAGAAGGCTTAGCGTTGTTGTTCACTAGTTTACTCCAACTAGGGGAGGGATGGTAGGGTTAGAAAGTGATAAAGGAAAATATTTATTTTTAAATATGTATATGTATTAATATGTATGTATTATATATATATAGTACCACACAGTACCACACAGTACCATTTAAACGTTTGGACACACCTACTCATTCAAGGGTTTTTCTTTATTTTTACTATTTTCCACATTGTAGAATAATAGTGAAGACATCAAAACTATGAAATAACACATATGGAATCATGAACAGTCGTGGCCATTAGTTTTGAGAATGACACAAATATTAATTTCCACAAAGTTTGCTGCTTCAGTGTCTTTAGATATTTTTGTCAAGTATAATTACAAGCATTTGTAACCAATTACATGAAGTTGATACAAAGAAGTTGATGCAAAGAGTCAATATGTGCAGTGTTGACCCTTCTTTTTCAAGACCTCTGCAATCCGCTCTGGCACGCTGTCAATTAACTTCTGGGCCACATCCTGACTGACAGCCCATTCTTGCGTAATCAATGCTTGGAGTTGAATTTGTTGGTTTTTGTTTGTCCACCCGCCTCTTGAGGATTGACCACAAGTTCTTAATGGGATTAAGGTCTGGGGAGTTTCCTGGCCATGGACCCAAAATATCAATGTTTTGTTCCCCGAGCCACTTAGTTATCACTTTTGCCATATGGCAAGGTGCTCCATCATGCTGGAAAAGGCATTGTTCGTCACCAAACTCTTCCTGGATGGCTGGGAGAAGTTGCTCTCGGAGGATGTGTTGGTACCATTCTTTATTCATGGCTGTGTTCTTAGGCAAAATTGTGAGTGAGCCCACTCCCTTGGCTGAGAAGCAACCCCAGACATGAATGGTCTCAGGATGCTTTACTGTTGGCATGACACAGGACTGATAGTAGCGCTCACCTTGTCTTCTCCGGACAAGTTTTTTTCCGGATGCCCCAAACAATCGGAAAGGGGATTCATCAGAGAAAATGACTTTACCCCAGTCCTCAGCAGTCCAATCCCTGGACCTTTTGCAGAATATCAGTCTGTCCCTGATGTTTTTCCTGCAGAGAAGTGGCTTCTTTGCTGCCCTTCTTGACACCAGGCCATCCTCCAAAAGTCTTTGCCTCACTGTGCATGCAGATGCACTCACACTTGCCTGCTGCCATTCCTGAGCAAGCTCTGTACTGGTGGTGCCTCGATCCCGCAGCTGAATCAACTTTAGGAGATGGTCCTGGCGCTTGCTGGACTTTCTTGGGAGCCCTGGAGCCTTCTTCACAACAATTGAACCGTTCTTCTTGAAGTTCTTGATGATCCGATAAATGGTTGATTTGGGTGCAATCTTACTGGCAGCAATATCCTTGCCTGTGAAGCCCTTTTTGTGCAAAGCAATGATGACGGCATGTGCTTCCTTGCAGGTAACCATGTTTGACAGAGGAAGAACAATGATTCCAAGCACCACCCTCCTTTTGAAGCTTCCAGTCTGTTATTCGAACTCAATCAGCATGACGGAGTGATCTCCAGCCTTGTCCTCGTCAACACTCACACCTGTGTTAACAAGAGAATCACTGACATGATGTCAGCTGGTCCTTTTGTGGCAGGGCTGAAATGCAGTGGAATTTTTGGGGGGGATTTAGTTCATTTGCATGGCAAAGAGGGACTTTGCAATTAATTGCAATTCATCAGATCACTCTTCATGATATTCTGGAGTATATGCAAATTGCCATCATACAAACTGAGGCAGCAGACTTTGTGAAAATGTATATTTGTGTCATTCTCAAAACCTTTGGCCACGACTGTAGTAAGCAAAAAAGGGTTAAATAAATCAAAATATATTTTAGATTTTAGATTTTAGATTCTTCAAAGTAGCCACCTTTTTCCTTGATGACAGCTTTGCATACTCTTGGCATTCTCTCAACCAGCTTAATGAGCTATTCACCTGGAATGTATTTCAATTAACAGGTGTGCCTTGTTAAGGTAGGGGTGGTATACAGAAGATAGCCCTATTTGGTAAAAAAACAAGTCCATATTATGGCAAAAACAGATCAAATAAGCAAAGAGAAACGACAGTCCATCATTACTTTAAGACATTAAGGTCAGTCAATCCAGAACATTTCAAGAACTTTGAAAGTTTCTTCAAATGCAGTCGCAAAAACAATCAAGCGATTATGATGTAACTGGCTCTCTTGAGGACTGCCACAGGAAAGGAAGACCAAGAGTCACATCTGCTGCAGAGGATAGAGTTAACTGTACCTTAGATTGCAGCCCAAATATATGCTTCACAGAGTTCAAGTAACAGACACATCTCAACATCAACTGTTCAGAGAAGACTGCGTGAATCAAGCCTTCATGGTCGCATTGCTGCAAAGAAACCACTACTGAAGGACACCAATAATAAGAAGAGACTTGCTTGGGCCAAGAAACACGAGCAATGGAAATTTGACCGGTGGAAATCCAAATTTGAGATTTTTGTTTCCAACCACCGTGTCTTTGTGAGACGCAGAGTAGGTGAATGCATGTGTGGTTTCCATCATGAAGCATGGAGGAGGAGGTGTGATGGTGTGGGGGTGCTTTGCTGGTGACACTGTCAGTGATTTATTTATAATTCAAGGCACCCTTAACTAGCATGGCTACCACAGGATTCTGCAGCGATACGCCATCCCATCTGGTTTGCGCTTAGTAATGGAGTGCTTGTCACGAGAATTTTGCTATCTCAATTGTTGAACTCAACTATCACTCAGGCTTTGAATAATTCCCAGAGGTTGTAAGGCTCTGGTAAGTGAAGAATTAGATAAATTCCCAAATCTGCATAAGGTCTGGTTTTTATTCATGAGAGCTCTGTTCTCAAAATGGGAACACAGTCTTTTATATTGTACATACAAATAAACTCCATCCGCTTTAGGCGGCTGTATTTTTCCACAGTGTACATTCATGGCTTATTCAAACGGGACAGTTCCTAGCCGTGCCTCCCTTCCTGGGGATGAGAAGGCCTCTTTTCTGTAGTTTGGCTTCACAAGGAATCCTTTGTTCTCCCAAATACCCCCTTCTTACATTGCAAGTTGTAACACCATGTTCTAGTCTCTAAAAAGTTCTAGACACACACATTATTGGATTATCATTGCATACATTTTCAGAGTGGAATATTCTTAGTCATTACTCAAACATACACATTTCCCTATCAGTGCTGTATCAGATGACCTGGAACAGAATAGTGGCAGGTGAGTGCAGGTGCTGTGCTTTCACTTGGCCTGAGTGTCTGTCTGTCAGGGTACGAGCTCCTCCACCTCACGGTGGTGTCCGTGGTCCCTACGAATGGCTACATTCGAAAAAATATAGAAAAAAGAAGATGATTGTGAGGTCAATGCATTGAAAGCATGCGTGGTAACTTCTGTTCGCTGTCGCTCTCTGTGTGTCAGGACCCTGTTGGCGCTGGGATGTCATGTTGTACAGACCAACATTAACGCTGAGGAAGATCTGAAGAAAGTTAAACTGCCCAAAGAGTAAGTCATGTGGTTTTACTAGTATCGATTATTGATTGATTATGAGTTACAGTAATACAACCCTGCAGGAGTTTCTAGGGGAGAAATGTACCCAGTGTGAGTCATTATTTCTGACATGACCAGTCATTAAAGCATTGTGAGATGAGCTACACTAGGAAATCAGAGGGAGACTGTCTTGGGCTTGGAGACACTTATACAACTCTACATTTGAGGCCTGGCTTAGAATACTTTCCTTCAAAGCTTCTTTCTGCTGTGTTAACCTATTATTTTCCAGTGTTATATTCAGCTGTGTGATGTCTAGCGGTTATATTCTGTGCATATATGTAGATATGTGATGTCTAACGGGGTACAAGCCAACGCCGCTGGAGCTTTCTGAGGTGAAACTGACGGCTGGTCAGGAGGTTCTGGTAGATAAACTGGCGGAGAACGCTCACAACGTTTGGGCCAAGGACAGGATCAAACAAGGATGGACCTACGGCATTCAGCAGGTACATGTTTTGGACCAGCTCTCTACCATCACAGTTTGTAACTGTAATTCAATGCAAATACATAGTAACCCGTGACCAGTGAATGAATGATGTCAGGCATAAGATCAACGGATGAGCTCTGATAGCATACATTTTATGCATTTAGATTGTCATGTAACACACCATTGTTGATAGTATACAACATCATTTAACAAGAGAACCCTGACAAGCTGATTTTTTGTTGTCGTTATTTCTCTGTAGGATGTGAAGAGCAGGCGAAACCCTCGTCTGGTGCCGTACGCTTTACTAGATGAGAGAACCAAGAAGTCTAACAGAGACAGTCTGAGAGAGGCCATCAGGACCCTGGTGGGATATGGCTACAACATTGACCCCCCAGACCAGGAATGTGAGTAGAGGACTGTAGCAGCAATATAATGTATGGTAGTAAGTTATCTTGTCATACACATGTACCATCCTGCAACTAAGTCATGGGCAAGCACATCGGTACAGGTCTTTCTTACAAAATCAATGTATGTTTTCATTCCGTTAGATAAAGAAATCCTTATCACTACCCACTTAAATGTGTCCTTCCCCTTTTCCCAGTAGTTTCTGTGGATGCTAGTCTTCAATTGACTGCAATAGATGTGGTCCTTCGAGACAGATTCAATGCTTTGCCACAGTTATAAGATAACTCTCTAGCTAGGCCCAAATATACCCTTAAAGGTGCAGGGCCTCTTTAGCATTTTCATTGGGTTGAATGTCTTCTTTCCTGTGTCCCCAGCCTGTCATATTGTGGAGAGGCAGAGCATTGAGACGATTCGGTTCTTCCGCGTAGAGCAGACGTATGCAGTGAAGACAGGGAAGTGGTACTTTGAGTTTGAGGCCCTGACCGGAGGGGACATGAGGGTTGGCTGGGCTAGACCAGGCTGTAGGTCAGACTTTGACCTGGGCATGGACGACCAGGCCTACGTCTTCGATGGATACAAGGTAAACAAACAACACCTAGTAACTTTAAATAATATATCTTATCTTGTCTGTTTTTATCTCATCTCTTTTTATGTTATGTTAACATATCTTATCTTTTTATACTGTTTGAAGTTTATTATAATCTACGGTGCCTTCAGAAAGTATTCCAACCCATTGATATTTTCACATTTTGTTGTGTTGCAGCCTGAATTTAAAATGGATTAAACTGCGATGTTGTGTCACTGGTCTACACACTATACCCCATAATGTTAAAGTTACATTTTTACAAATGAATACAAAATAAAAAGCTGAAATGTCTTGAGTCAATAATTATTCAATAAGTACTCATTTGTTATGGCAAGCCTAAATAAGTTCAGGAGTAAAAATGTGCTTAACAAGTTGCATAATAAGTTGCATGAACTCACTCTGTGTGCAATAATATTAACATGATGTTTTAATGACCACCTCATCTTTGTACCCCAAACATACAATTACATGTAAGGTCCCTCAGTCAAGCAGCGAATTTCAAACACAGATTCAACCACAAAGACCTGGGAGTTTTTCCAATGCCTCGCAAAAAAAGGGCACCTATTGGTAGATGGGTAGAAATAAAAAAAAGCAAACATTGAATATCCCTTTGAGCATGGTGAAGTTATTTATTACATTTTGGATGGTGTATCAATACACCCAGCCACTATAAAGATATAGGCATCCTTCTTAACTCAGTTGCCGGAAAGGAAAGAAACCGCTCAGGGATTTCACCAGCTTAATGTTTGTGTTATGAGAAAACTGAGGATAGATCAACAACATTGTAGATACCCCAATACTAAGCTAAAGGACAGAGTGAAAAGAAGGAAGCCTGTCGAGAATAAAATATTCCCTGAGTGGTTTACTTCCTCTCCAGGAACTGAGTTAGGAAGGACGTCTGTAACTTTGTAGTGACTGAGTGTTTACGTTTATCATCATGTATGTATAGGCCTGGCCTAACTGATGCATTCAGGAATATTATATTGTTGCCAAGCAAGCCAACAACAAGTTGGCTAAATCCCCCAAGAATGGCATGCCATGTACCAGGGCAAATTATTGTACACTTGATCGTACGCTTGATCGTACACTTGATCGACGTTACGTTTCAGTGGTGATTATTAAATGAGGGTTAGTAATACGTGTTGTTGTTTGTTCCCCCAGGGTTGTCGAATGCATATGGGTGCGCGTTTCTTTGGCCAGTCATGGAACAAGGGAGACGTGGTGGGCTGCATGATCAACATGGAGGACAAGTCTATGGTCTTCACCCTCAACGGAGAGCTACTCATCACTAACAAGGGATCCGAGCTCTGCTTCGTTGACTTCGAGACAGACGATGGTGAGTTTATCTTTACAAGGGATCCGAGCTCTGCATAGTTGACTTCGAGACAGACGATGGTGAGTTTATCTTTACAAGGGATCCGAGCTCTGCATAGTTGACTTCCAGACAGACAATGGTGGTTTTAGCTTTACAAGGGATCAGAGCTCTGCATAGTTGACTTCCAGACAGACGATGGTGAGTTTATCTTTACAAGGGATCCGAGCTCTGCATAGTTGACTTCCAGACAGACAATGGTGGTTTTATCTTTACAAGGGATCAGAGCTCTGCATAGTTGACTTCCAGACAGACGATGGTGAGTTTACCTTTACAAGGGATCAGAGCTCTGCTTAGTTGACTTCCAGACAGACAACGGTGAGTTTGTATTTTTCCTTACTTAGTCTTAACTTGGAAGATTGTGTAGTCTCCTTTTTCCTCTAGGAACATTGTAGGTTGAGGTTCATCCGTCCTAAGCTAACTTCATGTATTCATCAAGATAAAATAAACTGTTTTATTGTCCGTTTTCACATAAATTGGCATTGCATCGTGAAATGCGTATATTCATCCATGTATTCAAAATGTGCTTTACCAGTAAGGTACTCTCGAGGTTTGAATCTCTTTTCTTAGAAATCGGCAACGCAGAGCATGTGAAACATAAAGCAGCAAAGCAATGGGGAAATCAGTCATTTCTGGTGTTGCTGTTGGAAGAAACACACAGTTACTTAATGTAAATCATATCGATTGCTGTGTTCCAAATGAAGTTTATTCTCCAATATTCTAGAATCTAGGGAGTCCGGTGTAACAGAATGCTTTCCAAATAATGGGTATTTTTGTGAAGTTAATTGCTTTTGGGTTGAGGCATAAGATTAGTTCCTTTCCAGAAACATATGTTAACCTCTAACCTCTGACCTCTATGCTTTCCAGGCTTCATCCCAGTGTGTTGTCTGGCCCAGTCTGAGATTGGCCGTATGAACCTAGGGAAGGACGCCAGCAGCTTTAAGTACTACACCACGTGTGGCCTGCAGGAGGGCTTCGAACCCTTCGCTGTCAACATGAACAGAGAGGTCACCATGTGGTTCAGCAAACGCCTGCCTACCTTCATCAACATCCCCAAGGACCACAACCACATCGAGGTACCGTTTTAATATTTAGTGGCCTGATTAACCAGGGGCCTGATGTTGAACAATCTCCACTAAAGCCTGACATCTTGAAGCAAATCAGTTTGGCCAGTGACAAACATAAAGTTCCCTACCTGGCTCTGAGTGCTAATCATTCTCCTCTCCATATGATTGTGCCTGCTCCTTCCCTCTGAATGTGATTGTTACTGCTCTTCCCCTCTGAATATGATTGTGTTGACCCCAGGTGACGAGGATAGATGGGACAGTGGACAACCCTCCGTGCCTGAAGGTGACCCACAAGACGTTTGGGACCCAGCAGAGCAACAGTGACATGCTATACTGCAGACTGAGCATGCCTGTAGAGCTCCACGCTCCTCATATCAATCCTGACGAGTCTCAGAAACTCAGGTCAGAAACAATATAAAAACACTGGGGTAGAAACATACGTATTGCTTTCAACCAAGGATTTAGAAATTCCATATTTCCAATTGGAAGGCCATGGATATCAATCTATCAGTCAATATATTAATATTTTACACACTCACTTAATGTGAAACGGGACCTGATAACATATCGTTGATTTTACCTGATGCTTTTTCTTTTGCAGTCAGCCTCCAAAGGAAGATGATTATGGCAGCATTACAACGTATTATCACTCAGTGAGGGTGTTTGCTGGCCAGGACCCAGCATCGGTGTGGGTTGGCTGGGTAACCCCTGACTACCATTATCATAGCAAACAATTCAGCCTTAACAAGATACGCACGGTTACCGTAACCTTGGGAGACGAGAGAGGACGCGTCCACGAGAGGCAAGTTCTAACTTTTTAACTGGAGAGTTGACTTCACTCACTCACTCACACATTCACTAACTCACTTGATTACTCTCATGATCCCTCCCTCCCTGTTTTAACTCTCTCCCTCCCTGTTTTAACTCTCTCCCTCCCTGTTTTAACTCTCTCCCTCCCTGTTTTATCTCCCTCCCTCCCTGTTTTATCTCCCTCCCTCCCTGTTTTAACTCTCTCCCACCCTGTTTTAACTCCCTCCCTCCCTGTTTTAACTCCCTCCCTCCCTGTTTTAACTCTCTCCCACCCTGTTTTAACTCCCTCCCTCCCTGTTTTAACTCCCTCCCTCCCTGTTTTAACTCCCTCCCTCCCTGTTTTAACTCCCTCCCACCCTGTTTTAACTCCTTCCCTCCCTGTTTTAACTCTCTCCCACCCTGTTTTAACTCCCTCCCTGTTTTAACTCCCTGTTTTAACTCCCCCCTCCCTGTTTTAACTCCCTCCCTCCCTGTTTTAACTCCCTCCCTCCCTGTTTTAACTCCCTCCCTCCCTGTTTTAACTCTCTCCCACCCTGCCTGTCCATTCCAGTGTTCGGAGGAGTAACTGCTACATGGTGTGTGCTGGAGATGTTGTCGGCTCCTCCCACTCCTCATCCCGGTCTAACATCGACCTGGAGATTGGCTGTCTCGTTGACCTGACAACAGGCTTTATCTCCTTCACAGCCAATGGCAAGGAGCTGGCGACCACCTATGAGGTAGGCCTAATATATTCAACATCCAGTATAAATTACAGTACAGTAGGTAGACCTAATGCATTCACCATATACATTACAGTACAGTAGGTAGACTTATTGCATTCACCATATAGATTACAGTACAGTAGGTAGACCTACTGCATTCACCATATAGATTACAGTACAGTAGATAGACCCACTGCATTCACCATATAGATTACAGTACAGTAGGTAGACCTACTGCATTCACCATATAGATTACAGTACAGTAGGTAGACCCACTGCATTCACCATATAGATTACAGTACAGTAGGTAGACCTACTGCATTCACCATATAGATTATAGTACAGTAGATATACCTACTGCATTCACGATATAGATTACAGTACAGTAAGTAAAGCTACTGCATTCACTATACGCATTACACAGAAGGCATATGCAGCACCGGTTCTCAGTTTTTTTTCTGGAATTCCATGTAGTCAGCTCTCACATTGGATTCACGTTAGCTGATAACCCAATTGTGTGGAGTACAAAGTAGAGTCCCAGCCCAGGGACCTCCACTTCTTCCTCAGACTGTGAAGTGAATTGGCTTAAAGGATAGAAGAATTGTCCCTCTCTAAGGAAATAAAGTAGGCTTTTACTCTGATGAGAAGCTTTAGTCTTCACTCACTACGTCAGAGGTCCAGCCACCAGACTCTCTTTCCTCTGTCTCTCTCCCTCTCTCAATTCAAGTGGATTTATTGGCATTGAAAGTGTTGCCAGAGCAAATTTAACAGTGTTCTTCTGTTCCTCTTCTTGCCCCAAACGGGGCTTGAACCAGAGACCCTCTGAACACATCCACAACAGTCACCCTCGAAGCATTGTTATCGCTCCACAAAAGCCACGGCATATGCAGAGAAACAGAAACAACTACTTCAAGGTCTCAGAGCGAGTGACGTCACCAATTGAAATGCCACTAGTCCGCTAACCACTAACTCGCCAGCCATTTCACATAGTTTACATATAGACACATCAAATCAATGATGCCACAGATAGATAATAAAATAATAAATGAGTAATGAGTAATAACTAAATGAGTAATAACTATTAACAGGACAATACAGTAAGAAATGAATGAGGACAATAATGAACTAGTGAAAAAGATACAGGCAGTAATGTTAATGTTCTGATTGATTGTTCTACTGGCTGTCTCTACAGGTGAAACACACAGGTAGTAATGTTCTGATTGGTTGTTCTACTGGCTGTCTCTACAGGTGAAACACACAGGTAGTAATGTTCTGATTGGTTGTTCTACTGGCTGTCTCTACAGGTGAAACACACAGGTAGTAATGTTCTGATTGGTTGTTCTACTGGCTGTCTCTACAGGTGAAACACACAGGTAGTAATGTTCTGATTGGTTGTTCTACTGGCTGTCTCTACAGGTGAAACACACAGATAGTAATGTTAATGTTCTGATTGGTTGTTCTACTGGCTGTCTCTACAGGTGAAACACACAGGTAGTAATGTTAATGTTCTGATTGGTTGTTCTACTGGCTGTCTCTACAGGTGAAACACACAGGTAGTAATGTTAATGTTCTGATTGGTTGTTCTACTGGCTGTCTCTACAGGTGAAACACACAGGTAGTAATGTTCTGATTGGTTGTTCTACTGGCTGTCTCTACAGGTGAAACACACAGGTAGTAATGTTAATGTTCTGATTGGTTGTTCTACTGGCTGTCTCTACAGGTGAAACACAAAGGTAGTAATGTTAATGTTCTGATTGGTTGTTCTACTGGCTGTCTCTACAGGTGAAACACACAGGTTTAATGTTCTGATTGGTTGTTCTACTGGCTGTCTCTACAGGTGAAACACACAGGTAGTAATGTTAATGTTCTGATTGGTTGTTCTACTGGCTGTCTCTACAGGTGAAACACACAGGTAGTAATGTTAATGTTCGGATTGGTTGTTCTACTGGCTGTCTCTACAGGTGAAACACAAAGGTAGTAATGTTAATGTTCTGATTGGTTGTTCTACTGGCTGTCTCTACAGGTGAAACACACAGGTAGTAATGTTCTGATTGGTTGTTCTACTGGCTGTCTCTACAGGTGAAACACACAGGTAGTAATGTTAATGTTCTGATTGGTTGTTCTACTGGCTGTCTCTACAGGTGAAACACACAGGTAGTAATGTTAATGTTCTGATTGGTTGTTCTACTGGCTGTCTCTACAGGTGAAACACACAGGTAGTAATGTTAATGTTCTGATTGGTTGTTCTACTGGCTGTCTCTACAGGTGAAACACACAGGTGGTAATGTTAATGTTCTGGTTGGTTGTTCTACTGGCTGTCTCTACAGGTGAAACACACAGGTAGTAATGTCAATGTTCTGGTTGGTTGTTCTACTGGCTGTCTCTACAGGTGAAACACACAGGTAGTAATGTCAATGTTCTGGTTGGTTGTTCTACTGGCTGTCTCTACAGGTGAAACACACAGGTAGTAATGTTCTGATTGGTTGTTCTACTGGCTGTCTCTACAGGTGAAACACACAGGTAGTAATGTTAATGTTCTGGTTGGTTGTTCTACTGGCTGTCTCTACAGGTGAAACACACAGGTAGTAATGTTCTGATTGGTTGTTCTACTGGCTGTCTCTACAGGTGAAACACACAGGTAGTAATGTTAATGTTCTGGTTGGTTGTTCTACTGGCTGTCTCTACAGGTGAAACACACAGGTAGTAATGTCAATGTTCTGGTTGGTTGTTCTACTGGCTGTCTCTACAGGTGAAACACACAGGTAGTAATGTCAATGTTCTGGTTGGTTGTTCTACTGGCTGTCTCTACAGGTGAAACACACAGGTAGTAATGTCAATGTTCTGGTTGGTTGTTCTACTGGCTGTCTCTACAGGTGAAACACACAGGTAGTAATGTTAATGTTCTGGTTGGTTGTTCTACTGGCTGTCTCTACAGGTGAAACACACAGGTAGTAATGTTAATGTTCTGGTTGGTTGTTCTACTGGCTGTCTCTACAGGTGAAACACACAGGTAGTAATGTTAATGTTCTGATTGGTTGTTCTACTGGCTGTCTCTACAGGTGTGGCAGGAAACAACATATTCTGCAGCTAAAATGGCACAAAGGGGTTTTTCCCAATAGGTATTAGATTTTCTCCTTTTCAATTTTGGGGGGGGAATGCCTCTCTCTCTCTCTTTCTCTCTTCTCTCTTTCTGTCTCTCTGTGCCTCCTCTCTCTCTCTCTCTCTCTCTCTCTCTCTCTCTCTCTCTCTCTCTCTCTCTCTCTCTCTCTCTCTCTCTCTCTCTCTCTCTCTCTCTCTCTCTCTATCTCTCTCTCTCTCTCTCTTCTCTCTTTCTCTCTCTCTGTGCCCCCTCTCACTCTCTCCCTCTATTTTTCTCTCTCTGTGCCCCCTCTCTCTCTCTCTCTCTCTTTCTCTCTCTCTGTGCCCCCTCTCACTCTCTCCCTCTCTTTTTCTCTCTCTCTTTCTTACTTTCTCTCTTTTTCTCTCTCTCTCTCTGGCTGTTGTCTGATGGCTGCCTGGCATTTATACACTGTTTGATTCACGGTCTGGCCCCCTGTCCAAGTCTCTCTGTGTCCCTAATGGCCCCCTATTCCCTATATAGTGCACTACTTTTGACCAGGCTATGGTATTGGGAATAGGGTGGCATTTGGGATACAGACAGTCTGCTGATGACAGGCATTGATACACTGTGTGATGGTCAGATAGGCATCAGAGGGGCAGTTTAAAAAAACAAACTAATCAGTCGGCTGTCTGAACGCAGGCCAAGATGGCCCAAACATCAATGATCCCCCCACAGATTTATTTACTTTGAGAGTGAGAGCTGTGTCTGTCCTTCCCCCAACGCAGACCATCAGAGTCAGATGAGTTGTGACGGCTGTGTGATTATCTGCAGGGTATCAGAAGACGTCTCTTAAAATACATAGCTGTGTCCCAAATGAGCCCTGTGGGCCCTGGTCAAAAGAAGTACACTATATAGGGAATAGGGGGCCAATTGGGACAGACACAGACATGTTTACCATATAGATGAAATCATACTTAGAAAGCTGTGTGTTCCACCTTGACAATTTCGAGGTTTCTAGAACCTCAAGGGTGAAAAAAAACACTAGCATCAATCCCTAAAGTGTTGTTGATTATGTGTTATGGATGGTGAACAGGTTGTTAGCATGGTCATGTAAACATATCAAGTGTATCTAGTGCAACTCAATGTAGTAACCATGCCTTTAGAGTTGATAATGTGTGATTGACTCTAAGCAGGTGGTTAACTAGCTGTCCTTATGTTCTCTATGTCTAAGTGGTTGAGATGTTGTAATGATGTGTGGTTTATTGTTCTGTGTCTATAGGCTGTTGATGTTGTTCTTCAGGTAGTGATTTGGGGTATATTCTTGTGTGTCTAGGTGGAGTCCAACAGCAAGCTGTTCCCTGCCGTGTTTGTGCGTCCCACCAGCACCAACCTCTTCCAGTTTGAGTTTGTCAAGACTAAGGTTGGTTTCCCCCATTCACTACTATATCCAGTCTACTACTATAGCCAGTCTGCTACTATAACCAGTCTACTACTATAGCCAGTCTGCTACTATAACCAGTCTGCTACTATAACCAGTCTACTGCTATATCCAGTCTACTACTATAACCAGTCTACTACTACAACCAGTCTACTACTACATCCAGTCTGCTACTATAGCCAGTCTACTACTACATCCAGTCTGCTACTATATCCAGTCTGCTACTATATCCCGTCTTCTACTATATCCAGTCTGCTACTATATCCCGTCTTCTACTATATCCAGTCTGCTACTATAGCCAGTCTACTACTATATCCCGTCTTCTACTATAGCCAGTCTGCTACTATAGCCAGTCTACTACTATATCCAGTCTACTACTATAGCCAGTCTACTACTATATCCAGTCTGCTACTATAGCCAGTCTACTACTATATCCCGTCTACTACTATATCCAGTCTACTACTATAGCCAGTCTGCTACTATAACCAGTCTACTACTATATCCAGTCTAATACTATATCCAGTCTACTACTATAGCCAGTCTGCTACTATAACCAGTCTACTACTATAGCCAGTCTACTACTATAGCCAGTCTGCTACTATAACCAGTCTACTACTATAGCCAGTCTGCTACTATAACCAGTCTGCTACTATAACCAGTCTACTGCTATATCCAGTCTACTACTATAACCAGTCTACTACTACAACCAGTCTACTACTACATCCAGTCTGCTACTATAGCCAGTCTACTACTACATCCAGTCTGCTACTATATCCAGTCTGCTACTATATCCCGTCTACTACTATAGCCAGTCTACTACTATAGCCAGTCTACTACTATATCCAGTCTACTACTATAGCCAGTCTACTACTATATCCAGTCTGCTACTATAGCCAGTCTACTACTATATCCCGTCTACTACTACAACCAGTCTCCTACTATAGCCAGTCTATTACTATAGCCAGTCTACTACTACATCCAGTCTGCTACTATAGCCAGTCTACTACTACATCCAGTCTGCTACTATAGCCAGTCTGCTACTATATCCCGTCTTCTACTATAGCCAGTCTGCTACTACAACCTGTCTACTACTATATCCCGTCTACTACTATATCCAGTCTACTACTATAGCCAGTCTACTACTATATCCAGTCTACTACTATATCCCGTCTACTACTATAGCCAGTCTACTACTATAGCCAGTCTACTACTATATCCCGTCTACTACTATAGCCAGTCTACTACTATATCCAGTCTACTACTATATCCAGTCTACTACTATAGCCAGTCTACTACTATATCCAGTCTACTACTATATCCCGTCTACTACTATAGCCAGTCTACTACTATATCCCGTCTACTACTATATCCAGTCTGCTACTACAACCTGTCTACTACTATAGCCAGTCTACTACTATAGCCAGTCTACTACTATAGCCAGTCTACTACTTTATCCAGTCTACTACTATAGCCAGTCTACTACTATATTCAGTCTACTACTATAGCCCGTCTACTAATATAGCCAGTCTGCTACTATAGCCAGTCTTCTACTATATCCAGTCTGCTACTACAACCTGTCTACTACTATAGCCAGTCTACTACTATAGCCAGTCTACTACTATATCCCGTCTACTACTATAGCCAGTCTGCTACTATAGCCAGTGTACTACTATAACCAGTCTACTACTATAGCCAGTCTATTACTATAGCCAGTCTACTACTATATCCAGTCTCCTACTATAGCCAGTCTATTACTATAGCCAGTCTACTACTATAGCCAGTCTGCTACTATAGCCAGTCTGCTACTATATCCAGTCTGCTACTATATCCAGTCTGCTACTATATCCAGTCTGCTACTATAGCCAGCCTGCTACTATAGCCAGTCTGCTACTATAGCCAGTCTACTACTAACACAGTACCCAACTAAGTTAAACACTGTTTTACTGCTGGCCTGTTCAAATCAATTCTTTCCTAGATCTGTTAACACATCATCTCTCTCTCTCTCTCTCTCTCTCTCTCTCTCTCTCTCTCTCTCTCTCTCTCCCTCCCTCTATCCATCTCTCTCTGTCCCCAGGACACCATGCCCCTGTCGTCAGCCATCTTTAAGAGTGAGCAGCGTAACCCTGTGCCCCAGTGTCCTCCACGACTGGACGTTCAGACCATCGTAGCGGTGCTGTGGAGCCGTATGCCCAACACCTTCCTCACCGTGGAGACCGCCAGGGTTTCAGAGAGACATGGCTGGGTGGTGCAGTGTCTGGAGCCACTGCAGATGATGGCTGTTCATATACCTGAGGAAAACAGGTGGTTTATTTCTATCGGAGATCAGCACCCAACCTCTACTACACACTTGATGAATGTAGTAATATCTTGTTCATTTATCCCTCTGGTGTGCGAGGTGGAGTTTCCACTATATCTCCTAAATCCATGTATTACTCTCTGTCTCGCTCTCTCTCTCTCTCTCTCTCTCTCTCTCTGTTTGCTATTTTCTCTCTCTCTCTCTCTCTCTCTCTCTCTCTCTCTCTCTCTCTCTCTCTCTCTCTCTCTCTCTCTCTCTCTCTCCCTCTCTCTCCCTCATCCCCCTCCCTTCTCCATCCCTTCCCTTCCCATCCACTCCCCTCAGGTGTCTGGACATCCTGGAGCTATCGGAAAATGAGGGTCTGAGGAAGTTTCACTACCACACCCTGAAGCTCTACTGTGCCCTCTGCGCATTGGGCAACACCCGTGTGGCACACGCCCTCTGCTCCCACCTTGACCAGTCACAGCTGCTCTACACCATCGACAACCAATACCTGTCCGGCATGCTGAGAGAGGGATTCTATAATGTTCTTATGAGGTGGGTGAGGAGTTCATAGGTTGGTGGAGGAGGGGTCTTTATAATGAACAGGATGTTTACCCACTATTTTATAGAAATCTATTATTATGCTGATAATTGATTGGTTAAATGACTGACTGCTTAATTGATTGATTTGGTTGGTTGATATATTGATTGATTGATCTATGTACCTACCACCAGCATCCACCTGGAGACAGCGAAGGAGGCTCGTCTGATGATGAACAACGAGTTTATCATCCCCGTGACTGATGAGACACGCTCCATCAAGCTGTTCCCTAACGCGTCCAAGAGACACTCTCTACCCGGTGTAGGCCTCAGCACCTCTCTGAAACCACGCCTCAACTTCTCCCCTCTCTCCTTCATCACCACCAAGAAACAGCAGCATCTCCACAGGTCAGAGGTTAATTACTTTAACTTCCCTTGCATATTACTGTTCTATCAAGTTGTAATGCTTTCAGACTTTGGCTCACATAATATTTGAAATTATTTCAAATTCTTAATATGGGCTTGATTGAGCTTGCATGGCTTACTGGATCAATAGAATAGTGACAAAACTGTAAACCCCGCCTATCTGGCGCTCTAGACAGACTTGAGCAAAACGCTCAAAGTATTTGAAATATTCCGAACCCTATTTCTGTTACAGGTTTTGTTTTTTACTACTTTGACTTACATTCTTATAGTCTTATACTTCTAACGCCTTGGGTACAACAAATTCACTATCAATAAAATACATTATTATAAGGATTCCTCCAGTCCCCAGATCCCCCTGGGTATCCTGAAGGAGAAGGCCATCAGTATGCTGACTGAGGCGGTGCAGGGAGGAGGCAGTCACATCAGAGACCCAGTAGGAGGCAGTGTGGAGTACCAGTTTGTCCCCATCCTCAAGCTGATCGGGACCCTGTTGATCATGGGGGTACTCACCAGCGAGGAGGTGAGGTTTATATCAGTTGGTATGGTGTGTGAGTGTGGCGCAATAGCAACACCAGGGTCGTATTCACTATGACCGAAACAAAAGCAAACGGATTGGAACAGTTCTGCTTCAGTGTGCACTAATGTATACAAGGGTTGTGGGTTTAATTCCTGCTGGGGTGACATATACAAAAAATCGATGTACTGCCTGTGCTGTAAGTGGCTTTGGATAAATGTAGTGTCTGTTAAATGGCATAGTGTAACGTCCAGGCCTGAGTGTTCAGGCTGGAGTGTTTAGTTTTGTCTTGGTGTAGGGTTTCTTTTGTTCTATGGTGTGCATTTCTATGTTGGGGTAATGGTTCCCAATTAGAGGCAGCGGAGTCTCGTTACCTCTAATTGGGAACTATATATATGTTTGGGGTTTAGCACTTAGGTTTGTGGGTTATTGCTTGTTGTTATGATCGCCGCCGCCGCCGCCGCCGCCGCCGCCGCCGCCGCTGCCGCTGCCGTGGTTTAGGTTCATGCCATCGTGTTTAGGTTCATGCCATCGTGTTTAGGTTCATGCCATCGTGTTTAGGATTTAGCGTTTTGTGTTCACGTCATGTCCTTCGTTTATTGTTTTGTTCCGTAAAGTCATGTCGTTAATAAAGTATGTATTCTGGATACTTCGCTGCGCATTGGTCTGTCCCAAGAGATAATCGTGACACATAGACAGATGGATAAATATATTGTCTGTTAAATGGCAGATACATATGGACAAATATAGTGTCTGTTAAATGGCATATACAGATAGATAAATATAGAAAATGGCATATACAGGTGAATAAATATAGTGTCTGTTAAATGGCATATACAGATGGATAAATATAGTGTCTGTTAAATGGCAGATACAGATGGATAAATATAGTGTCTGTTAAATGGCATAGACAGATGGATAAATATAGTGTCTGTTAAATGGCATATACAGATGGATAAATATAGTGTCTGTTAAGTGGCATATACAGATGGATAAATATAGTGTCTGTTAAATGGCATATACAGATAGATAAATATAGAAAATGGCATATACAGGTGAATAAATATAGTGTCTGTTAAATGGCAGATACAGATGGACAAATATAGTGTCTGTTAAATGGCATATACAGATGGATAAATATATTGTCTGTTAAATGGCATATACAGATGGATCAATATAGAAAATGGCATATACAGGTGAATAAATATAGTGTCTGTTAAATGGCATATACAGATGGATAAATATAGTGTCTGTTAAATGGCAGATACAGATGGACAAATATTGTGTCTGTTAAATGGCATATACAGCTGGATAAATATAGTGTCTGTTAAATAGCATATACAGATGGATCAATATAGAAAATGGCATATGCAGGTGAATAAATATAGTGTCTGTTAAATGGCATATACAGATGGATAAATGTAGTGTCTGTTAAATGGCATATACAGATAGATAAATATATAGAAAATGGCATATACAGGTGAATAAATATAGTGTCTGTTAAATGGCATATACAGATGGATAAATATAGTGTCTGTTAAATGGCATATACAGATGGATAAATATAGTGTCTGTTAAATGGAATATACAGATAGATAAATATAGAAAATGGCATATACAGGTGAATAAATATAGTGTCTGTTAAATGGCATATACAGATGGATAAATGTAGTGTCTGTTAAATGGCATATACAGATGGATAAATATAGTGTCTGTTAAATGGCAGATACAGATGGATAAATATAGTGTCTGTTAAATGGCATAGACAGATGGATAAATATAGTGTCTGTTAAATGGCATATACAGATGGATAAATATATTGTCTGTTAAATGGCATATACAGATGGATAAATATAGTGTCTGTTAAGTGGCATATACAGATGGATAAATATAGTGTCTGTTAAATGGCATATACAGATAGATAAATATAGAAAATGGCATATACAGGTGAATAAATATAGTGTCTGTTAAATGGCATATACAGATGGATAAATATAGTGTCTGTTAAATGGCAGATACAGATGGATAAATATAGTGTCTGTTAAATGGCATAGACAGATGGATAAATATAGTGTCTGTTAAATGGCATATACAGATGGATAAATATAGTGTCTGTTAAGTGGCATATACAGATGGATAAATATAGTGTCTGTTAAATGGCATATACAGATAGATAAATATAGAAAATGGCATATACAGGTGAATAAATATAGTGTCTGTTAAATGGCAGATACAGATGGACAAATATAGTGTCTGTTAAATGGCATATACAGATGGATAAATATATTGTCTGTTAAATGGCATATACAGATGGATCAATATAGAAAATGGCATATACAGGTGAATAAATATAGTGTCTGTTAAATGGCATATACAGATGGATAAATATAGTGTCTGTTAAATGGCAGATACAGATGGACAAATATTGTGTCTGTTAAATGGCATATACAGCTGGATAAATATAGTGTCTGTTAAATAGCATATACAGATGGATCAATATAGAAAATGGCATATGCAGGTGAATAAATATAGTGTCTGTTAAATGGCATATACAGATGGATAAATGTAGTGTCTGTTAAATGGCATATACAGATAGATAAATATATAGAAAATGGCATATACAGGTGAATAAATATAGTGTCTGTTAAATGGCATATACAGATGGATAAATATAGTGTCTGTTAAATGGCATATACAGATGGATAAATATAGTGTCTGTTAAATGGAATATACAGATAGATAAATATAGAAAATGGCATATACAGGTGAATAAATATAGTGTCTGTTAAATGGCATATACAGATGGATAAATGTAGTGTCTGTTAAATGGCATATACAGATGGATAAATATAGTGTCTGTTAAATGGCAGATACAGATGGATAAATATAGTGTCTGTTAAATGGCATAGACAGATGGATAAATATAGTGTCTGTTAAATGGCATATACAGATGGATAAATATATTGTCTGTTAAATGGCATATACAGATGGATAAATATAGTGTCTGTTAAGTGGCATATACAGATGGATAAATATAGTGTCTGTTAAATGGCATATACAGATAGATAAATATAGAAAATGGCATATACAGGTGAATAAATATAGTGTCTGTTAAATGGCAGATACAGATGGACAAATATAGTGTCTGTTAAATGGCATATACAGATGGATAAATATATTGTCTGTTAAATGGCATATACAGATGGATCAATATAGAAAATGGCATATACAGGTGAATAAATATTGTGTCTGTTAAATGGCAGATACAGATGGACAAATATTGTGTCTGTTAAATGGCATATACAGCTGGATAAATATAGTGTCTGTTAAATAGCATATACAGATGGATCAATATAGAAAATGGCATATGCAGGTGAATAAATATAGTGTCTGTTAAATGGCATATACAGATGGATTAATATAGTGTCTGTTAAATGGCAGATACAGATGGACAAATATAGTGTCTGTTAAATGGCATATACAGATGGATCAATGTAGTGTCTGTTAAATGGCATAGACAGATGGATAAATATAGTGTCTGTTAAATGGCATATACAGATGGATAAATATAGTGTCTGTTAAATGGCATATACAGATGGACAAATATAGTGTCTGTTAAATGGCATATACAGATGGATAAATATAGTGTCTGTTAAATGGCATATACAGATGGATAAATATAGTGTCTGTTAAATGGCAGATACAGATGGATAAATATAGTGTCTGTTAAATGGCATAGACAGATGGATAAATATAGTGTCTGTTAAATGGCATATACAGATGGATAAATATAGTGTCTGTTAAATGGCAAGTACAGATAACTGCCAAAATAAAGGAAACACCAACATAAAGTGTGTAAATAGTGCGTTGGGTCACCACGAGCCAGAACAGCTATAATGAACCTTGGTATATCTTCTACAAGGGTCGAGAACTCTATTGGAGGGATGTGACACCATTCTTCCACAAGACATTCCATAATTTGGTGTTTTGTTGATGGTGATGGAAAGTGGTGTCTCAGGCTCCGCTCCAGAATCTCTTATAAGTGTTGAATTTGGTTGAGATTTGGTGACTGAGACGGCCATGGCATATGGTTTACATCGTTTTCATGTTCATCAAACCATTCAGTGTCTGCTCTTGCCTTGTGGAAGTGGGCATTGTCATCCTTTGGTGGCATAGCCATGATAGGCAAAATCATGGCCAAAATAATGTCTTTCCCAGCATTTGTATACATGACCCTAAGCATGATGGGATGTTAATTGCTTAATTAACTCAGGAATCACTCCTGTGTGGAAGCACCTGCTTTCAATATACTTTCTATCCCTCATTCACTCAAATGTTTCCTTTATTCTGGCAGTTACATCTATAGGATGTATTATGTGGCATGTTTTTTCTTGTACTAGGTGCGGCTGATCCTGCTCCTCATTGACCCTAATGTGTTTGGGGAGCCAGAGGAGGAGGAGGCCAAGGTGGAGGAGGTGGAGGCATCAGGAAGAGGAGAGAAAGAGGAGGTGAGCAGCAACGAGGAGAAGGCTGTGGAGGCTGGTGAGGAGGAGACCAAGGAGGTCAAACCGACCGTGAAGGGACTGCTGGAGAAGACACTGCCTGAGTCTGTCAAACGACAGGTAGGAGAGAGAGAGCACTCGCACACATACACACACACATACACACAAAAACACAAAAACACACACACCCTCAGTTTCCACCACATTGACAGAGTTGCCATTCAGTCCCAGGCGTTCAGTCCCAGGCGTTCAGTCCCAGGCACCAGGCATTCAGTCCCAGGTGTTCAGTCCCAGGCGCCAGGCGTTCAGTCCCAGGCGTTCAGTTCCAGGCGTCCAGTCCCAGGCGTCCAGTCCCAGGCGTTCAGTCCCAGGCGTTCAGTCCTAGCTAAATGGATTGTTAGGAAACTGATGCCAATTGTAAAGTGGCTGCAGTAGCGTTGAACAGTTTCGTGGCCCCACAACAAGGTCCGAACCCCCCGCCAACCAAAAGTGTTTTGGGGTTTTTATGTTATTATTTGTTTGACCATGAGGCTGAGAGAAACATGTTTTATAGATCATTTCCTGCTATTCTACACAGTTTGACCATGAGGCTGAGAGAAACATGTTTTATAGATCATTTCCTGCTATTCTACACAGTTTGACCATGAGGCTGAGAGAAACATGTTTTATAGATCATTTCCTGCTATTCTACACAGTTTGACCATGAGGCTGAGAGAAACATGTTTTATAGATCATTTCCTGCTATTCTACACAGTTTGACCATGAGGCTGAGAGAAACATGTTTTATAGATAATTTCCTGCTATTCTACAGAGTTTGACCATGAGGCTGAGAGAAACATGTTTTATAGATAATTTCCTGCTATTCTACACAGTTTGACCATGAGGCTGAGAGAAACATGTTTTATAGATCATTTCCTGCTATTCTACACAGTTTGACCATGAGGCTGAGAGAAACATGTTTTATAGATCATTTCCTGCTATTCTACACAGTTTGACCATGAGGCTGAGAGAAACATGTTTTATAGATCATTTCCTGCTATTCTACACAGTTTGACCATGAGGCTGAGAGAAACATGTTTTATAGATCATTTCCTGCTATTCTACACAGTTTGACCATGAGGCTGAGAGAAACATGTTTTATAGATCATTTCCTGCTATTCTACACAATTTGACCATGAGGCTGAGAGAAACATGTTTTATAGATCATTTCCTGCTATTCTACACAGTTTGACCATGAGGCTGAGAGAAACATGTTTTATAGATCATTTCCTGCTATTCTACACAGTTTGACCATGAGGCTGAGAGAAACATGTTTTATAGATCATTTCCTGCTATTCTACACAGTTTGACCATGAGGCTGAGAGAAACATGTTTTATAGATAATTTCCTGCTATTCTACACAGTTTGACCATGAGGCTGAGAGAAACATGTTTTATAGATCATTTCCTGCTATTCTACACAGTTTGACCATGAGGCTGAGAGAAACATGTTTTATAGATCATTTCCTGCTATTCTACACAATTTGACCATGAGGCTGAGAGAAACATGTTTTATAGATCATTTCCTGCTATTCTACACAGTTTGACCATGAGGCTGAGAGAAACATGTTTTATAGATCATTTCCTGCTATTCTACACAGTTTGACCATGAGGCTGAGAGAAACATGTTTTATAGATCATTTCCTGCTATTCTACACAGTTTGACCATGAGGCTGAGAGAAACATGTTTTATAGATCATTTCCTGCTATTCTACACAGTTTGACCATGAGGCTGAGAGAAACATGTTTTATAGATCATTTCCTGCTATTCTACACAGTTTGACCATGAGGCTGAGAGAAACATGTTTTATAGATCATTTCCTGCTATTCTACACAGTTTGACCATGAGGCTGAGATTTCCTCTAATTGTAATAAAAATGACATGTTCATATACTATCTGGGGGGCACCGACCTCCGGTTGGACCCCCCCCCCCATCCTCCCCGCCTAGCGAGGGCTGCAGGGATGTGTGCTACGCCAATGAGTGGCTGGCTACTCAATCAAGTTGAATGTACCAGAAAAATCGTTACTAGCAAAACCACTATCAGCAAAAACATCAGCTGTACTGGATAACATTTTGGTGATCCGATTAAGCCATAATTGGTACATCACATGTAACAAGAGTAGGTGTGTAATGACTATAGTACTGTACTGTATATGGAATACTGACTGAAACTTTATCTCTCTCCTGTCAACTAGATAATACTAATTTAATCTCACTTTGTTGGAATTAAAGAGCAATTCACAACTCAATTCAGAACTGACCCCAGCCCTGTCATGTACTCTACTACACGGTACTGTCCATGATCCAACATGATCTAACTCTCTCTTGTCTCTTCCTTATCGACTAGATGTGTGAGCTGCTCCACTACTTCTGTGACTGTGAGTTGAAGCAGCGCATCGAGGCCATTGTGTCCTTCTCAGACAGCTTTGTGTCCAAGCTGCAGTACAACCAGAAGTTCAGGTACAACGAGCTGATGTTGGCCCTCAACATGTCTGCTGCCGTCACCGCCAAGAAGACCAAGGAGTTCAGATCACCTCCACAGGAGCAGGTACTGTTGTCGTCTTTCTTGACGTTTTGTACAAAACCTACCAACATTCAAACATGTTGTTAAGAAGAAGCAGTTGTTCTGTTTTGTTTTGTTGATTCTGATACTTTGTATCTAGTAGCAGAATCAGAAAGAAAACTAATTCAACTATCTTGATAGAAATTTGAAAAAGGCAAAAACTTCCATAAAATGCTGTAAGGTCACTGAAAGTAAAACCTTCTTTTAAAACATTTCTGAAATTAAAGAGCTACGTTTCAAAATTCAAGCACAGTAAGAACCCCCCAAAATACCAAAAGTCAGGGCCCCGTTTGACCTTTCTAAAGCCTTAAATCAAGACAGACAGATGCCTGTGGTACTCAGATTCCCTGCCTGACCAAAATATCCCCCACAGGGTTTTCTCATTTTCACAACAACAGATGTTGGACTAATCTGTCTCAAACAACCCAGCCTCTCACAGTTGTCCCTGGTGGCGGCTTTACTGATATTAGGTTCCTTCAGCTTGGGCGTTGAGTCTAACTGTAAATTATCTGTCAACGCATCACATTCTTAACCATGTCGGGAATGCAGAAATATTTAACCCTGTGTCTGTGGTTTTGACTAACTTGCGAATACAGCCAGCAGTTTAAAGGTGCAGCAATATAACTTGTAAATGCATCTGAGGGTTGCTTTAGCAGGTGTGTCTTAGCAGGTGTGTCTTAGCAGGTGTGTCTTAGCAGGTGTGTCTTATTAGCAGGTGTGTCTTAGCAGGTGTGTCTTAGCAGGTGTGTGTTAGCAGGTGTGTCTTGTTAGCAGGCGTGTCTTATTAGCAGGCGTGTCTTATTAGCAGGTGTGTCTTAGTAGGTGTGTCTTAGCAGGTGTGTCTCATTAGCAGGTGTGTCTCATTAGCAGGTGTGTCTTGTTAGCAGGTGTGTCTTGTTAGCAGGTGCGTCTTGTTAGCAGGTGCGTCTTGTTAGCAGGTGCGTCTTAATAGCAGGTGTGTCTTATTAGCAGGTGTGTCTTAGCAGGTGTGTCTTAGTAGGTGTGTCTTAGTAGGTGTGTCTTAGCAGGTGTGTCTCATTAGCAGGTGTGTCTTGTTAGCAGGTGTGTCTTGTTAGCAGGTGTGTCTTAGCAGGTGTGTCTTAGTAGGTGTGTCTTAGCAGGTGTGTCTCATTAGCAGGTGCGTCTTGTTAGCAGGTGCGTCTTGTTAGCAGGTGCGTCTTGTTAGCAGGTGTGTCTTAATAGCAGGTGTGTCTTAGCAGGTGTGTCTTATTAGCAGTTGTGTCTTATTAGCAGGTGTGTCGGTAACGTTCAAATACCGTTCAAAGGTAAGTAGATCCAGCACACTTCACTTGCAAAGTGTCATGTTTATACTTGTATTTGTATATAACAGCAGGAGAGGCACAGAGGTAGTGGGGCTCTCAGATACTTAGAACCAATGATCTATGATCTATTAAACCTCCATCTAACTGTTTCTCTTTCCTCACTGTGCCTGGGAGCTGAGTAGGAGAACATTAGAGAGAGAGAGAGAAAACACCTCATACCAACACGATGATGAACACACACACACACATACACACACATACACACACTGGCCCATGAGCCACTGTTCTCCTGTTCACACTTCTAATAACACTCCCCCACAGCTGCTAAGCCTATGCTGATCAATCTCTCTCCTGCCTGTTATCAAATACACTGATTTGTGTTTCAGAAACAAAATGTCTGACACTGAAAGGGTCCTTCTGCTGTCCCCATATGAGAACCATTTGAATAACCCCTTTTGGTTCCAGGTAGAACCCTTTTTTTGGTTCCATGTAGAGCCCTTTCTACAGAGGGTTCTACATGGAACCCATAAGGGTTCTGACTGAAACCAAAAAGGGTTCTACCTGGAACCAAAAAGAGTTATCCAATGGGGACAGCCGAAGAACCCTTTTGGAACCTTTTTTTCCAAGAGTGTAGTCACCAAGACCTCTTTATTTCTCAATTTATTCTATTAACTACTTAGGGAGTGGTGGGACACTACCCGGTGAAATGCAAGGCGCCAAATTCAAAATCCAAAAGTTGAATATACAAGTGTTGCATAGTCATCAAAAGCTCTGCTTCTTGGCAATATCACAGCATTGTCAGATTTCAAAAAGGCTTTACGGCGAAAGCACAAATTTGATTGTTTGAAGGTAGCACATCCAATATTTTTTCATTAGCATAAATTCATAAACCATCGCCGTTCACACAAAACACATTTCACAGCAAAAACAAATCCCTTACCTTTTGAAGAACTTCTGCTGAGGGCTTCCCAAGTGTCCAACAAAGACAATCCATGGTTCTTTTGTTAGAAAAAGTCATTTATTACATCCATAAATCTCAGTTTGGTTGGTGCGTAATGTTCAGAAAATCCAACGTCGAATCGCCCATTGAAACGTGAAGAGAACGCGTTCAAATATACCTATAAACTTTTCCTAAACAAATCAAATACCAGTTAAAATGCATCCTTAGCTATCCTTTTATGAATATGAGCGATAATATTTCACTCGGATGGTCACCTAAACGTTATATAAGTAAAATAAAGTGGGGTGCGCAGCCAGACTAGCGCACGAGAAAATTTGTTGACATCTGAGCTACCTTGGCCATTTCCTGTACCTATTCTTCCTGCTTCCTCCAATCTCTCTGAGGCTTTATATATAGACTGTTGACATCTAGTGGAAGCCATAGGTACTGAAATCTCGGAGCTGCTTGCCATAGAACTCAATAGGGAGACTGTCAAACAGAGACAATGTGACAAAAAACAGTAATTCCGGATAGATTTTTCTCTGGTTTTCGCCTGCTATTTCTGTTCTGTTACACTCACAGACATTATGTTAACACTTTTAGAAACTTCAGAGTGTTTCCTATCCAATAGTACTAATTATGTGCATATCCTATTTTCTGTGCCTGAGTGGGAGGCATTTTACGTTGGGCACGCCAGACTCTCCAAAAGCGTCACCGAGGGAGCTACTCCCTAAGAAGTTAAGAAACGCTATTGCCAGAAATATAATCAAAACACTGACAACATCCTTGAAGCCCGGATCAGGGACTCAATTTAATTTATAGTGAGTATGTTTTATAGCTAGCATATGCCTCTCCACATATAGCTAGCTACCATCTGTTGTGTGTGGTGGAATATTCTAATCAAGTGAGAGAGACTTGGTCATTTCTTCAAGCAATCATCTTTATTCAACATCGATTAATTATTACAATAATTAGACTGGTCAACCCAACAGTCTTGGGCTGAGAGCCTACCCTTTACAGACCATGCTGTTTCTTATATACCTGATACCAAGAATGCTCAGTCATGGCTGGTTCAACCCATCACCTATAGATTGGGGGGCACCATAAGCGACTTTGGGTTCATCCTGTGGTCATCTGTCTCTGGTGCTGTCTCCCAGATGCCATGATAATTAGGAATACTGAGGCCTTTGTTCTGTTCCTCCAGGCTATCTCTATCTCGGTGACACCCACCACATCTTATCTATGGAATGCCAGCTGTAGGTTTTTAGTCTCTTCTCAGTTTACACAGTTATTTAATAGAACAGAAATGTCTTACTGTTTAGTTAAGTATGTAATCGTCGAATATCCAACAAATCAGGTAAATATGTAGTTTTTCTATGACTGTATAGCAGGTGATTGGTCCAACGGTCATATTACTATAGAATGTCTCCTATCTCCTCATAGCATCCTCTATAAATGATGTCCCCAAGCTGGAGGTAAAACCATCCAGACCATCTCCTGGATCAAACAGATGTGATGTCATAGAGATCTAGGGAGAATCTCCTGGCCTGTCTGACTCACTGTAATGATGCTGTGGTGTAGGGATAGCCTCTCAGTTTCTCTGTCTGAGTCTCTCTCTGTGTGGTTGGCCTCTCAGTTTCTCTGTCTGAGTCTCTCTCTCTTTTTCTCTCTCTCTCTTTTTCTCTCTCTCTCTTTTTCTCTCTCTCTCGCAATCTCTTACTCTCCCCTCCCTCCCTCCATCTGTCTATATAGATCAACATCCTGTTAAACTTTGCTGCTGGGGAGGACTGTCCCTGTCCTGAAGAGATTCAGGAGGACCTCTACAAATTTCATGATGAGCTGAGACTGCACTGCGGTACAATGTCCACACACACACACACCATACACATACATGGGCGCACACGCATATGCAGAAGCACATGCACGCAGGCACGCACACACCTACTTGCACACACGCACGCACGCACACACACACACACACACACACACACACACACACACACACACACACACACACACGCACACTGACAGTTAAAATACAAATCCTAACTTGAGATGCAGCCACATACTGTAACTCACAGATCTCACATTGACATCAAATCAGAAGATCATTTAAGTTATTCAATCAAAAATGAATCCCAAAATTACAATGACTCCTAAATGACATGATGACTCTTGACTGGCATCAGTATCAATTTATTGGTTCACAGGTTCAATAGTGATTGCATATGTTAACTGTAATAATAAACTCTGGGTCTACATCAGGGCTGCCCAACCCTCTTCCTGGAGATTCACCGTCCTGTGTGTTGGACTGATAACCTACAGGACAGTAGATCTCCAGGAAGAGGGTTGAACTGATAACCTCCAGGACAGTAGATCTCCAGGAAGAGGGGTGGACAGCCCTGGTCTACATGAGCCTCTATGTCAAAATGTGTTGGAGACACCTGAGTTTAACCTCATCCTCCCAGTCCTGCCCATATTTGTTTCTGTCTCTGTCCCTGCAGGCATCCCAGTGGAGGAGGAGGAGGAGGAGCAGGACACGTCTATTAAAGGGCGTCTGCTGGCCATGCTCTATAAGATCAAGGGACCGCCCAAGAAACTAGAGGAGGAGCCTACGGAGGAGGAACAGGCTGCTCCTAGTGAGATACTCACTGTCTCTCTGTCTCTGTGTGAACCAAGCCCATACATGAACATAACAAAATGCCCTGCGTATTCAGTCAGATGTACTTTGTTAAAACACACTCATCACTCGTCACTTATCTGATCGGACACGTCGATATTACAGTTGGACTGTGTGAAATGTTAGTACCTGGTGCACTTCAGTTCTGCAATATTGAAGAGTTACATTTATTTTTTTTCCTCATTTTGACATCCCTGTAGGTCATAATCGTAATCTCATGTTAACCTTATACCTCAGCCTCACTAATGAAAGTCAGATATTCTTATTCCGTCAGATATCTGTAAAATGTTTTGTTCCCCAACAACACTACAAAACTCTTGAACGACATCCAGTCTGTTCTCACCAACAACCTTCCCTCACAACTCCACAGCGCCAGCCCAGGAAGTTCCCTCCATTTCCTCTCTGTTATTTAGCTACACACAAAACCCTCATTAGCAGAGAAAAGATCTACAATCATGGCTCTGTTCATTTGTAGTCAGGCAGCGGAGTGTTTTTGGACAGCTTCACTTCTGAACCAGGAGTAGAACGTGTGTGTGTGTGTGTGTGTGTCTGTCTGTGTCTGTCTGTCTGTCTGTCTGTCTGTCCTTGTCTGTGTGTGTGTGTGTGAGCTCTGTGAATGGACTCTTCTCCCGGGGTAGGGTGTGTGTCTGTGTGTGTGTGAGCTCTGTGAATGGACTCAGCTCCCGGGGTAGGGTGTGTGTCTGTGTGTGTGTGAGCTCTGTGAATGGACTCAGCTCCCGGGGTAGGGTGTGTGTCTGTGTGTGTGAGCTCTGTGAATGGACTCAGCTCCTGGGTAGGGTGTGTGTGTCTGTGTGTGTGTGAGCTCTGTGAATGGACTCAGCTCCCAGGGTAGGGTGTGTGTCTGTGTGTGTGTGTGTGAGCTCTGTGAATGGACTCAGCTCCCGGGGTAGGGTGTGTGTCTGTGTGTGTGTGTGAGCTCTGTGAATGGACTCAGCTCCCGGGGTAGGGTGTGTGTCTGTGTGTGTGTGAGCTCTGTGAATGGACTCAGCTCCCGGGGTAGGGTGTGTGTCTGTGTGTGTGTGTGAGCTCTGTGAATGGACTCAGCTCCCGGGGTAGGGTGTGTGTCTGTGTGTGTGTGAGCTCTGTGAATGGACTCAGCTCCCGGGGTAGGGTGTGTGTCTGTGTGTGTGTGTGAGCTCTGTGAATGGACTCAGCTCCCGGGGTAGGGTGTGTGTCTGTGTGTGTGTGAGCTCTGTGAATGGACTCAGCTCCCGGGGTTCTGTCTGCCAACCAGCTTCTATTTGCACCAATTAGACTGCTGTTACAGCTCAAACCATGACACTGCAGATGGTGTCTGTTTGACCTCTGAAGTACAAACTGGAAAATGAAAGCGATAATTGTATATTTATTTTAGAAAGTATTGTAAATAGTTTATTTATTTGTTTGTGGGTAGTTGTTTGTTTAGAGTTTGTTTTTGTTTTTATAGTTTTGAGCTTACAGTTACTTGTTAAGTTCTTGGGGTTGGTTTCTGAAGTTGAGTGCTTTGCTTTTGTACCTTGATCAGTATACTTCCTTCCCAATCCTAAGTCAAGACTAACCTTGGTCCTTGGTGCTTCCCACCAGGGACCTACAGTAATGTCATGTACACTACATAACTACAGCTGTTGGTCTGCCAGGAACAGACTGTTCAGTTTTCCCCCAGGCACTAACTCCATAAGTTTTGAAGGACAAGCAGAAGTTACCTACTTATTATCGAGGCAATCTATTGGAGGAAAAAAAAGAAAAGTCCAATATCTGTTGAGAGAGAGTTCTAATGACGATGTACTTAACATTCTTATCTAGTCCAGCCTCATCGACTTAATGAGAAAACGTATAGATCAAGTTTTAGATGAGAGGAGGGGGATTCAGGGGGTTTAGGTAGGACGTCTACATTAAGTAGAGGAGAGGGAGGAGAAGAGAGGAGAGGGGGAGAGAGACAAAAGAAGAGGAGAGGAGGAGGGGGTGGAGTGAGGGAGAGACAAAAGAAGAGGAGAGGAGGGGGAGGATGGGGGAGAGAGATAAAAGAAGAGGAGAGGAGGGGGAGAGGGGGAGAGATATAAAAGAAGAGGAGGGGAGGAGAGGGGAGAGAGATAAAAGAGGAGGGGGGGAGAGGGAGAGAGATAAAAGAAGAGGAGAGGAGGGGGGAGAGATAAAAGAAGAGGAGAGGGAGAGAGATGAGAGGAGGGGGAGGAGAGGGGGAGAGATAAAATAAAAGGAGACATAAACAAGAAAATGCTCACCCGGAAGCAGCGCTCCTAGTGGCCGGGGACTTTAATGCAGGAAAACTTAAATCAGTTTTACCTCATTTCTACCAGCATGTCACATGTGCAACCAGAGGAAAACTCTAGACCACCTTTACTTTACACACAGAGATGCGTACACACAGATCCAGGACCTATGTACTAGGCGGTGTCAGAGGAAAGCCCCAAAAATGGTTGCCGACTCCAGTCACCCAAGTCATAGACTGTTTTCTTTGCTACTGCACAGCAAGCGGTACCGGAGCGCCAAGTCTAGGACCAAAGGGCTCCTTAACAGCTTCTAACCCCCAAGCCACAAGACTGCTGAACAATTAATCAAATGCCCACACTGCTGCTACTCGCTGTTTATTATCTATCTATACTGTAGTCACTTCACCCCTACCTACATGTACTAGCCTCTACCCCGCACACTGACTCAGTACCGGTACCCCCTCTACATAGCCTCATTATTGTTATTTTATTCTGTTACTTTAAAAAAAAAAAATGTTGGTAAATATTTTCTTAACTCTTTCTTGAACTGCAGTGTTGGATAAAGGCTTGTAAAGTAAGCATTTCACAGTAAAGTCTACACTTGTTTTATTCGGCACATGTGACCAATAAAGTTTGATATCCCTACCTACATGAAACATATCTACCTCAATACTCCAGTATCCCTGCACATTGTACATTTGGTACTGGCTTTGACCCTTATTTCTCATTAGTTATACTATTTTGAATACTGCACTGTTGGGTAGGGTGTGCAAGTTAACCATTTCGCTGTGTGTGACAAATGCAATTTGAAACCTGACTCAGCTGATCAGTAGAACAACATCATTCTACCAACCCTGGAAATGACACATTTTATATGTCCTGCCTCTTCCCTCGGCTCCTGTACAACATTCCTATTGTGGTGATATATAACAGGACTTTGGAAAAATATATATTCATTTCAGTTAAATCTACACTCTTAGAAAAAAGGGTTATTTGGCTGTCCCCATAGGAGAACCCTTTGAATAATCATTTTTGTTTCCATGTAGATCCCTCTGTAGAAAGGGTTCTTCATGGAACCGAGAAGGGTTCTAACTGGAAACAAAAGGGTTGTACCTGGAACCAAAAGGGTTCTTCAGAAGGTTATTCAGTGGAGACAGCCGAAGAACCATTTTAGGTTCTATACAGCATGCTTTTTTCTAAGAATATACACACCTTGGCCGCCTCAGATCTTACAGACCATCCCCCCCAAACAAACAATTTTTATTTTATTTTGAGTTGCATTTTGTTTGTAGCATGAAATAATAACTGAGAGACAGACTACTATCAATCTTTCATGGATGGGCATGGTGAGGAGAACTGCAGCTCTATCAACAGGGTCCATGTGTATGCACACAGAGTGGTCACCTCTTGAAAACCACAACCAGCTTTCCCCCAGCCTAATCAACCACTGATTCCCCATGGCAGAAGTCCAGCCATTTTCTTAGAGCAAATAGCATATTGCATAAAAAAATATGAGCCCTAGAGAGTGAAAGATTTGTAACTCACAGGATGTGGAGAATACACATATTGACTAGATTTGAAATAATTAACTTTATTCCTTCTTTCTCCAGCCAACCTGAAGGAGTTGATCAGCCAGACCATGGCTAGCTGGGCTCAGGAGTGCAGCATCCAGGACCCAGAGCTGGTTCGTGTGATGTTCAGCCTGCTGAGACGTCAGTACGACGGCATCGGAGCACTGCTCAGGGCCATGAAGAAGAGTATGTACTTGATCCTTGAGTGACTCCCAGACTGGTTCTGATAGTTTGACCTAATCGTCCAGAGTCTTAGCTTTACTATTTTGTTGTTCATCTTTCATGAGACAATAGCAGTTAAACATGGACAAAGCCATACAGATTGCAAATATAACTTTAGTCCCTTACTTGTAACAGGTTACACCATCTCTGCTTTGTCAGTATAAAACTGTCCAGTTTAACTTTTGTCCATTACTATTACCAGGTTACACCATCTCTGCTGTGTCAGTACAGGACTGTGTCAACCTCCTGGCCTCTCTGGGCCAGATCAGATCACTGCTGTCTGTACGCATGGGGAAAGAAGAGGAGAAACTCATGATCGACGGACTGGGGTGAGAGAGGAGAGAGGAGGGTATGTGTGTGTGTGCATTTAATATTACTGTAATGATCCATACATCCACAGTATTACTCAATGCACACACACTAAGGTTATTTGTTCTTGTTTAGTTCAACTATGAAACAACTGTTAGCTCAGATAATTAGCTGGCCTCTGTGTGTTTGCAGTGACATAATGAACAACAAGGTGTTCTACCAGCACCCCAACCTAATGAGAGTCCTGGGGATGCATGAGACTGTCATGGAGGTGATGGTCAACGTGCTGGGAGGAGACAAGTCACAGGTACTGGACCTCATTAGTCTAAAGAGGAACCTCATTAGTCTAAAGAGGAGACACGTCAGAGGTACTGGACCTCATTAGTCTAAAGAGGAGACAAGTCACAGGTACTGGACCTCATTAGTCTAAAGAGGAGACAAGTCACAGGTACTGGACCTCATTAGTCTAAAGAGGAGACAAGTCACAGGTACTGGACCTCATTAGTCTAAAGAGGAGACAAGTCACAGGTACTGGACCTCATTAGTCTAAAGAGGAGACAAGTCACAGGTACTGGACCTCAGTAGTCTAAAGAGGAGACAAGTCTTAGGTACCCTGCTGGTAAAAATGTCCTCCTGGAGTTACACTGTAAACAGGTCTTTCTATAAACTAGTGTACCAGTGAGCATTTCTTGTTGTTGACAACTGTTTGGAGCTGTTACAAAGTCATTAATAATAATGAGACTTTTTATGTGAATACATTAAGATATAAAGGGGAACATAGATACATTCAATATAATTCATGAGTTGAATCAAAATGTTTAAATCCTTTCTCATCAAATCAAGCTTTATTTAAATAGTACATTTCAGACATGAATGCAACACAATGCGCTTCGCAGAAAGAAAGAAATAAACAATGAAAATAAAAACTGAAATATGTACTACACAAGAAACATAAGAATAAACAAAAGATCTGTTTGAAATATGTTCTCAGGTTCTCTGGCAGGCTATTCCAGAGGCTGGGGGCATAGTAACTAAAGGCTGCCTCTCCATGCCTCTTGGTCCCCCTCATGTTCTCTGGCAGGCTGTTCCAGAGGCTGGGGGCATAGTAACTAAAGGGTGCCTCTCCATGCCTCTTGGTCCCCCTCATGTTCTCTGGCAGGCTGTTCCAGAGGCTGGGGGAATAACAACTAAAGGCTGCCTCTCCATGCCTCTTGGTGTCCCTCAGGTTCTCTGGCAGGCTATTCCAGAGGCTGGGGCCATAGTAACTAAAGGCTACCTCTCCATGCCTCTTGGTCCCCCTCAGGTTCTCTGGCAGGCTGTTCCAGAAGCTGGGAGAATAACAACTAAAGGCTGCCTCTCCATGCCTCTTGGTCCCCCTCAGGTTCTCTGGCAGGCTGTTCCAGAGGCTGGGGGAATAACAACTAAAGGCTGCCTCTCCATGTCACTTGGTCCTAGGCTTTGGGAAAGTTAAAAGGCCAGTGGCAGAGTACCTGAGGGACGTACTGGGTACAAAACTTAAAAGCATGCCTGACATGTATTGGGGTGCACAATCGTGGTTTGATTTAAAAACCAATAGAAGAATCTTAATTAATTCTAAAACTCACAGGCAGCCAGTGCAGAGACTGAGCTGTAGCGTTCTCTATGATTTGCAGTTGACCAATGGCTTTCTTGGGTAGACTAGACAGGAGAGTATTACAGTAGTCAAGCCTGCTTGTAATAAAAGCATGGATGAGTCTCTCTGTATCAGCCTGAGAGAGAAACGGTGGCACATAAGACTACAGTCCGTGTACATTTTGAGCCTTTGTTTTCCGAGTGAAAACGGAGCAATCGGGAAGTGAAAATGGCCTGTTGACCAGTTTTGGGATAAAAATAAATAAAAAAAATGCTTGTTTTTAAATATAAAACCGAAAAACATCTTGATATTTTGATGTTCAAATCTAGGTGGGGTTAAATGTGGAATGCCTGGTCAAGTACATAGCCAACACTTCCTGTCCTTTCAAAGTAGGAGGTAAACGTTCTAACTCCAGTCTACGAAGCTATGAATCTATTATCTATTAATTAATTGATTAATAGCTGCCCATACCGTGCCACAGTGCCAAGATAAGGTATAATTTCTCAATTTCTGCATAAGATTTAGTGTGTATTGACTTATTAATGAACTGTTGTTACTGTAAGTGGTTAGCTGACTGCTGTATCCTAGCTACCTAACTATCCATTGGTAAACTTATTAAATGATGCCATACAGCCAAAACAACAGTATCTATTGCAAGACTAGTGATATGCCCCTAACTATAGTTAGTCAGGGGTTGCACATCTAACTAGCTGGAATGAAGCCAAGGTGTGAGTAATAGCCATGTAAAAATATCCTTTCACTGTTTACAGCAGGGTGCCGTGGATGTGTCCAGCTTACACTTGTGCAAATCTGTGTGTGTATAGCAATGGAATTAAACACCAATGCCTCAAGTGTCATGCCATAGGTCCACCACACAGCCAAAAGGGGTCCTGTCCAGAAACAACCCCTAGCTCCTACCCATAGACACTTGTGGAGATCTGAGAGAACTGGACAGGTGTAAGCAATACCATCAACATTCCACCAAGCCTACCAAAGGGTAATGTGGAGCTCTCACCATGTCACCACCCATGAATCCCTCTCAGATCTCCCCAAGTGTCTAGACTCAAGGCAGTAGGGGTTAGGGGTTGTTTCTGGACAGGCCATGGGTATTATGGTAGCTCAATCAGGCAGTCAGTCTGGCACTGTAAAAAAATGTTAATTGCTGTCAAGTACTTGCTTCTTCTGTCCTCAATTGCATTTCCTTAAATCGTTGCATCATCTGTCCTCGTCTCCTTCTCAAAACCTGTTGGATGAGGTCAGAGGTCCCTCCCCTCTCACCTTCTTATCCAATGGGTTTTGAGAAGGAGGCGAGGAGAGAGAGGAAGTGAGGAATGAAGGAAATGTAATTGAGATTCTCCCCTTTGTTTCCTCCATTCCTCACCTCGCTGTCAAAGCCCATTGGATGATCCCAGGAAAGTGAATATGTTATGAGGCAGTCCCTAGCACTCAGCACATATAGGGATCCTACCCAAGATCAACCACTCAGTATCCAGAAGGAGAGAGTAAGGAGATACAGGGGAGTTGGGCAGGACATGTAAGGGGGTAGGTAGAGGGGTGCTGGAGGGGCATGTCCAGGAGGGGGTACAGGTCGGGTAATGTGATGTGAGGGGCAGAGGAGCAGGGACTCTCACGCCAGTCCTTTTTGGGATGTGCCGTAAGACTGGGGTATGATTTAATACCACTGTCTGTGCTTTCTGCCAAGCATGAGCTGAACCACGCCATGCATCCCCAGACAGCCTGAGTGACAGACAAACAGACCGACCGCAAGCCGTTATATCTGGTTGGCAATCTCATTAGTCAGGACCAATAACATGAATTCCTGCACTGTTGGCCGATACTTGATCTGCCCAGGTCGCTTACAGTGTGTTTGTGCATGTGTGTGAGTGTATGTCAGTGTGTGTGTGTGCCTTTGTGTGTGTATTCAGGGCCCCATATGGACCACCAAAGTCATTGCTCGTAAGCAGGTTTAAGCATATGTCAGATTTACAGTTTGTTGTTCAGGACTGTCTTGTAATGTTGTCAGCGGTCCTTTGAGCTGGGGGCTGTTATCAACCATGTTGATTCAATAACATGACATGAGCTCCATTCTAACTTGTGCTCTCTCAATCTCCATCTCAAACAGACAGTCTAGAACATGGACATGGTCACTCTCTAGGACAAATCTCCCATTGACAAGTTACTTTCAGATGTTCACCCACAATCTATCTGCAATATTAAAGCTTTGAATTAAGATTAAATTAAGATTAAAATCTGTGTGTGGGGGGGTAGCATAAGAGAAACAATATATTTTTTTCTGTCATAACAAATAGACTAATAATGTAATATTCTATGCTGAGCAAAAATCTAAATGCAACATGCAACAATTTCAACGATTTTACTGAATTACAGTTCATATAAGGAAGTCAGTCAATTGAAATGCACTGTAAAGTCATTATGCCCTAATCTCTGGATTTCACATGACTGGGCAGGGGCACAGCCTCGGGTGGGCCTGGGAGGGCAAACTTGAAAGATCTGTGAGATTGTGTTGTGTGACAAAACTGCACATTTTAAAGTGGCCTTTTATTATCCCCAGCATAAGTGGCATCTGTTTGATGATCATGCTGTTAAATCAGCTTCTTGATATGCCACACCTGTCAGGTGGATGGATTATCTTGGCCAAGGAGAAATTCTCACTAACAGGGACGTAAACAAATTTGTGCACAACATTTTTGAGAAATATGGTTTGTGTGCCAATGGAGCATTTCTGGGATCTTTTATTTCAGCTCATGAAACATGGGACCAACACTTTACATGTTGTGTTTAATTTTTGTTCAGTATATTATATGGTTAAAAGTTATGTTTCCCTCTCCCTTTTTAGGAGATAGCATTCCCCAAGATGGTTGCCAGCTGCTGTCGGTTCCTGTGTTACTTTTGTCGTATCAGCCGACAGAACCAGAAGGCCATGTTTGACCACCTCAGCTACCTACTAGAGAACAGCTCTGTCGGACTGGGTGGGTAACAGGAGAGAGGGGAAGGTGGCTCAGAGAGAGAGAGAGAGAGAGGGAGGGAGGGAGGGAGGGAGGGAGGGAGGGAGAGGGCACAGTTTGGCTTTTGTCCCTGGGTTTACAACAGCTGGGGCTGGTGCTGGGGCTGTGATTGGGTCTGGGGCAGTGACTGGGGCTGGGCTGTGACTGGGACTGGGTCTGGGGCAGTGACTGGGGAAGTGACTTGGGTAGTGACTGGGGCAGTGACTGGGGCAGTGACTGGGGCAGTGACTGGGGCAGTGACTGTGGCAGTGACTGGGGCAGTGACTGTCCCCTTTACTAGAGGACTCAGCTGTCCCCTTCACTAGAGGACTCAGCTGTCCCCTTCACTAGAGGACTCAGCTGTCCCCTTCACTAGAGGACTCAGCTGTCCCCTTCACTAGAGGACTCAGCTGTCCCCTTTACTAGAGGACTCAGCTGCCCCCTTTACTAGAGGACTCAGCTGCCCCCTTTACTAGAGGACTCAGTTGTCCCCTTTACTAGAGGACTCAGTTGTCCCCTTTACTAGAGGACTCAGTTGTCCCCTTTACTAGAGGACTCAGCTGTCCCCTTCACTAGAGGACTCAGCTGTCCCCTTTACTAGAGGACTCAGCTGTCCCCTTTACTAGAGAACTCAGCTGTCCCCTTTACTAGAGGACTCAGCTGTCCCCTTTACTAGAAGACTCAGTTGTCCCCTTTACTAGAGGACTCAGCTGCCCCCTTCACTAGAGGACTCAGCTGTCCCCTTTACTAGAGAACTCAGCTGTCCCCTTTACTAGAGGACTCAGTTGTCCCCTTTACTAGAGGACTCAGCTGTCCCCTTTACTAGAGGACTCAGCTGTCCCCTTCACTAGAGGACTCAGCTGTCCCCTTTACTAGAAGACTCAGTTGTCCCCTTTACTAGAGGACTCAGCTGCCCCCTTCACTAGAGGACTCAGTTGTCCCGTTTACTAGAGAACTCAGCTGTCTTCTTCAATAGAGACTGACAAACAGGTAGAGGACAGAGTGATTAAGATGTCAAAGAGAGAGTGATGGATAAGGGAAGGTGAGAGAGAAATGTAAAAAGGTAGCATAGAGAGAGAGCAATCAAGAAAGGGAGAGATGGAGAGAAAGAGTTCTGGAATGAAAGAGAGCGAGAGGGATAGAGAGGACAGGTTGATGGGGCTATTTAGGGATGCAGTGCATGGAGGGATGACTCACTAGGGTTGGAATGTGAGGAATAGCTGCTGATGAAGTGAACACCTTACTGTGTGTGATAGGAGATGTCTCATTCTCAACATCATAGCACTTAATGCAATTCACCCTCATATATTGTTCTCTCTACAAATCACCCTCATTTACTGTTCTCTCTACAAATCACCCTCATATACTGTTCTCCCTACAAATCACCCTCATATACTGTTCTCTCTACAAATCACCCTCATATACTGTTCTCCCTACAAATCACCCTCATATACTGTTCTCTCTACAAATCACCCTCATATACTGTTCCGTATACAAGTCACCCTCATATACTGTTCTCTCTACAAATCACCCTCATATACTGTTCTCTCTACAAATCACCCTCATATACTGTTCCCTATACAAATCATCCTCATATACTGTTCTCTCTACAAATCACCCTCATTTACTGTTCTCTCTACAAATCACCCTCACATACTGTTCTCTATACCAATCACCCTCATATACTGTTCTCTCTACAAATCACCCTCATATACTGTTCCGTATACAAGTCACCCTCATATACTGTTCTCTCTACAAATCACCCTCATATACTGTTCTCTCTACAAATCACCCTCATATACTGTTCCCTATACAAATCATCCTCATATACTGTTCTCTCTACAAATCACCCTCATTTACTGTTCTCTCTACAAATCACCCTCACATACTGTTCTCTATACCAATCACCCTCATATACTGTTCTATATACAAATCACCCTCATATACTGTTCCCTATACAAATCATCCTCATATACTGTTCTCTCTACAAATCACCCTCATTTACTGTTCTCTCTACAAATCACCCTCATATACTGTTCCCTATACAAATCATCCTCATATACTGTTCTCTCTACAAATCACCCTCATATACTGTTCTCTATACAAATCACCCTCATATACTGTTCCCTATACAAATCATCCTCATATACTGTTCTCTCTACAAATCACCCTCATTTACTGTTCTCTCTACAAATCACCCTCATATACTGTTCCCTATACAAATCATCCTCATATACTGTTCTCTCTACAAATCACCCTCATATACTGTTCCCTATACAAATCACCCTCATATACTGTTCTCTCTACAAATCACCCTCATTTACTGTTCCAGTATACAAATCACCCTCATATACTGTTCTCTCTACAAATCACCCTCATATACTGTTCCCTATACAAATCACCCTCATATACTGTTCTCTCTACAAATCACCCTCATATACTGTTCCCTATACAAATCACCCTCATATACTGTTCCCTATACAAATCACCCTCATATACTGTTCTCTCTACAAATCACCCTCATATACTGTTCCCTATACAAATCACCTTCATATACTGTTCCCTATACAAATCACCCTCATATACTGTTCTCTATACAAATCACCCTCATATACTGTTCTCTCTACAAATCACCCTCATATACTGTTCTCTCTACAAATCACCCTCATATACTGTTCTCTCTACAAATCACCCTCATATACTGTTCCCTATACAAATCACCCTCATATACTGTTCTCTATACAAATCACCCTCATATACTGTTCTCTCTACAAATCACCCTCATTTACTGTTCCAGTATACAAATCACCCTCATATACTGTTCCCTATACAAATCATCCTCATATATTGTTCTCTCTACAAATCACCCTCATTTACTGTTCTCCCTACAAATCACCCTCATATACTGTTCTCTATACCAATCACCCTCATATATTGTTCTCTCTACAAATCACCCTCATTTACTGTTCTCCCTACAAATCACCCTCATATACTGTTCTCTCTACAATTCACCCTCATATACTGTTCTCTCTACAAATCACCCTCATATACTGTTCTCCCTACAAATCACCCTCATATACTGTTCTCTCTACAAATCACCCTCATATACTGTTCCGTATACAAGTCACCCTCATATACTGTTCTCTCTACAAATCACCCTCATATACTGTTCTCTCTACAAATCACCCTCATATACTGTTCCCTATACAAATCATCCTCATATACTGTTCTCTCTACAAATCACCCTCATTTACTGTTCTCTCTACAAATCACCCTCACATACTGTTCTCTATACCAATCACCCTCATATACTGTTCTCTCTACAAATCACCCTCATATACTGTTCCGTATACAAGTCACCCTCATATACTGTTCTCTCTACAAATCACCCTCATATACTGTTCTCTCTACAAATCACCCTCATATACTGTTCCCTATACAAATCATCCTCATATACTGTTCTCTCTACAAATCACCCTCATTTACTGTTCTCTCTACAAATCACCCTCACATACTGTTCTCTATACCAATCACCCTCATATACTGTTCTCTATACAAATCACCCTCATATACTGTTCCCTATACAAATCATCCTCATATACTGTTCTCTCTACAAATCACCCTCATTTACTGTTCTCTCTACAAATCACCCTCATATACTGTTCCCTATACAAATCATCCTCATATACTGTTCTCTCTACAAATCACCCTCATATACTGTTCTCTATACAAATCACCCTCATATACTGTTCCCTATACAAATCATCCTCATATACTGTTCTCTCTACAAATCACCCTCATTTACTGTTCTCTCTACAAATCACCCTCATATACTGTTCCCTATACAAATCATCCTCATATACTGTTCTCTCTACAAATCACCCTCATATACTGTTCCCTATACAAATCACCCTCATATACTGTTCTCTCTACAAATCACCCTCATTTACTGTTCCGTATACAAATCACCCTCATATACTGTTCTCTCTACAAATCACCCTCATATACTGTTCCCTATACAAATCACCCTCATATACTGTTCTCTCTACAAATCACCCTCATATACTGTTCCCTATACAAATCACCCTCATATACTGTTCCCTATACAAATCACCCTCATATACTGTTCTCTCTACAAATCACCCTCATATACTGTTCCCTATACAAATCACCTTCATATACTGTTCCCTATACAAATCACCCTCATATACTGTTCTCTATACAAATCACCCTCATATACTGTTCTCTCTACAAATCACCCTCATATACTGTTCTCTCTACAAATCACCCTCATATACTGTTCTCTCTACAAATCACCCTCATATACTGTTCCCTATACAAATCACCCTCGTATACTGTTCTCTATACAAATCACCCTCATATACTGTTCTCTCTACAAATCACCCTCATTTACTGTTCCGTATACAAATCACCCTCATATACTGTTCCCTATACAAATCATCCTCATATATTGTTCTCTCTACAAATCACCCTCACTTACTGTTCTCCCTACAAATCACCCTCATATACTGTTCTCTATACCAATCACCCTCATATATTGTTCTCTCTACAAATCACCCTCATTTACTGTTCTCCCTACAAATCACCCTCATATACTGTTCTCTCTACAATTCACCCTCATATACTGTTCTCTCTACAAATCACCCTCATATACTGTTCTCTCTACAAATCACCCTCATATACTGTTCCGTATACAAATCACCCTCATATACTGTTCTCTCTACAAATCACCCTCATATACTGTTCTCTCTACAAATCACCCTCATATACTGTTCTCTCTACAAATCACCCTCATATACTGTTCTCTCTACAAATCACCCTCATGTACTGTTCTCTCTACAAATCACCCTCATATACTGTTCTCTCTACAAATCACCCTCATATACTGTTCCCTATACAAATCACCCTCATTTACTGTTCTCCCTACAAATCACCCTCATATACTGTTCTCTCTACAAATCACCCTAATATACTGTTCTCTATACAAATCACCCTCATATACTGTTCTCTCTACAAATCACCCTCATATACTGTTCTCTCTACAAATCACCCTCATATACTGTTCCGTATACAAGTCACCCTCATATACTGTTCTCTATACAAATCACCCTCATATACTGTTCTCTCTACAAATCACCCTCATATACTGTTCTCTCTACAAATCACCCTCATATACTGTTCTCTCTACAAATCACCCTCATATACTGTTCCGTATACAAGTCACCCTCATATACTGTTCTCTATACAATTCACCCTCATATACTGTTCTCTCTTCAAATCACCCTCATATACTGTTCTCTCTACAAATCACCCTCATATACTGTTCTCTCTACAAATCACCCTCATATACTGTTCTCTCTACAAATCACCCTCATATACTGTTCTCTCTACAAATCACCCTCATATACTGTTCCGTATACAAATCACCCTCATATACTGTTTTCTCTACAAATCATCCTCATATACTGTTCTCTCTACAAATCACCCTCATATACTGTTCCCTATACAAATCACCCTCACATACTGTTCTCTATACCAATCACCCTCATATACTGTTCTCTCTACAAATCACCCTAATATACTGTTCTCTATACAAATCTCCCTCATATACTGTTCTCTCTACAAATCACCCTCATATACTGTTCTCTCTACAAATCACCCTCATATACTGTTCCGTATACAAGTCACCCTCATATACTGTTCTCTATACAAATCACCCTCATATACTGTTCTCTCTACAAATCACCCTCATATACTGTTCTCTCTACAAATCACCCTCATATACTGTTCTCTCTACAAATCACCCTCATATACTGTTCCGTATACAAGTCACCCTCATATACTGTTCTCTATACAATTCACCCTCATATACTGTTCTCTCTTCAAATCACCCTCATATACTGTTCTCTCTACAAATCACCCTCATATACTGTTCTCTCTACAAATCACCCTCATATACTGTTCTCTCTACAAATCACCCTCATATACTGTTCCGTATACAAATCACCCTCATATACTGTTCTCTCTACAAATCACCCTCATATACTGTTCTCTCTACAAATCACCCTCATATACTGTTCTCTCTACAAATCACCCTCATATACTGTTCCCTATACAAATCACCCTCACATACTGTTCTCTATACCAATCACCCTCATATACTGTTCTCTCTACAAATCACCCTAATATACTGTTCTCTATACAAATCACCCTCATATACTGTTCTCTCTACAAATCACCCTCATATACTGTTCTCTCTACAAATCACCCTAATATACTGTTCTCTATACAAATCACCCTCATATACTGTTCTCTCTACAAATCACCCTCATATACTGTTCTCTCTACAAATCACCCTCATATACTGTTCTCTCTACAAATCACCCTCATATACTGTTCCGTATATAAGTCACCCTCATATACTGTTCTCTCTACAAATCACCCTCATATACTGTTCTCTCTACAAATCACCCTCATATACTGTTCCGTATATAAGTCACCCCCATATACTGTTCTCTCTACAAATCACCCTCATATACTGTTCTCTCTACAAATCACCCTCATATACTGTTCTCTATACAAATCACCCTCATATACTGCTCTGTATGGGCTTAGAAGCAAATGAAGTGTTTCAAATTGATTTCAAATTATTTTCTAGCGCTGATATGCTGAGGACAATTCATGTATGAATAGCTGCTGAGAAGAACACCTCACCTGAAAGACTTTTCAAGATAACAGCACTTAATGGGCACACATTCAAATCTTCTCCATGTTTGTGCTGCCCTTTGGCAGCAACCGTTATAAATAGTTTGATATTGATTTCAAAGCACTAATATTATACGCTGACTGTACTAAATGTGTAGCAACAAAATGTGCCTCACATCTTTTTTATCCCCTGACTATACACTGGCCCCTACAAACAGACTCCCCAGCACTCAATAGGAAGTAACCAAATCAATGGCTGGCTGGGAAGTTGGATGTAGGGAGGAAATCAGAATTGATGTAATGGTGTAAATGGTATGCAGTTTAGGAGATGCAGAGATGCTGCCCCCTGCTGATAGAATATGCGTGTCTTTTCCTGTCTGTCTCTTCCCTGGCTCTAATTACAATTGAGAGATTTAGTGGGTGTCAAAAATAAAGTGCTCTTGTGTCGTTTATTCCTGGTCCACAATAGTGAACATGACAGTTGACGTTTCTGCCGAGTGGCCTTTCTCAAGACAAGAGGCAGGAAATTAAATGTTTTAGTTTTCTTCCATTGTCTCCTCAGCCTCCCCAGCCATGAGGGGTTCTACTCCCCTGGATGTAGCAGCGTCTTCAGTGATGGACAACAACAGCCTGGCCCTCGCTCTGGAGGAGCCTGACCTTGAGAAGGTGGGGGACACACCGTCTGTCACTTTGCCACATTATATAAAACACATCTGTCCACTTCACCTGCCCAAAATCCTGCCGCTCCAAATCCAGTCCGAGTCGCTCCAGTGAAAAATGAAATGCATTTGTTCAACTTGAACAGGCAGGCTGGAGAGTGCACTCAGGCTGTGACTGTCAGACCCTGATTCTGACATGACTGACTTGAGTGATGAGTGCACATTTCTGGAGAGTGGATCTGAGTTTTGAAGGACTGTGTAGTAGAGTGCTGAAGGACTCACCCAAGTGTTTCTGTATTCAGGTGGTAACCTACCTGGCAGGCTGTGGGCTGCAGAGCTGTGTCATGCTCCTGGCCAAAGGATATCCTGACATTGGCTGGAACCCCATAGAGGGAGAGAGATACCTGTCCTTCCTCCGCTTCGCTGTCTTCAGCAACGGTACGTCAGATAGAAAGAGAGAGATAGAGAGGGGGGCAAAGAGACAGAAAGGGAGAGAGATAAAGAGGGAGAGATGGGCAGAGGCAGCGAGAGAGGGCCAGAGAGAGAGCTTTTAAGTCCAGTTACTCTCTGAGGATGAAGTGGATAAACCATTGGTGGTGGATTGGCTGTTTATCTTATTCAATGTAAATTAGTAATGAACCTCTCCCAATCCCTTCCTCTCTCCCTTCCTCTCTCTCCTTCTCTCTCCCTACCTCTCTCCCTTCCTTGTTTCCTAATTCCCGCTCTCCCCTTTCTCCCCCCTCCCTGATTCCTTTCCCCTCCATCCCTCTCTCCCTGCAGGTGAGAGTGTAGAGGAGAACTCTAACACGGTGGTGAAGCTGCTGATCAGGCGTCCGGAGTGTTTTGGTCCCGCTCTGAGAGGAGAGGGGGGCAACGGCCTGCTGGCGGCCATGCTGGAAGCCATTAAGATATCTGAGGACCCTGCTCTGGACCTGCCCTCTACATCCGATGGAGAACCTTCTGGGTAATTCAATCTCTCAATCACTCACCATCAGATGACACCTTTATAATTAACACATGATCATTGAGTAGTGGAAGGAATATGGTAGACAATTCAAGGTTGAGCTTCAAATTCAAGGTTGAGCTTCAAATTCAAGGTTGAGCTTCAAATTCAAGGTTGAGCTTCAAATCAAGGTTGAGCTTCAATTCAAGGTTGAGCTTCAATTCAAGGTTGAGCTTCAATTCCTTGAGCTTCAATTCAAGGTCGAGCTTCAATTCAAGGTTGAGCTTCAATTCAATTCCTTTACAAGAAATGCAGATGGATAAGGGCTATAAGGGTGGTGGAAGTGGAATCTGACAATCTGCTATGGAGCTTTTTGAAACCATGAGCTTTATTCGTTCAGTTGAGGAGGAATTTAGCCATACATCTAGAGATGACCTTTCAACTCATTAGAAGGGACTTGTTTATCTGTGTCCTAGGTCTGGTGAGGATGAGGAGGAAGAGGTTGCCCACACAGGAAATGCCATCATGTCCTTTTACTCTGCCCTTATTGACCTGCTGGGACGCTGCGCTCCTGAGATGCACGTAAGTGACAACACTTTTTATTCTTAATTTTTTATTATCAAACCTTTCTTTATTGATGATAGTCTCATTGAGATACAATATTGAGATTCCTGAGAGAAATCTGGACCAAAACAACATCAAGGTCAACGGAAAAAAAAGAAACACTGTCCAAACATGTCCTGAGTTATCGGACCAACGATGTGTGAGGGCTAATGTTTCTGGTGACCCTGAGGAAGTTTCTGGTTTCTTCACAGCTGCAGAAGTTAGATTAGTGCATCGTCTCTCTCCTGTCTTCTGTCTGTTTGGCATGCTGCTCGTATCCCTCAAATTCATCATCAACATATTATCAGCGACACTTCAGTACCGTTCACGGTCTCTCTCTCTGTCTCTCTCTCTCTCTCTCTCCCTCCCTCTCTCTCTATCTCTCCCTCCTTCTCTCTCTCTCTATCTCTCCCTCCTTCTCTCCCTCCTTCTCTCTCTCTCTCTCTCTCTCTCTCTCTCTCTCTCTCTCTCTCTCTCTCTCTCTCTCTCTCTCTCTCTCTCTCTCTCTCTCTCTCTCTCTCTCCCTATCCATCCCCCTCTCTCTCTCCTTATCCCTCCCTCTCTCCCGTCCTTCTTCCTCTCCTCCTCCCTCTCTCTCTCCCTCTCCCCCTCTCTCTCAGTTGATCAACAAGGGTAAAGGCGAGGCCTTGCGTATCCGGGCCATCCTGCGCTCCCTGGTTCCTACCACAGACCTGGTGGGCATCATCAGTATACCACTCAAGATGCCCATTGTCAATAAAGGTGGGACCTAATGACTAAAGAGCTCAGATTAATGTCCTATTTTAATATGTACTGGTTGTATCAAAACATTTCTATCCTAACATTTTGGTTGATATTTGAACGAGTTGTTCGGAAACATTACTCTGTTGATTAAGAAGGGTGAAGTAACATGGAAACAATGTGGACCTGTTTCTAGTCAACTATACCCTGCTGTGTTTTATTGGTAAACACGTTACACAGTAGTAGAAGGTTAATCTTGTGGCGCCAGAGCTTTCATATCCTATTCCACTCACAGCCACATCTTGGGCTACAGCAGAAATCCATCAGCCGTATGAGGTAAAGGCTCTTACACTTACCTGATTGGGTTGTCTGCTTACACCTTGAGGAGTAGGTCTCTACCCTTTTCTCAGTCCATGTTTCCACTGAACAAGAAATACTGCAGACTGCAAGGTCTTTGCTTAACCAATTTGTACTTTATCTAAAAGTTGTCATGTTTGGTTAAAGGATATGAAGTCGCAGCACGGAAAATGTGTTTGTAGTGTAGTAGTATCTATAACGGTCTTTGCCAAAAATCCAATCAACCTTTCCCATTTTCAATTTTCTTCATGATAAATTCTAATGAGAAAGCATACAGTATCTTTCTTATTGAGTGAACTTCTTCTGCCACCTCTCTCCCTCTATAATCTGTTTCCTACAGTGAAGTATTCTCCCAAGAGATCCTTCATTACGCAGTAAATTACTTTTTCAAATGACTTCTCTCTGCTTGTCCTAGTCTGCTCTCCACACACTCAGTTTTCAGATAGTGTTTCTTTTCCCAACGTGTATTGTTAAACCTGGTAGATACACCTCTCATTCTATGTGAAACCTTATTGAGCTCTACACTTCTCCTTTCGTATCTTTCCAGTAGTTTAGTTTAGTTGATTAATTCGACCATTTAAAAAAAAAAAAACAAGCACACATAAAACTTGAAAAAGCCATACATGCACATGAATAAAATCATGGAGGATAACACACAATAAAGTCTGGGACTTATTTCCATTGTGGTCCTCTTGAGACAAGATGGCTAGACAAGATCGAACGCCAGTATGGCAGTGAAATAATAAAACAAAAACAGAGAGGAAGAACATCTATCTCATCATGCCAGTTACATCATAGGGGTTATTCATATGGGCACAGAAGACATCAAACATATTTTTACTCTATTTTTAAACCTGCCCAGAGAGGACGTTGTTTTTATGGGCAGAGGCAACTCGTTCCATTCTGAGGCTCCAGTATACAAGAGAGTACCTTTCCCAGCATTACTCCTGAACCTGTATAAGCACACATCAGCAACACCTGATCTGGTGCTGTGATTGTGTGCATCCCTAACACGAGGAAAGTAATCACTTAGATATCTGGGCGCAGGACCATAAATACTCCTGTAAACCAAACCTAGTCTAATCTGGGACACCCTAGCCTCAACAGGCAGCCAGTTTAGTTCTTGAAAGCAGCTCCTGCCTGTGTGAGTACGTGGACTCACCTTCAATACTACCCTGATCAGCTTATTCTGGGCTATCTGGACCTTCCCCTTCATAAATTTAGATAAGCCCCCAAACCAGGAAGTACTAGCGTAGTCAAAATGGCATTGAATGAGGGCAGTAGCTAGCACTGTCATGGAGTCCTTATCAAGCAGCTTGGACTTTCAAGACAAAAACTTGGCATTAACCTTCCCTAGCACTTTATTGGCCATGCTCACACCTCCCAAGCTTCCATCAAGGATACATCCCAAGTAGCTAACCAGAGTTTTTAGTAGTCAGCACCTCGCCCCCTAACTCCACTCTGATTTCAGAGGACCTACTCAATTTATGTCTGGATCACAAAATAATTGCTTCAGTTTTCCCTAAGTGCAGAGATAGCTTATTATCTCCAAGCCATTTGCTAATGTTAGTAAGCTCTGTACTAAGTATGCTCTCCAACATAGTTTTACTTTTGTGAGACACCAGAAGTGTAGAGTCATCCGCATAAAGAAAACGACGGCAAGAACAAGCATCTTTCATATCGTTAATATACAATTAAATCAGCAGAGGCCCAAGCACGCTCCCCTGCGGAACGCCACAACTCATTGGTTTTGCCTGAGACAGTGAACCATTAACCTCTACTACTTGCTCCCTTCCTGATAAATAGGACTTTACCCAGCCTAGAGGGATACTGCTTAACCCCAGTGGCTCCAGTTTGGAGATTAGGAGACAGTGGTTAATTGTATCAAAGGCCTTCTGTAGGTCAAGCAGTACCATTCCACACATATTTCCCTCAATCTCTTTCCTGATGAAGTCAGTCAAGTAAAGTAGACATGAATCAGTGAAGTATGTTTTTCTAAAACCCGACTGAAAATCATACATTAGACCCTGTTTGTTAACATATTCATACATTTGCTCATGTACAACTCTCTCCAGGATCTTTGATGTTACACAGAGGATAGATACAGGCCTATAATTCCCAGGTTCAGACATTTACACCATGCTGTGTTAGTGGAACGACTAAACGTCCTCTGTCCTCTCACCCCTTCTATAATCAGTTTATTTTTGTTACCTCCTCATCCTCTACCTGCTCTTCCTCCTCCTCTGCCTCCTCTTCCTCCTCATATACATCCTCTTCCTCCTCTTCCTCCTCTACCTCTACCTCCTCTTCCTCATCCTCTACCCCCCCTTCCTCCTCCTCTACCTCCTCCTCTTCTTCCTCTTCCTCCTCCTCTACCTCCGCTACCTATGTGCTCTTCATCCTCCTCTACCTCCTCCTCTTCCTCTTTTTCTTCCGACTCTACCTCCTCTTCTTCCCCCTCCTCTACCACCTGTTCCTCCTCCTGTACCTCCTCCTCCACCCCCAGATGGTAGCGTGACAGAGCCAGACATGTCGGCTAGTTTCTGTCCGGACCACAAGGCCCCCATGGTGTTGTTTCTGGACCGTGTGTACGGCGTGGAGGACCAGAGCTTCCTGCTACACCTGTTGGAGGTGGGCTTCCTGCCTGACCTCCGTGCCTCTGCCTCCCTGGACACGGTGAGTAGGAGAGACAAATCAATCTATCAGTCCTTCAGTCAGTAAACCAGTCAGTCAGTCAATAAACCAGTCAGTAAACCAGCCAGCCAGTCAGTGAACCAGTCAGTCAGCCAGCCAGTCAGTCAGTGAACCAGTCAGTCAGTCAGCCAACCAGCCAACCAGCCAGCCAGCCAGCCAGTCAGTCAATGAACCAATCAGTCAGCCAGTCAGTGAACCAGTCAGCCAGCCAGTCAGTCAGTTAGTCAGCCAGTCAGCCAGTCAGTTAGTGAACCAGTCAGCCAGTTAATCCATCAGTGAACCAGTCAGTCAGTTAGTTAGTCAGCCAGCCAGTCAGCCAGTCAGCCAGTCAGTCAGTCAGTCAGTGAACCAGTCAGCCAGTTAATCAGTCAGTGAACCAGACAGCCTGCCAGTCAGTGAACCAGTCAGCCAGCCAGTCAGTGAACCAGACAGCCAGTCAGTCAGTGAACCAGACAGCCAGTCAGTCAGTGAACCAGACAGCCAGTCAGTCAGTGAACCAGCCAGTCAGTGAACCAGTCAGCCAGTCAGTCAGTGAACCAGTCAGTGAACCAGTCAGCCAGTTAGTCAGTCAATGAACCAGTCAGTCAGTCAGTGAACCAGTCATCCAGACTTCCTTGGATACTGTGAGTAGGAGTGAGCCTTCGTTCAGTCTGTCGTCGGTCAGTCAGTCAGTCAATGAGAAAAAACAGCAAACATTCATATATCATTCAACCAATCAATCAATATATGTATTAATTAATCCTCTCCCCATAGGGTGTAATGACTTCTTGTATGTGTAACAGCATGTTTATCAAAATACTCTAATGACAACAATCACGGAGTTGATGAGTAAACATTGACTGCTGTTTTGCATCTTTCTCCACGTGAATCAAGTAAAAATGAGGATCCACCACAACAAACTTCTCTCTGATGTATTTGAGGAAAGTCTGTTTGATCTTAGTGCTGGTCTTAGTGCTGGTCTTAGTGCTGGTCTTAGTGCATGGTCTTAGTGCGTGGTCTTAGTGCGTGGTCTTAGTGCTGGTCTTAGTGCTGGTCTTAGTGCTGGTCTTAGTGCTGGTCTTAGTGCTGGTCTTAGTGCATGGTCTTAGTGCTGGTCTTAGTGCTGGTCTTAGTGCTGGTCTTAGTGCTGGTCTTAGTGCATGGTCTTAGTGCTGGTCTTAGTGCATGGTCTTAGTGCATGGTCTTAGTGCATGGTCTTAGTGCTGGTCTTAGTGCTGGTCTTAGTGCATGGTCTTAGTGCTGGTCTTAGTGCTGGTCTTAGTGCTGGTCTTAGTGCGTGGTCTTAGTGCATGGTCTTAGTGCATGGTCTTAGTGCATGGTCTTAGTGCTGGTCTTAGTGCATGGTCTTAGTGCTGGTCTTAGTGCATGGTCTTAGTGCTGGTCTTAGTGCATGGTCTTAGTGCGTGGTCTTAGTGCGTGGTCTTAGTGCGTGGTCTTAGTGCATGGTCTTAGTGCTGGTCTTAGTGCATGGTCTTTTTTACTCATCATCCGCTGAAAAAGGAGATAAAACTGTTTTCATCCCAATTCCGTCTTGTCCTGAGGGAGAGGAGTGGTATTCCCCATAATGGCATGGAGACGTACCTCTGTAATTGCGTTTACCCATAATCCCTTGGGAGAGAGAGAGAAAGTGATGCTGACAGTCCCCATTTATCTCAATACCTCCTGAAACAGTCTGCCTTAGGGGTCATCGTGACCTCAGGGATATCATCTAACTCACAGGGGGAACCAAACAGTCTGCCTTAGGTAGTGGTCACCGTGGCCTCAGGGATATCACAGGGGGAGTTGATGTATGGTTGTGTACTTTACGCGCAGAGATTCTCTCTAATAGTTGTTTACAGTGGTTAGTAGTTGTTTACAGTGGTTAGTAGTTGTTTTTTAGTGGTTAGTAGTTGTTTACAGTGGTTAGTTGTTGTTTACAGTGGTTAGTAGTTGTTTACAGTGGTTAGTAGTTGTTTACAGTGGTTAGTAGTTGTTTACAGTGGTTAGTAGTTGTTTACAGTGGTTAGTAGTTGTTTTAGAGTGGTTAGTAGTTTACAGTGGTTAGTAGTTGTTTACAGTGGTTAGTAGTTGTTTACAGTGGTTAGTTGTTGTTTACAGTGGTTAGTTGTTGTTTACAGTGGTTAGTTGTTGTTTAGAGTGGTTAGTGGTTGTTTACAGTGGTTAGTGGTTGTTTACAGTGGTTAGTAATTGTTTACAATGGTTAGTAGTTGTTGTTTACAGTGGTTAGTAGTTGTTGTTTACAGTGGTTAGTAGTTGTTTAGAGTGGTTAGTAGTTGTTTACAGTGGTTAGTAGTTGTTTACAGTGGTTAGTAGTTGTTTACAGTGGTTAGTAGATGTTTTTTAGTGGTTAGTAGTTGTTTACAGTGGTTAGTAGTTGTTTTTTAGTGGTTAGTAGTTGTTTACAGTGGTTAGTAGTTGCTTTTTAGTGGTTAGTAGTTGTTTACAGTGGTTAGTAGTTGTTTACAGTGGTTAGTAGTTGTTGTTTACAGTGGTTAGTAGTTGTTGTTTACAGTGGTTAGTAGTTGTTGTTTACAGTGGTTAGTAGTTGTTGTTTACAGTGGTTAGTTGTTGTTTACAGTGGTTAGTAGTTGTTGTTTACAGTGGTTAGTTGTTGTTTACAGTGGTTAGTAGTTGTTGTTTACAGTGGTTAGTAGTTGTTTACAGTTGTTAGTTGTTTTTTACAGTGGTTGGTAGTTGTTTAGAGTGGTTAGTGGTTGTTTACAGTGGTTAGTTGTTGTTTACAGTGGCTAGTAGTTGTTTACAGTGGTTAGTAATTGTTTACAATGGTTAGTAGTTGTTGTTTACAGTGGTTAGTAGTTGTTGTTTACAGTGGTTAGTAGGTGTTGTTTACAGTGGTTAGTAGTTGTTGTTTACAGTGGTTAGTAGTTGTTGTTTACAGTGGTTAGTAGTTTTTGTTTACAGTGGTTAGTAGTTGTTTACAGTGGTTAGTTTTTTTTTTTTAGTGGATAGTAGTTGTTTACAGTGGTTAGTTGTTGTTTACAGTGGTTAGTTGTTGTTTACAGTGGTTAGTTGTTGTTTAGAGTGGTTAGTGGTTGTTTACAGTGGTTAGTGGTTGTTTACAGTGGTTAGTAATTGTTTACAATGGTTAGTAGTTGTTGTTTACAGTGGTTAGTAGTTGTTGTTTACAGTGGTTAGTAGTTGTTTAGAGTGGTTAGTAGTTGTTTACAGTGGTTAGTAGTTGTTTACAGTGGTTAGTAGTTGTTTACAGTGGTTAGTAGATGTTTTTTAGTGGTTAGTAGTTGTTTACAGTGGTTAGTAGTTGTTTTTTAGTGGTTAGTAGTTGTTTACAGTGGTTAGTAGTTGCTTTTTAGTGGTTAGTAGTTGTTTACAGTGGTTAGTAGTTGTTTACAGTGGTTAGTAGTTGTTTACAGTGGTTAGTGGTTGTTTAGAGTGATTAGTAGTTGTTTACAGTGGTTAGTTCTTGTTTACAGTGGTTAGTAGTTGTTGTTTACAGTGGTTAGTAGTTGTTGTTTACAGTGGTTAGTAGTTGTTGTTTACAGTGGTTAGTAGTTGTTGTTTACAGTGGTTAGTAGTTGTTGTTTACAGTGGTTAGTAGTTGTTGTTTACAGTGGTTAGTTGTTGTTTACAGTGGTTAGTAGTTGTTTACAGTGGTTAGTTGTTTTTTACAGTGGTTGGTAGTTGTTTAGAGTGGTTAGTGGTTGTTTACAGTGGTTAGTTGTTGTTTACAGTGGCTAGTAGTTGTTTACAGTGGTTAGTAATTGTTTACAATGGTTAGTAGTTGTTGTTTACAATGGTTAGTAGTTGTTGTTTACAGTGGTTAGTAGGTGTTGTTTACAGTGGTTAGTAGTTGTTGTTTACAGTGGTTAGTAGTTGTTGTTTACAGTGGTTAGTTGTTGTTTACAGTGGTTAGTTGTTGTTTACAGTGGTTAGTTGTTGTTTACAGTGGTTAGTAGTTGTTTACAGTTGTTAGTTGTTTTTTACAGTGGTTGGTAGTTGTTTAGAGTGGTTAGTGGTTGTTTACAGTGGTTAGTTGTTGTTTACAGTGGCTAGTAGTTGTTTACAGTGGTTAGTAATTGTTTAGAGTGGTTAGTAGTTGTTTACAGTGGTTAGTAGTTGTTTAGAGTGGTTAGTAGTTGTTTAGAGTGGTTAGTAGTTGTTTACAGTGGTTAGTAGTTGTTTACAGTGGTTGGTAGTTGTTTAGAGTGGTTAGTGGTTGTTTACAGTGGTTAGTGGTTGTTTACAGTGGTTAGTGGTTGTTTACAGTGGTTAGTTCTTGTTTACAGTGGTTAGTTCTTGTTTACAGTGGTTAGTAGTTGTTGTTTACAGTGGTTAGTAGTTGTTTTTTAGTGGTTAGTAGTTGTTTACAGTGGTTAGTAGTTGTTTACGGTGGTTAGTTGTTGTTTACAGTGGCTAGTAGTTGTTTACAGTGGTTAGTAGTTGTTTACAGTGGTTAGTAGTTGTTGTTTACAGTGGTTAGTAGTTGTTGTTTACAGTGGTTAGTAGTTGTTGTTTACAGTGGTTAGTAGTTGTTGTTTACAGTGGTTAGTAGTTGTTTACAGTGGTTAGTTTTTTTCTTTTGTGGTTAGTAGTTGTTGACAGTGGTTAGTTGTTGTTTACAGTGGTTAGTAATTGTTTACAGTGGTTAGTAGTTGTTGTTTACAGTGGTTAGTAGTTGTTGTTTACAGTGGTTAGTTGTTGTTTACAGTGGTTAGTAGTTGTTGTTTACAGTGGTTAGTTGTTGTTTACAGTGGTTAGTTGTTGTTTACAGTGGTTAGTAGTTGTTTACAGTTGTTAGTTGTTTTTTACAGTGGTTGGTAGTTGTTTAGAGTGGTTAGTGGTTGTTTACAGTGGCTAGTAGTTGTTTACAGTGGTTAGTAATTGTTTACAATGGTCAGTAGTTGTTGTTTACAGTGGTTAGTAGTTGTTGTTTACAGTGGTTAGTAGTTGTTGTTTACAGTGGTTAGTAGGTGTTGTTTACAGTGGTTAGTAGTTGTTGTTTACAGTGGTTAGTAGTTGTTGTTTACAGTGGTTAGTAGTTGTTGTTTACAGTGGTTAGTAGTTGTTGTTTACAGTGGTTAGTTGTTGTTTACAGTGGTTAGTAGTTGTTTACAGTTGTTAGTTGTTTTTTACAGTGGTTGGTAGTTGTTTAGAGTGGTTAGTGGTTGTTTACAGTGGTTAGTTGTTGTTTACAGTGGCTAGTAGTTGTTTACAGTGGTTAGTAATTGTTTAGAGTGGTTAGTAGTTGTTTACAGTGGTTAGTAGTTGTTTAGAGTGGTTAGTAGTTGTTTAGAGTGGTTAGTAGTTGTTTACAGTGGTTGGTAGTTGTTTAGAGTGGTTAGTGGTTGTTTACAGTGGTTAGTGGTTGTTTACAGTGGTTAGTGGTTGTTTACAGTGGTTAGTTCTTGTTTACAGTGGTTAGTTCTTGTTTACAGTGGTTAGTAGTTGTTGTTTACAGTGGTTAGTAGTTGTTTTTTAGTGGTTAGTAGTTGTTTACAGTGGTTAGTAGTTGTTTACGGTGGTTAGTTGTTGTTTACAGTGGCTAGTAGTTGTTTACAGTGGTTAGTAGTTGTTTACAGTGGTTAGTAGTTGTTGTTTACAGTGGTTAGTAGTTGTTGTTTACAGTGGTTAGTAGTTGTTGTTTACAGTGGTTAGTAGTTGTTTACAGTGGTTAGTTTTTTTCTTTTGTGGTTAGTAGTTGTTGACAGTGGTTAGTTGTTGTTTACAGTGGTTAGTAATTGTTTACAGTGGTTAGTAGTTGTTGTTTACAGTGGTTAGTAGTTGTTGTTTACAGTGGTTAGTTGTTGTTTACAGTGGTTAGTAGTTGTTGTTTACAGTGGTTAGTTGTTGTTTACAGTGGTTAGTTGTTGTTTACAGTGGTTAGTAGTTGTTGTTTACAGTGGTTAGTTGTTGTTTACAGTGGTTAGTTGTTTTTTACAGTGGTTGGTAGTTGTTTAGAGTGGTTAGTGGTTGTTTACAGTGGTTAGTTGTTGTTTACAGTGGCTAGTAGTTGTTTACAGTGGTTAGTAATTGTTTACAATGGTCAGTAGTTGTTGTTTACAGTGGTTAGTAGTTGTTGTTTACAGTGGTTAGTAGTTGTTGTTTACAGTGGTTAGTAGGTGTTGTTTACAGTGGTTAGTAGTTGTTGTTTACAGTGGTTAGTAGTTGTTGTTTACAGTGGTTAGTAGTTGTTGTTTACAGTGGTTAGTAGTTGTTTACAGTTGTTAGTTGTTTTTTACAGTGGTTGGTAGTTGTTTAGAGTGGTTAGTGGTTGTTTACAGTGGTTAGTTGTTGTTTACAGTGGCTAGTTGTTGTTTACAGTGGTTAGTAATTGTTTAGAGTGGTTAGTAGTTGTTTACAGTGGTTAGTAGTTGTTTAGAGTGGTTAGTAGTTGTTTACAGTGGTTAGTAGTTGTTTACAGTGGTTGGTAGTTGTTTAGAGTGGTTAGTGGTTGTTTACAGTGGTTAGTGGTTGTTTACAGTGGTTAGTTCTTGTTTACAGTGGTTAGTTCTTGTTTACAGTGGTTAGTAGTTGTTGTTTACAGTGGTTAGTAGTTGTTTTTTAGTGGTTAGTAGTTGTTTACAGTGGTTAGTAGTTGTTTACAGTGGTTAGTAGTTGTTTACGGTGGTTAGTTGTTGTTTACAGTGGCTAGTAGTTGTTTACAGTGGTTAGTAGTTGTTGTTTACAGTGGTTAGTAGTTGTTGTTTACAGTGGTTAGTAGTTGTTGTTTACAGTGGTTAGTAGTTGTTTAGAGTGGTCACCGTGGCCTCAGGGATATCACAGGGGGAGTTGATGTATGGTTGTGTACTTTACGCGCAGAGATTCTCTCTAATAGTTGTTTACAGTGGTTAGTAGTTGTTTACAGTGGTTAGTAGTTGTTTTTTCGTGGTTAGTAGTTGTTTACAGTGGTTAGTAGTTGTTTACAGTGGTTAGTAGTTGTTTACAGTGGTTAGTAGTTGTTTTAGAGTGGTTAGTAGTTTACAGTGGTTAGTAGTTGTTTACAGTGGTTAGTAGTTGTTTACAGTGTTTAGTTTTTTTTTTAGTGGATAGTAATTGTTTACAGTGGTTAGTTGTTGTTTACAGTGGTTAGTTGTTGTTTACAGTGGTTAGTAGTTGTTTAGAGTGGTTAGTGGTTGTTTACAGTGTTTAGTGGTTGTTTACAGTGGTTAGTAATTGTTTACAATGGTTAGTAGTTGTTGTTTACAGTGGTTAGTAGTTGTTGTTTAGAGTGGTTAGTAGTTGTTTACAGTGGTTAGTAGTTGTTTACAGTGGTTAGTAGTTGTTTACAGTGGTTAGTAGTTGTTTACAGTGGTTAGTAGTTGTTTTTTAGTGGTTAGTAGTTGTTTACAGTGGTTAGTAGTTGCTTTTTAGTGGTTAGTAGTTGTTTACAGTGGTTAGTAGTTGTTTACAGTGGTTAGTAGTTGTTTACAGTGGTTAGTGGTTGTTTAGAGTGATTAGTAGTTGTTTACAGTGGTTAGTTCTTGTTTACAGTGGTTAGTAGTTGTTGTTTACAGTGGTTAGTAGTTGTTGTTTACAGTGGTTAGTTCTTGTTTACAGTGGTTAGTAGTTGTTTACAGTGGTTAGTAGTTGTTTTTTAGTGGTTAGTAGTTGTTTACAGTGGTTAGTAGTTGTTTACGGTGGTTAGTTGTTGTTTACAGTGGCTAGTAGTTGTTTACAGTGGTTAGTAGTTGTTTACAGTGGTTAGTAGTTGTTGTTTACAGTGGTTAGTAGTTGTTGTTTACAGTGGTTAGTAGTTGTTGTTTACAGTGGTTAGTAGTTGTTGTTTACAGTTGTTAGTAGTTGTTTACAGTGGTTAGTAGTTGTTTACAGTGGTTAGTTTTTTTCTTTTGTGGTTAGTAGTTGTTGACAGTGGTTAGTTGTTGTTTACAGTGGTTAGTAATTGTTTACAGTGGTTAGTAGTTGTTGTTTACAGTGGTTAGTAGTTGTTGTTTACAGTGGTTAGCTGTTTTTACAGTGGTTAGTTGTTGTTTACAGTGGTTAGTAGTTGTTTACAGTGGTTAGTTGTTGTTTTTTAGTGGTTAGTTGTTGTTTACAGTGGTTAGTTGTTGTTTACAGTGGTTAGTAGTTGTTTACAGTGGTCAGTGGTTATTTAGAGTGGTTAGTGGTTGTTTACAGTGGTTAGTGGTTGTTTAGAGTGATTAGTAGTTGTTTACAGTGGTTAGTTCTTGTTTACAGTGGTTAGTTCTTGTTTACAGTAGTTAATTCTTGTTTACAGTGGTTAATTCTTGTTTACAGTGGTTAGTTCTTGTTTACAGTGGTTAGTAGTTTTTGTTTACAGTGGTTAGTAGTTTTTGTTTACAGTGGTTAGTAGTTGTTGTTTACAGTGGTTAGTAGCTGTTGTTTACAATGGTTAGTAGTTGTTGTTTACAGTGGTTAGTAGTTGTTTACAGTGGTTAGTAGTTGTTTACAGTGGTTAGTAGTTGTTTACAGTGGTTAGTTGTTGTTTACAGTGGTTAGTAGTTGTTTACAGTGGTCAGTGGTTGTTTACAGTGGTCAGTGGTTGTTTAGAGTGGTTAGTGGTTGTTTACAGTGGTTAGTGGTTGTTTAGAGTGATTAGTAGTTGTTTGCAGTGATTAGTTCTTGTTTACAGTGGTTAGTTCTTGTTTACAGTGGTTAGTTCTTGTTTACAGTGGTTAGTTCTTGTTTACAGTGGTTAGTAGTTTTTGTTTACAGTGGTTAGTAGTTGTTGTTTACAGTGGTTAGTAGTTGTTGTTTACAGTGGTTAGTAGTTGTTTACAGTGGTTAGTAATTGTTTACAGTGGTTAGTTCTTGTTTACAGTGGTTAGTAGTTGTTGTTTACAGTGGTTAGTAGGTGTTGTTTACAGTGCTTAGTTGTTGTTTACAGTGGTTAGTAGTTGTTTAGAGTGGTTAGTAGTTGTTTACAGTGGTTAGTAGTTGTTTAGAGTGGTTAGTAGTTGTTTACAGTGGTTAGTAGTTGTTTACGGTGGTTAGTTGTTGTTTACAGTGGTTAGTAGTTGTTTACGGTGGTTAGTTGTTGTTTACAGTGGCTAGTAGTTGTTTACAGTGGTTAGTAATTGTTTACAATGGTTAGTAGTTGTTGTTTACAGTGGTTAGTAGTTGTTGTTTACAGTGGTTAGTAGTTGTTGTTTACAGTGGTTAGTAGTTGTTGTTTACAGTGGTTAGTAGTTGTTGTTTAGAGTGGTTAGTAGTTGTTGTTTAGAGTGGTTAGTTGTTGTTGACAGTGGTTAGTTGTTGTTTACAGTGGTTAGTAGTTGTTTACAGTGGTTAGTAGTTGTTTACAGTGGTTAGTAATTGTTTACAGTGGTTAGTAATTGCTTACAATGGTTAGTAGTTGTTGTTTACAGTGGTTAGTAGTTGTTGTTTACAGTGGTTAGTAGTTGTTGTTTACAGTGGTTAGTAGTTGTTGTTTACAGTGGTTAGTTGTTGTTTACAGTGGTTAGTAGTTGTTTACAGTGGTTAGTAGTTGTTTACAGTGGTTAGTTTTTTTATTTTGTGGTTAGTAGTTGTTGACAGTGGTTAGTTGTTGTTTACAGTGGTTAGTAATTGTTTACAGTGGTTAGTAGTTGTTGTTTACAGTGGTTAGTAGTTGTTGTTTACAGTGGTTAGCTGTTTTTACAGTGGTTAGTTGTTGTTTACAGTGGTTAGTGGTTGTTTACAGTGGTTAGTTGTTGTTTTTTAGTGGTTAGTAGTTGTTTACAGTGGTTAGTTGTTGTTTACAGTGGTTAGTAGTTGTTTACAGTGGTCAGTGGTTATTTAGAGTGGTTAGTGGTTGTTTACAGTGGTTAGTGGTTGTTTAGAGTGATTAGTAGTTGTTTACAGTGGTTAGTTCTTGTTTACAGTGGTTAGTTCTTGTTTACAGTGGTTAATTCTTGTTTACAGTGGTTAATTCTTGTTTACAGTGGTTAGTTCTTGTTTACAGTGGTTAGTAGTTTTTGTTTACAGTGGTTAGTAGTTTTTGTTTACAGTGGTTAGTAGTTGTTGTTTACAGTGGTTAGTAGCTGTTGTTTACAATGGTTAGTAGTTGTTGTTTACAGTGGTTAGTAGTTGTTTACAGTGGTTAGTAGTTGTTTACAGTGGTTAGTAGTTGTTTACAGTGGTTAGTTGTTGTTGTTTACAGTGGTTAGTTGTTGTTTACAGTGGTTAGTTGTTTGTTTACAGTGGTCAGTCAGTCACCAACCGTTGGTTTTGGAAAGCTATTGGGTTGGCAGGCTTTTCTTTCAGCCCAGCTCTAATGATTAGTTGTTAAGCTAAACCGGCTGGGTTAGTGCTAGGTTGGAACACATAACCGCCTGTAGATGTCCAGAACCAGTAGTTTGTGAGCACCGTATTGATGCTTTAGGGAGAAACTGAGCAATAAATAACCGTACTCAAAGGAATTGAGTCAAGAATTACAGTGTTGGGGATGGCCGCTGGTCTATCCGCTCTCATTTACTATAATATAATTTTTTCCTCTGGCTCTAGGATGTGTTAAGCACAACAGAGACCGCTCTGGCCATGAACAGGTACATCGGTTCGGCCCTGCTTCCCCTGCTGACCAGGTGTGCTGACCAGTTCTCGGGCACGGAGCACTACGCAGCGCTCATCGACTCTACGCTCCACACTATCTATCGCCTGTCCAAGGGACGCTCCCTCACCAAGGCCCAAAGAGACTCTATTGAGGAGTGTTTGCTCGCCATCTGCAAGTAAGAATTAACTCCCATCATGTTATGAACCTCTCAGTCCTCTAAAGCCCCTCCGTGGACATCTAAGGCCGTGCTGATGTCCTGGAGTCTCCTGTAACTATTTGGTTTTCAGTTGTCAACCAATATGTAGCTGTGGTAGCTTTATGTCAAATCTAGGGTTGCAAAATTCCAATAATTTTCACAAAATTCCCTGGTTTTCCAGAATTACTGATTGGTATTTTGCAACCCTAGTCAGAGCCTTACATTCCAACCTGCGTTATCCTCATATTTGACTGTATGTGTCAGTTACATGTATCTCTTCCCCTGCTGCCCTACAGACACCTGCGTCCCTCCATGATGCAGCAGCTGCTGAGACGTCTGGTGTTTGATGTTCCCCTGCTGACAGAGTACTGCAAGATGCCACTCAGGGTAAGATCCCATTCTCACAGAGTAATGCAAGATGCCACTCAGGGTAAGATCCCGTTCTCACAGAGTAATGCAAGATGCCACTCAGGGTAAGATCCCGTTCTCACAGAGTAATGCAAGATGCCACTCAGGGTAAGATCCCATTCTCACAGAGTAATGCAAGATGCCACTCAGGGTAAGATCCCATTCTCACAGAGTAATGCAAGATGCCACTCAGGGTAAGATCCCATTCTCACAGAGTAATGCAAGATGCCACTCAGGGTAAGATCCCATTCTCACAGGTTGGGGCTGATATACTGTAGGTGTGACCACTGTCTGATGAGACGTCTGTCTCAATCCTAGCTGATAACACGGAATCTAGTACAAGTTCATTCCTAGTATATACTGTACCTAGAACATTAATTTAAACAGGAAACAGATTTTTACCTACATGTACGTTCATTTACAGACTCTTAACAGGATATTGACTTGAATACTTAATTGACTTCCAGCAGTTTGGAAGAAGACAGGGGTACAAATACCTGAATGTAGAATCAGTGGGAGGGAGATATGTTAACTCTTTTCGGATTTTATTTCCTCCAACTTCTGACCACCCACCACCAAAATGATTAATCTTCATTTCCTCTCATCATCTTACTTTCCACTAGTAGCTACTACCTGGAAGGGTTTCGGCAGCGGGATACTGACTGTCTCCTTGTGTTTCCTCCAGCTGCTGACTGAACACTATGAGCAGAGCTGGAAGTACTACTGTCTTCCCTCAGGGCTGGGGAGCTCTGGCATGGCCTCAGAGGAGGAACTGATGCTCACCAAGAAACTCTTCTGGGGAATCTTCGACTCGCTCTCAACAAAGGTACGGATGATACTGTTATGTGTAATCTACAGACCCTTTGTTCTCCCTCAAGACTGCTTTTACAGTGCCTTCGGGAAAGTATTCATACCCCTTGACTTTTTCCACATTTTGTTACGTTACAGCCTTATTCTAAAATGTATTAAATAGTTTTTTTCCTTCATCAATCTACACACAATACCCCATAATTTAGCAAATTCAAATTCATAAACAACTGCAATATTACATTTACATAAGTATTCAGACAACTTACTCAGTACTTTGTTGAATCACCTATGGCAGCGATTACAGGATCGAGTCTTGGGTATGACGCTACAAGCTTGGCACACCTGTAGTTGGGGAGTTTCTCCCATTCTTCTCTGCAGATCCTCTCAAGCTCTGTCAACTTGGATGGGGAGAATTCCTGCACATCTATTTTCAGGTGTCTCTAGAGATGTTAGATCAGGTTCAAGTCCGGGCTCTGGCTGAGCCACTCAAGGACATTCAGAGACTTGTCCCGAAGCCACTCCTGCGTTGTCTTGGCTGTGTGCTTAGGGTCGTTGTCCTGTTGGAAGGTGAACCTTCGCCCCAGTCTGAGGTCCTGAGGGCTCTGGAGCGTGTTTTCATCAAGGATCTCTCTGTACTTTGCTCCATTCCTCTTTGCCTCGATCCTGACTAGTCTTCCAGTTCCTTTCACTGAAAAACATCCCAAAGTATGATGATGCCACCACCATGCTTCACTGTGGATGTCGATTAAGGCAGCCTCTGATTCAGAGGGGTTGGGTTAAATGCGGAAGACACATTTCAGTTGAAGGCATTCAGTTGTACAACTGACTAGGTACCCCCTTTCCTTTCCCTTTCCACTGTAGGGATGGTGCCAGGTTTCCTCAAGATGTGACTTTTGGCATTCAGGCCAAAGAGTTCAATCTTGGTTTCATCAGACCAGATTATCTTGTTTCTCATGGTCTGAGAGTCTTTACGTGCCTTTTGGCAAACTCCAAGAAGACAATTTTTTCAACCTCATGGCTTGGTTTTTGCTCTGACATGCACTGTAAACTGTGGAACCTCATATAGACAGGTGTGTGCCTTTCCAAATCATGTTCAATCAATTGAATTTACTACAGGTGGACTCCAATCAAGTTGGAGAAACATCTCAAGGATGATCAATGGAAACATGATGCATCTGAGCTCTATTTCGAGTCTCATAGTAAAGGGTCTGAATACTTATGTAAATAAGGTATTTCTGTTTTTGATTTTTAATACATTTGCAAAAAATCTTTTTAGAATAAGGCTGTAACGTAAAAAAATGTGGAAAAAGTAAAGGAGTCTGAATACTTTCCGAAGGCGTTGTATATAATGCTAATGGAGGCTTAAAGTCTTACGGTACATGACTTTACGTGTGACTGGCTTACATCTAAAAACCATCACAATCTGGAGTTATAATCCGAAACCCAAATCAATTCTTACAATATCAGGCGCGGGCTGAATATTTTTTTTTCATGCCACGAAAGGTCCCGGATCCTGGCAAAGTAGGTCCCGGCTCAATTTAAGCACTGGGTATTTTCAGAAACCTGTCTTTCCAGGTTCAGTAACTTTTTGTTCTGTTTCCAGGTTCAGTAACTGTGGTTCTGTTTCCAGGTTCAGTAACTGTTGTTCTGTTTCCAGGTTCAGTAACTGTGGTTCTGTTTCCAGGTTCCGTAACTGTGGTTCTGTTTCCAGGTTCAGTAACTGTGGTTCTGTTTCCAGGTTCAGTAACTGTGGTTCTGTTTCCAGGTTCAGTAACTGTTGTTCTGTTTCCAGGTTCAGTAACTGTGGTTCTGTTTCCAGGTTCAGTAACTGTTGTTCTGTTTCCAGGTTCAGTAACTGTGGTTCTGTTTCCAGGTTCCGTAACTGTGGTTCTGTTTCCAGGTTCAGAAACTGTTGTTTGGTTTCCAGGTTCAGTAACTGTGGTTCTGTTTCCAGGTTCAGTAACTGGTTTTCTTTTTCCAGGTTAAAGTTCGGTTTGACTGAGGCTTTTATTATTATTAGTTTTTTTTTGTCTGAATGTGTCTCTCTAGGAAGCAGAAGAGAGACTGTGAACGGAGCTAAAGTGTCGCTGAAATATGAATCATTTATGAGAATGTGACAGATCACTGCCCTCTGGCTCTGCAGAGTGTTTCTGTCTCTGTCTGTCTGTCTGTCTGTCTGTCTGTCTGTCTGTCTGTCTCTCTCTCTCTCTCTCTCTCTCTCTCTCTCTCTCTCTCTCTCTCTCTCTCTCTCTCTCTCTCTCTCTCTCTCTCTCTCTCTCTCTGCCTCTCTCTCTGCCTCTCTCTCTGCCTCTCTCTCTCAGACATGTCCTCTTTTGACCCAACTACCCAGGAGATATAATGGCGCCGTAGGGGATGGCTGCTGTTTTGCGGGCCCCTAACCAACTGTGCTATTTTGTTTGTTTCTTCACATTGTTCGTAACTTATTTTGTACATAAAGTTGCTGCTATCGTCTCTTATGACCGAAAAGAGCTTCTGGACATCAGAACAGCGATTACTCACCATGAACTGGACAAATATTTTTTTCTTTAATGAGTCCGACGCAAAGGATATACTGCTTTCCAGAGACCAGGCCCAAATCCCCGTCATTCGCGTGAAGAAAAGGTTGGAGATACAGAGGGAGAAAGTCGAGGTGCCTTGTGAGGATTCGGAGGCGAGTGAGTAAATCACTGCCACCATCCGTTCTATTGGCCAACGTTCAATCACTGGAGAATAAACTGGATGATCTACGGTCAAGACTATCCTACCAACGGGACATTAAAAACTGTAATATCTTGTGTTTCACCGAGTAGTGGCTGAACGATGACATGGATAATATATAGCTGGCTGGGTTTTCCACGCATCGGCAGGACAGAGCAGCTACGTCTGGTAAGACGAGGGACGGTGGTGTGTGTCTATTTGTCAATAACTGCTGGTGCGCAATGTCTAATATTAAAGAAGTCTCGAGGTATTGCTCGCCTGAGGTAGAGTACCTCATGATAAGCTGTAGACCACACTATCTACCAAGAGAGTTCTCATCTGTATTATTCGTAGCCGTCTATTTACCACCACAGAACGAAGCTGGCACTAAGACCGCACTCAACCAGCTGTATAAGGCCATAAGCAAACAAGAAAATGCTCACCCAGAAGTGGTGCTCCTAGTGGCCGGGGACTTTAATGCAGGCAAACTTCAATCCGTTTTACCTCATTTCTACCAGCATGTCACATGTGCAACCAGAAAGGAAAAAAACTTGAGACCACCTTTACTCTACACACAGAGATGCATACAAAGCTCTCCCCCGCCCTCCATTTGGCAAATCTGACCACAATTCTATCCTCCTGATTCCTGCTTACAAGCAAAAACTAAAGCAGGAAGTACCAGTGACTCGCTCAATACGGAAGTGGTCAGATGACGCGGATGCTACGCTACAGGACTGTTTTGCTAGCACAGACTGGAATATGTTCCGGGATTCATCCAATGGCATTGAGGAGTATACCACCTCAATCACCGTCTTCATCAATAACTGCATCGACTACGTCGTCCCCACAGTGACCGTACATACATATCCCAACCAGAAGCCATGGATAACAGGCAACATCCGCACCGAGCTAAACGCTAGAGATGCCGCTTTCAAGGACACTAATCCGGAAACTTATAGAAATCCTGCTATGCGCTCAGACAAACCATCTAACAGACAAAGCGTCAATACAGGACTAAGATTGAATCCTACTACAATGGCTCTGACACTCGTCGGATGTGGCAGGGCTTGCAAACTATTACGGACTACAAAAGGAATCCCAGCCCGTGAGCTGCCCAGTGACGCGAGCCTACCAGATGAGCTAAATGCCTTTAATGCTCGCTTCGAGGCAAGCAACACTGAATCGTGCGTGAGAGCACCAGCTGTTCTGGACGACTGTGTGATCACGCTCTACGTAGCGAGTAAGTAAGTAAGACCTTACTTGCTGTGAGTAAGACCTTTAAACAGATCAACATTCACAAGGCCGCTGGGCCAGACAGATTACCAGGGCATGTACTCAGAGCATGCACAGTCCAGCTGGCAAGTGTCTTCACTGACATTTTCAACCTCTCCCTGACTAAATATGTAATACCTACACGTTTTAAGCAGACCACCATAGTCCCTGTGCCCAAGAATGTGAAAATGACTACCACCCCGTAGCACTCATGTCAGTAGCCATGAAGTGCTTTGAAATGCTGGTCATGGCTCACATCAACACCATCATCCCGGAAACCCTAGACCCACTCCAATACATCACTGGGGCCAAGCTTCCTGCTATCCAGGACCTCTATACCAGGCGGTGTCAGAGGAAGGCCCCAAAAAAATGTCAAAGACTCCAGTCACCCAAGTCATTGACTGTTCTCTCTGCTACCGCAAGGCAAGTGGTACCAGAGCACCAAGTCTAGGTCCAAAAGGCTCCTCAACAGCTTCTATCCCCAAGCCATAAGACTGCTGAACAATGAATCAAAATGGCTAACCTGGACTATTTACATTGACCCCCTTTGTACACTGATCCTACTCACTGTTTATTATCTATGCATAGTCACTTTACCCCTACCTACATGTACAAATGACCTCGACTAACCTGTACCCCCACACACTGACTCGGTACCGGTACCGCCTGTATAACTTTTTATTACATTTTTTACTTTAGTTTATTTAGTAAATATTTTCTTAACTGCATTGTTGGTTAAGTGCTTCTAAGTAAGCTTTTCACGGTAAGGTCTACACCTGTATTCGGCACATATGACAAATAACATTTGATTTGACTTGACAAAGAGACAGAGAGAAAAGAAAGGGAGATAGAACGCCAGAAAGTGACAGACAGTCTGAAGGACTTTCGAAACACTGTTTGTTACCTCAACCCTCTGATGTCTCCCCTCTGTCTCTGTTTGTCTCCCCTCTGTCTCCCCTCTGTCTCCCTTCTGTCTCCCCTCTGTCTCTGTTTGTCTCCCCTCTGTCTCTGTTCGTCTCCCCTCTGTCTCCCCTTTGTCTCCCCTCTGTCCCTGTTTGTCTCCCCTCTGTCTCTGTTTGTCTCCCCTTTGTCTCCCCTCTGTCTCCCCTCTGTCTATGTGTGTCTCCCCTCTGTCTCTGTTTGTATCCCCTCTGTCTCTGTTGTCTCCCCTCTGTCTTTGTTTGTCTCCCCTCTGTCTCTGTTTGTCTCCCCTCTGTCTCTGTTTGTCTCCCCTCTGTCTCTGTTTGTCTTCCCTCTGTCTCCCCTCTGTCTCCTCTCTGTCTCTGTTTGTCTCCCCTCTGTCTCTGTTTGTCTCCCCTGTCTCCCCTCTGTCTCTGTTTGTCTCCCCTCTGTCTCTGTTTGTCTCCCCTCTGTCTCTGTTGTCTCCCCTCCGTCTCTGTTGATCTCCTCTCTGTCTCTGTTGTCTCCCCTCTGTATCTGTTGTTTCCCTTCTGTCTCTGTTTGTCTCCCTTATGTATCTGTTGTCTCCCCTCTCTCTCTGTTTATCTCCCCTCTGTCTCTGTTGTCTCCCCCTGTATCTGTTGTCTCCCCCTGTATCTGTTGTCTCCCCTCTGTCTCCCCCTGTCTTTGTTTTCTCCCCTCTGTCTTCCCCATACAGAAGTTTGACTCTGACCTGTTCAAGACTGCCATGGCCTGTCTGAGTGCCATTGCTGGGGCGTTACCACCTGACTATGTGGATGCCAGCCCCGGTGTCACCCTGGAGAAGCAGGCGTCTGTGGACGCACACGGCAACTTTGATCCCAAACCCATCAACACTGCCAAGTGAGTGGCCTGGGAGAGAGAGAGAGGTTTTGACATTTAAAAGCTCTTATTGAACCCCTTGCAAAGTGAATTACTCTAATTAGTGCATCAAGGTCAGGATCCCGAGAACACACAGCCTCATAACAACACCATGTACTAAAAGATAGGAGCAGAGGGAGACTAGCCCTACTGCACTAGATGTCTAGGTTGTATTGAAATGAAGGACTAACATTGGTGTCTATCTCCTCCTTCTTTCTAGTATGTCCCTTCCAGAGAAATTGGACTACATCGCCAACAAGTTTGCAGAGCATTCCCACATCAAGTGGTCCTCAGAGAAGGTACTGTAAAATCAACAACTAGGTTTAAACGCTGTCTTTCCTATGTAAGAGTCTGAATGTACGGTCTTGACATGGCCTAACTCCTAGACTAACATGGCCTAACTCCTAGACTAACATGGCCTGACTCTTGGACTAACATGGCCTAACTCCTATACTAACATGGCTTAACTCTTACACTAACATGGGCTAACTCCTGGACTAACATGGCCTAACTCTTGGACTAACATGGCCTAACTCCTAGGCTAACATGACCTAACTCCTAGGCTAACATGACCTAACTCCTAGGCTAACATGACCTAACTCCTGGACTAACATGACCTAACTCCTGGACTAACATGACCTAACTCATATACTAACATGGCCTAACTCCTAGACTAACATGGCCGAACTCCTAGACTAACATGGCCTAACTCTTGGACTAACATGACCTAACTCCTGGACTAACATGACCTAACTCCTGGACTAACATGGCCTAACTCCTAGACTAACATGGCCTAACTCCTGGACTAACATGACCTAACTCCTAGACTAACATGGCCTAACTCCTAGACTAACATGGGCTAACTCCTGGACTAACACGGCCTAACTCTTGGACTAACACGGCCTAACTCCTAGACTAACATGGCCTAACTCCTAGACTAACATGGCCTAACTCCTGGACTAACATGGCCTAACTCCTGGACTAACATGGCCTAACTCCTAGACTAACATGGGCTAACTCCTGGACTAACACGGCCTAACTCCTGGACTAACATGACCTAACTCCTAGACTAACATGACCTAACTCCTGGACTGACATGGTTTAACTCTTGATCTCCAGGTGACAGCGGGTTGGAAAATGGGAGAGTGCGTGGATGATGATGGCAAAACTCACCCTCTGCTGAAGCCTTACAAGTCACTGAGTGAAAAGGTACCGTTGATACTATAACCCTAATCTGTCACTCAGTGAGAAGGTACCGTTGATACTATAACCCTAATCTGTCACTCAGTGAGAAGGTACCGTTGATACTATAACCCTAATCTGTCACTCAGTGAGAAGGTACCGTTGATACTATAACCCTAATCTGTCACTCAGTGAGAAGGTACCGTTGATACTATAACCCTAATCTGTCACTCAGTGAGAAGGTACCGTTGATACTATAACCCTAATCTGTCACTCAGTGAGAAGGTACCGTTGATACTATAACCCTAATCTGTCACTCAGTGAGAAGGTACCGTTGATACTATAACCCTAATCTGTCACTCAGTGAGAAGGTACCGTTGATACTATAACCTAATCTGTCACTCAGTGAGAAGGTACCGTTGATACTATAACCTTAATCTGTCACTCAGTGAGAAGGTACCGTTGATACTATAACCTTAATCTGTCACTCAGTGAGAAGGTACCGTTGATACTATAACCCTAATCTGTCACTCAGTGAGAAGGTACCGTTGATACTATAACCCTAATCTGTCACTGAGTGAGAAGGTACCGTTGATACTATAACCTTAATCTGTCACTCAGTGAGAAGGTACCGTTGATACTATAACCCTAATCTGTCACTCAGTGAGAAGGTACCGTTGATACTATAACCTTAATCTGTCACTCAGTGAGAAGGTACCGTTGATACTATAACCCTAATCTGTCACTCAGTGAGAAGGTACCGTTGATACTATAACCCTAATCTGTCACTCAGTGAGAAGGTACTGTAGATACTATAACCCTAATCTGTCACTCAGTGAGAAGGTACTGTTGATACTATAACCCTAATCTGTCACTCATTGAACAGAAACAGATTTTCTCTGCAGTAGCTACTGTAGCTAGCTAACGATCTGTCACGAGAGACAACTGTAACCAATCTTACTAATTGTGACAGATATGATTTAAAGGGTAATTTACTATACAGTGTGTACCTGTGTCTGTGTTTGTAGGAGAGGGAGACGTACCGCTGGCCAGTGAAGGAGTCTCTAAAGAGTATGTTAGCTATGGGCTGGAACATAGAGAGGACCAAAGAGGGAGAGGCCATGTTTATCAGGAAACAAAGCAAGATCTCAGAGTCCACTCAGGTAGTGTGTGTTTGTGTATATATATACTGTACGTTGAATGGCTAACATTTCCCACATCAATAAACCATATCACCAATCTTATTTATTGATTTACTGTATTATCTTTTAATGTTGACAGGATAACGAATTCATCCCGGAACCACCATTGGAACTGAACAATATTACTCTTTCCAGAGAGTTGCAGGTTGTTGTCATGGAACAATTGCTATGTTTTTATGTTGTGGTTATTGAACAATGTTCTCCAGAATGCTTTACCCTCTATCAAGTCATGATACTCTATAATGTAATATGACATCACATCTGATGTCATGTCACTAAGCAGGTGCAGTGTGCTGTGGGCCATGGGTGGTGCTCTGCACTCCACACCAGACCTGGGTTCACATGCTATTGTGCTTTGTTTGAGGCAACCTCTTTCAATGAAACAAATAGGAAAACGTCCCAAAAGTACTGACCCCACCCGCCTGCCAATCCTGGAAGGCTAAAGGAAACGCTCAAAAGTATTTGGAAGATGTAAAATAGTATTGGAACTCAGGTCTGCTGTAGCGCGGGGTTTCCAAAACTCGGTCCTAGGCCCTCTTCCCCGGGTGCATGTTTTTTTTTTTTTGCCCTAGCACTACACAGCTGATTCAAATAACAACTCATCATCATGCTTTGATTATTTGAATCAGCTGTGGACTGAGTTTGGGAAACCCTGCCTGTAGTAGCTTCATCATGACACATTCAAAGCACTGACTGTTTTCATGTCCATGCGTATGTGTTCCCCCTGTAGGGGATGGTGGAGGTGGTAGCAGAGAACTACCACAACATCTGGGCCAAGAAGAAGAAGACTGAGCTGAACAGTAAAGGTGTGTAGTCACAGGTCATCCCTTGTAATCACCCAGGAAATAATGCATGCTAAATGTGTGTGGGAAGTGTATGTTAAAGTTTATGTAAGATGTAGGTATACGTATACAGTTGAAGTCAGAAGTTTACATACACCTTAGCCAAATACATTTCAACTCAGTTTTCACAATTCCTGACATTTAATCCTAGTAAGAATTCAGTGTCTTACTTCAGTTAGGATCACCACTTTATTTTAAGAATGTGAAATAATAATAGTAGAGAGAATGATTTATTTCAGCTATTTCTTTCATCACATTCCCAGTGGGTCAGAAGTTGACATACACTCAATCAGTATTTGGTAGCATTGCCTTTAAATTGTTTAACTTGGGTCAAACGTTTCCAGTAGCCTTCCACAAGATTCCCACAATAAGTTGGGTGAATTTTGGCCCATTCCTCCTGACAGAGCTGGTGTAACTGAGTCAGGTTTGTAGGCCTCCTTGCTCACGCACGCTTTTTCAGTTCTGCCCACACATTTTCTATAGGGTTGAGGTCAGGGCTTTGTGATGGCCACTCCAATACCTTGACTTTGTTGTCCTTAAGCCATTTTGCCACAACTTTGGAAGTATGCTTGGGGTCATTTTCCATTTGGAAAATCCAATTGCGACCAAGCTTTAACTTCATGACTGATGTCTTGAGATGTTGCTTCAATATATCCACATCATTTTCCTGTCTCATGATGCCATCTATTTTGTGAAGTGCACCAGTCCGTCCTGCAGCAAAGCACCCCCACACCATGATGCTTCCACCCCCCATGCTTCACAGTTGGGATGGTGTTCTTCGGCTTGCAAGTCTTCCCCTTTTTCCTCCAAACATAACGATGGTCATTATGGCCAAACAGTTCTATTTTTGTTTCATCAGACCAGAGGACATGATCTTTGTCCCCATGTGCAGTTGCAAACCGTCTATCTTTTTTATGGAGGTTTTGGAGTAGTGGCTTCTTCCTTTCTGAACGGCCTTTCAGGTTATGTCGATATAGGACTTGTTTTACTGTGGATATAAACACTTTTGTGCCTGTTTCCTCCAGCATCTTCACAAGGTCCTTTGCTGTTGTTCTGGGATTGATTTGCACTTTTCACACCAAAGTACGTTAATCTCTAGGAGACAGAACGCGTCTCCTTCCTGAGTGGTATAACGGCTGCGTGGTTCCGTGGTGTTTATACTTGCGTACTCTTGTTTGTAGAGATGAACGTGGTACCTTCAGGCGTTTGGAAATTGCTCCCAAGGATGAACCATACTTGTGGAGGTCTACAAAATTTTTTCTGAGGTTTTGGCTGATTTCTTTTGATTTTCTCATGATGTCAAGCAAAGAGGCACTGAGTTTGAAGGTAGGCCTTGGTATACATTCACAGGTACACCTCCAATTGACTCAAAGTATGTCAATTAGCCTATCAGAAGCTTCTAAAGCCATGACATCATTTTCTGGAATTTTCCAAGCTGTTTGGAAAATACACAGTCAACTTAGTGTATGTAAACTTCTGACCCACTGTAATTGTGATACAGTGAATTATAAGTGAAATAATCTGTCTGTAAACAATTGTTGGAAAAATTATTTGTGTCATGCACAAAGTAGATGTCCTAACCGACATGCCAAAACTATAGTTTGTTAACAATAAATTTGTGGAGTGGTTGAAAAACTAGTTTTAATGACTCCAACCTAAGTGTATGTAATCTTCCGACTTCAACTGTGTATGTAGGTCTCTATATATGTAGGTATATACTGTATGTGTATACTGTATGTTTGTGAAAGTGTAGCCACTGTTTGATGTGTTTGCTGCCTGCCTCAGGAGGAGGGAGCCACCCGTTGCTGGTGCCCTATGACACTCTGACAGCCAAGGAGAAATACAGAGACCGAGAGAAGGTCCAGGATCTTTTTAAATTTCTTCAGATCAATGGATACACTATCACCAGGTCAGAGACTCCCCCTAACTATCTCACCGTATACTGCATGTGTCTGTTACCACCAAGGACTGAAATCAATCAGGCAATCAATCAGCCAATCACAGTTTCTTGCATTCTGTCATCTCATGTTCAGTCATGTTTGTGCCTGAAGATCGAGATCAAAATCACCTGTTGACCTCCACTGTATTTCAGTAATCAGCTGACTAAAACAGTAATCAACTGACTAAAACAGAAATCAGCTGACTAAAACAGGAATCAACTGACTAAAATAGGAATCAACTGACTTAAACAGTAATCAGCTGACTAAAACAGTAATCAGCTGACTAAAACAGTAATCACCTGACTATTGTTTTAGTCAGATCAATAAAGTTCTATTGTGTCTTATCTTATTGATGTTCTGCAGAGGCCTGAAGGACATGGAGCAGGACTCATCGTCCATGGAGAAGAGGTTTGCCTACACGTTCCTCAAGAGGTTGCTGAAGCATGTGGACTCTGCTCAGGAGTTCATCGCCCACCTAGGTGAGTCCATTCAGACATTTGATGAATATGCTTTGAAATGTGGAATTGAGAATGAATTTGAATTAGGTAAGTCTCTAGTTTAAGTTTATACGTCTTTGAACCTGTTTTTTCCAGAGGCCATGGCCACCAGCGGAAAGACGGACAAATCGCCTCACGATCAGGAAATCAAGTTCTTCGCCAAGGTATGGATGTACAGTCTTTCAACAATAGACAGGAAATTAATTGTAGACACAGTGGAATGAGCTCTCTAAGCTCTTCCTTGATCCACCCCTTCTCCTCCCACCCTGCCCTATAGGTGCTGCTACCACTCATAGACATGTACTTTAAGAACCACAGCATGTACTTCCTATCCTCGCCCAGTAAGAACCTGAGCAGCAGTGGCTACGCCTCTAACAAGGAGAAGGAGATGATCACCAGGTAAGGTACCAGTAGCGGACACACTGGTGAATGAATGTTGCCAGTCTGAACTCAACACAGAATCCCCCAGCCACAGTCTTCTAATGAGAGTCACCTATTCATAGACACTTCCGATTGACCTGAGAGGATCAGATAGGTGTAAGCAATATGGAGGAAAGTTCATCTACCCTCGTGTCTAGGGAAGGTAACTATAGATTGATTTCAGACTGGGCACTACGATACACGATGTGAAACGTGTGAACAACTCTTTTCTTGTTTTCCTCAGTTTGCTTTCTTCTGTTTTCCTTTCTTTATCTGGTTATTTCATTGCCTTTCCTCTCCTATATTTTCCAGCTTGTTCTGTAAGATGGCAGCTCTTGTCAGACACAGGATTTCCCTCTTTGGTAAGGACCTCGGTCAATGCCTTTACCGGTGGGTCAATGCCTTTACCGGTGTGTCAATGCCTTTACCGGTGTGTCAATGCCTTTACCGGTGTGTCAATGCCTTTACCATTGTGCCAGGCCTTTATCAGTGTGCCTCAGTGCTCTGATTTGTACTCAGTTAGCGCTGCCTGTAATCTTTGGCAGTGATTTCCATATCAATGTGTTCTCATAGGGAGCGACTCGGCTATTATGGTGAGCTGTCTACACATCCTGGCTCATTCCCTCGACACAAGGTAAGAGCCTTATAAAGACCCTGAAGAACAAACCTCTTGTCTCCCCTTAAATCAGAAAAAGTCAAACCGCAACTTGATGTTCTGGTGCTTCTCTGTCAGTTTAAATTGTCGATTAAGGAACTCTTTACTGAGGAATGTGTTTGTTGAATGGCTTGTAAATCATATATGCTTTTATTATATTGCTTTTGTAAATTGTATAAATGGTGTATATTCAGGGTCTCAATGGGACTCCCTGTGGAAATAAACGTTACATAAAACATGTACAAATAATAAAGGTTAAGATGCTTCACGACATTAAGGTCAATAAAGACAATTTCATACTTTAGCTATGTATGTTGACCATTAATCTAGATATAAAAAGTACACACGCTTTGAACAGTGTTGCTTGGATGTCCGTACAAATCCATCCACGCATGACCGCTGTAGGAATCCATTACATAAATAGTTTCCTGTGTGAGGAGACCAATAGCTCAGATTTAGGTGTGCAGAGCGTCATTATAGGAGAATCCTTTACACTTATTGTTCTGTGCTGTTGTTCTTACACCTCTCCTTCTGTCCTCTTCCTCCCCTCCCAGGACAGTGATGAAGTCAGGTTCAGAGATGGTGAAGGCTGGGGTCAGGACATTATTTGACAATGCAGCGGAGGACTTGGAGAAGACCCTGGAGATGCTGAAGCTGGGGAAGTTCAGCCAGTCCAGGAGCCAGATGAAGGGCTTGACCCAGAACATCACCTACGCCACCACCGCTCTGCTGCCCATCCTCACAGCCCTGTTCGAACACGTCACCATGCACAACTTTGGAGTCTGCCTGCTGGGTGAGTTAGCCTTGATGTTATTTTAATACATTTACACTGGTTGCACCATGCGTGAGTCCCCTAGTTCAGTGGTTCTCAAACCTCTCCTCGGAGACCCCCAGCCATTCCAAACCTCTCCCTGAGGACCCCCAGCCGTTCCAAACCTCTCCTCGGGGACCCCTAGCCATTTCAAACCTCTCCTCGGGGACCCGCAGCTGCTCCCAAACCTCTCCTCGGGGACCCGCAGCTGCTCCCAAACCTCTCCTCGGAGACGCCCAGCTGTTCTCAAACCTCTCCTCGGAGACCCCCAGCCCATCCCAAACCTCGGGGACCCCCAGCCGGTCCATGTATTTGATCTATTCCAGAACAAGACACCTGATTCAACTTGTCAACTGATTATCAAGCCCTTGATTAGTTGAATCAGGTCAGCTAGTTCAGGGCTAAAACTAAATTGTGAAACATCTGGGGGTCCTGAGGAGAGGTCTGGGAGCGGCTGGGGGTCCTGAGGAGAGGTCTGGGAGCGGCTGGGGGTCCCGAGGAGAGGTCTGGGAGCGGCTGGGGGTCCCGAGGAGAGGTCTGGGAGCGGCTGGGGTCCCGAGGAGAGGTCTGGGAGCGCGCTGGGGGTCCCAGGAGAGGTCTGGGAGCGGCTGGGGGTCCCGAGGAGAGGTCTGGGAGCGGCTGGGGGTCCCGAGGAGAGGTCTGGGAGCGGCTGGGGGTCCCGAGGAGAGGTCTGGGAGCGGCTGGGGGTCCCGAGGAGAGGTTTGGGAATGGCTGGGGGTCCTGAGGAGAGGTCTGGGAGCGGCTGGGGGTCCTGAGGAGAGGTCTGGGAGCGGCTGGGGGTCCCGAGGAGAGGTCTGGGAGCGGCTGGTGGTCCTGAGGAGAGGTCTGGGAGCGGCTGGGGGTCCCGAGGAGAGGTTTGGGAATGGCTGGGGGTCCTAGTATTGCTAGGAAATCTGACCTGTGTGTGTTGTCTTTTCCAGTGGATGATGTCCAGCTGTCGTGCTATCGTATCGTGACATGTCTCTACTCATTGGGCACAGGGAAACACATCTTCATGGAGAGGTATGAGGCCTCACCACATCTAAGGAGGTACTGTAGGAGCAGGAGATGGAATGAGAGTGATCAAATCTCTCTGGATAATTGGAGAAGGAAAACTCCATCCAACACTGACTAGAAAAATCACAATGTCTGAACTGTGGTGTGCTCTAAGTCACGTTTTAGTGCTGTAAGTGAAAAAATAAAAATTATGAAAGCCGAATGCCGAAACGTGCTGGTTCTACTTTTAGCAATAAAGAAGATTTGTTATTGAATTCTGTTGTCCTCCAAGTCTTGCTGAATCTCTTCTCTCCTTCAGAGTGCTATGGAACAGCAATGTACTCATGTCTACTGTAAATGTGTATGTCTGTGTGTATTAATGTCTCTGTGTGTACTAATGTCTCTGATTTTATTAATGTCTCTGATTTTATTAATGTCTCTGTGTGTACTAATGTCTCTGTGTGTGTTAATGTCTCAGATTTTATAAATGGCTCTGTATGTACTAATGTCTGTGTGTACTAATGTCTCTGTGTGTTCCCTCCAGGCATCTACCAGCTCTAGGGGAGTGTCTGGCCACCCTGGTAGGAGCCATGCCTGTAGCTTTCCTGGAGCCTGATCTCAACGCTCACAACCCCCTGTCTGTCTTCAACACCAAGACACCGCGCGAGAGGGCCAGTAAGTCACTACTCTGCAGTCCCCTTGCATTGACCTCCGCTACATCCTTAGTTCTACTGTAAGGGCCATTTTCCTGGACACAGGGCCTAGTCCTAGACCATGCATTTTAGTCCAGGACCAGGCTTCATCAATGTCTGGGAAACCAGCCCTATGTTTACAACTCTGTGCTGTTCTCTGTGTAGTCTTGAGTATGCCTGACTCTGTGGAGGAGATGTGTTCAGAGATGCCTCGTCTGGATGGCCTGCTGACGGACATCAACGACATCTCAGAATCTGGAGCACGCTACACAGAGATGCCACAGGTCAGGAGGACTTGGACTGTTGTTATCACTATATCTGTTTATATTACAAGAGAGCTTTTTAAGACCGTGAACCCTATTTTAAAGCTGGAATCCTCATCGGTGAAACTGTCGCGTTGGTTTGCGATATTACAACAACAAAGACGTTACTTGTGACAACGAACACAGTTTTTTGTTTTTTTTTCGTCTGACATTGCACGTGCGATAGAACACACAGGATGTACTATCATTTATTTACACCATGATGCTCCTCCCCTCTGTTTCAACACAAAGGAACTCATTAAAGCTAGAGCCTTGATTAACATAACCTCTGGCATGACGGCATTGCGTGGTATAACTTGCTTAATATTGTGGTTAGCGTTTAATATGGTGCCGTCCCATCCCCATTCCCTCCAGGTGATTGAGGTGATCCTGCCCATGTTGTGTAACTACCTGTCCTATTGGTGGGAGAGAGGAACAGAGAACTGTGCTCCACACACGGCCTGCTGCACCACCGTGTGCTCCCACCACCTCAGCATCATCCTGGGGAACATCCTCAAGATCCTCAACAACAACCTGGGCATCGACGATGCTCCCTGGATGAAGAGGATCGCAGGTGGGATACTGGCGTATTATTACTTCAGGGCTAACGTGCCTCTGAGAAGGTTTTGGTGAACAACACTCGTGTGTTGAGGAACCTTGCCTTAGACCTGAAGACTTGCGTTAACTCCCCGAGTCAATGCCTACCCACTGGGCACACACTGGTAGAATCAACGTTGTTTCCATGTCATTTCGATGTGATTACGTTGAACCAACGTGTAATAGATGTTGAATCGATGTCTGTGCCCAGTGGGTAGGCTTTAGCTCAACGGGCTAATACAGTCTCATGGCACGCAGGAAACCCGAGTTTGAACCTAGTTGGTCATGTTTGGTGGGCATTGTGAGGAATGGTGAGTAATAAACACAAAGCTGTGGTCGTAGCATTACCAGCCGTACTCTTTTAATCAAAGTGAAATTCAGCTTTTTTGGGAATTTGGTGTAACGACTCCTCAGTGAGACGAAATCTGATTGGTTTCGTCTGTATCATTGCAGTCTACTCTCAGCCAATCATCTGTAAGGCTGCAGCGGACCTCTTGAAGAGTCACTTCCTGCCCACTCTAGAGAAACTCAGGAAGAAGACAGTCAAGGTGAGATGAGAGGAATTGAAACGTATTCTTTGGACTGCTGTCCATTTGTTTGTTTTAATTTTCTATGGATCATTCACAAGAATCAATCACACAACTAGCTTGAATCCCAATGCGAACCTGCCAAATCTTATGTTATTTTTCGGCGTGACAATGACAAGACTTGGCAGTACAGCAAGGCTAGCGCACGGCCAGTAAGGAAAACCACTTTTGAGTGATTTCGTAATTCCCTGACCCCAAGGGGTGGTAGAGGAGGAGCCGCTGAAGGCTGACATTAAAGGAAATGCTCAGGAAACTGAGTTTCTGTTATTACTATGTTGTAAAGGTGTTATAACTGTGTTATAACTATGTTATTACTATATTATAACCCCAGGTGGTGGCAGAGGAGGAGCTGCTGAAGGCTGACATTAAAGGAGACACTCAGGAAGCTGAGCTTCTCATTCTGGATGAGTTTGCTGTCCTCTGTAGAGACCTGTACGCCTTCTACCCAATGCTCATCCGCTACGTGGACAACAACAGGTAGTATAACCCAGCCAGCCTTTCCAACACACACATCTGTTGTTTAGATTCTGGGAAATCTGCAGGACTTGACAAAATGGTCACTGAATTCATTTAGAATGACACCATGTATTGTATTTGTATGGAATTATATGTATTTTATTTTTATTTGTCCTTTATTTATTTCAGGAGATCATAGTGAGATAACATGGTTCTAATCTTTCTTATTTGGGATTGCTACCTGCAGATTCCCCCAATTCATATCCTTGGATCTAGGCTACATAACACAACAGATGGTTACTATGGCCTCACCTCTTCTTTAGTCCACTTCTCATGAAAATGTCTGTCAAACTCCCACCAGGTCCAGATGGTTGAAGAGGCCTGATGCTCAGTCCAACGAGCTCTTCACCATGGTGGCGGAGATCTTCATTCTCTGGTGCAAATCACACGTAAGACTTTTCACATTAGAATACTACATACAGTATGTTAAATCATTTTCAAGTTCTGTTTGAAGATTCTTCTTGTTTCTTTCCTTCTTTACTGACCCGTCAACAGAACTTCAAAAGGGAAGAGCAGAACTTTGTGGTTCAGAATGAAATCAACAACCTGTCTTTCCTGACTGGAGAAAGTAAAACCAAGATGTCCAAGGTAAGGACGGAGCAGGAGTTAGTTTAGCCAGTAGTGAGTAAAGAAAGACATGCGCAGAAGCGCTCTCCCGGTGGTTTTCCAGAAATCCTGGTGGAGGCTTCCAGATATACCTGCTTATTCCCTCACAATTCCAGGAATCTTCCAACCAGGATTTCTGAAAAACGGAGTATTCTCTCTCTCTTTCCCTGTGTATCTCTCTCTCTCCCTGTCTGTCTCTCCACAGTCAGGTGGTGACCAGGATAGGAAGCACAAGAAGCGGCGTGGAGAGTTATACTCTGTCCAGACCTCTCTGATCGTAGCCGCACTGAAGAAGATGCTGCCCATCGGACTCAACATGTGCACCCCAGGAGACCAGGAGCTCATCTCATTGGCCAAGATAAGATACAGTCTGGTGAGTAATACTTCATTATCCCTCTAACCCTGGAGACCAGGAGCTCATCTCGCTGGCCAAGATAAGATACAGTCTGGTGAGTTATACTTCATTATCCCTCTAACCCTGGAGACCAGGAGCTCATCTTGCTGGCCAAGATAAGATACAGTCTGGTGAGTTATACTTCATTATCCCTCTAACCCTGGCGACCAGGAGCTCATCTCGCTGGCCAAGATAAGATACAGTCTGGTGAGTTATACTTCATTATCCCTCTAACCCTGGAGACCAGGAGCTCATCTCGCTGGCCAAGATAAGATACAGTCTGGTGAGTTATACTTCATTATCCCTCTAACCCTGGCGACCAGGAGCTCATCTCGCTGGCCAAGATAAGATACAGTCTGGTGAGTTATACTACATTATCCCTCTAACCCTGGAGACCAGGAGCTCATCTCGCTGGCCAAGATAAGATACAGTCTGGTGAGTTATACTTCATTATCCCTCTAACCCTGGAGACCAGGAGCTCATCTCACTGGCCAAGATAAGATACAGTCTGGTGAGTTATACTACATTATCCCTCTAACCCTGGAGACCAGGAGCTCATCTCACTGGCCAAGATAAGATACAGTCTGGTGAGTTCTACTACATTATCCCTCTAAACCTGGAGACCAGGAGCTCATCTCACTGGCCAAGATAAGATACAGTCTGGTGAGTTCTACTACATTATCCCTCTAAACCTGGAGACTAGGAGCTCATCTAATTGGCCAAGATAACATACAGTCTGGTGAGATACAGTACTATCATATTCCTAAAGTCTTCAATGATCATGTGAAGTAGCGTATTGATGTGTGATCACGCTACGTTTGTTTTCACAGATATCCAGGCCTATCCCCAGCCATTTTGGAATGTTTTTAACCCACTCTCTCACTGAGAGTAATTTCTCACTTCATCCTGTTTCCCTCCAACAGAAAGACACAGACGATGAGGTGAAGGATCACTTGCGTGAGAACCTCCATCTTCAGGACAAGGTAGGCTGGGGAAAAGTAAAATTATCTGTAATTCCGCATAGTGTGTACTTTGTATTACCCCTGGTCATTTCTCTGTGCCCCAGGAAAGTGTGGTCTGTAACCTCTGCATTAATCCTCCATGTGTATTCAGCAGACCAGGACATTCAGATGCAGCAGAATCTTTTTCCGGATGTAGTTTCAGGGACACCAACTGAAAAAAAAAACATAATATGTTGTTGTTCTTATGTTGAAATGATTTAACATTATAAATGGACAAATTATAACATGTCTAACGCTTAGTGTGTGCGCGCGTGTGTGTTTTCTAAAGTCTGCTGACCTGGCAGTGCAGTGGCAGATGAACCTGTATAGGGATGTGGTGTTGGTGGGGAGTGAGGAACATGCAGACCCAGGACAAACTGTGGACAGAATACAAAGCATCTCTGCTGCAGTCTTCCACCTGGAGCAGGTACCCTACAGTCAACAGTTACCACTCTATAAAGTCTGTTGTTTACTACATGATTACACGATTTTCCCACTGAGACGTATGTTTCTTTTACAAGGGTGCCCTGTTTACAAACACAGCATCAAATACAAAGTGCAGAATAAGGATTTAGTAATACAATTATAACAATCAAAGTGTGGATTATAACAATCAAAGTGTGGATTATAACAATCAAAGTGTGGATTATAACAATCAAAGTGTGGATTATAACAATCAAAGTGTGGATTATAACAATCAAAGTGTGGATTATAACAATAAAAGCGTGGATTATAACAATCAAATGGTGGATTGCAGACAGATTGTGGAGCTTCAGAATGTTTCAATGAAATGTACAGCTGTGTGTCCTCCAGCTAGCTGTTGACATGACACTGTTTCTGAGCAAACACCAAGGGGTTGTACAGTGAGGGGAAAAAGTATTTGATCCCCTGCTGATTTTGTACATTTGCCCACTGACAAAGAAATGATCAGTCTATAATTTTAATGGTAGGTTTATTTGAACAATGAGAGACAGAATAACAACAAAAAAATCCAGAAAAATGCATGTGAAAAATGTTATAAATTGATTAGCATTTTAATGAGGGAAATAAGTATTTGACCCCTCTGCAAAACATGACTTAGTACTTGGTGGCAAACCCTTGTTGGCAATCACAGAGGTCAGACATTTCTTGTAGTTGGCCACCAGGTTTGCACACATCTCAAGAGGGATTTTGTCCCACTCCTCTTTGCAGATCTTCTCAAAGTCATTAAGGTTTCGAGGCTGACGTTTGGCAACTCGAACCTTCAGCTCCCTCCACAGATTTTCTATAGGATTAAGGTCTGGAGACTGGCTAGGCCACTCCAGGACCTTAATGTGCTTCTTCTTGAGCCACTCCTTTGTTGCCTTGGCCGTGTGTTTTGGGTCATTGTCATGCTGGAATACCCACCCACAACCCATTTTCAATGCCCTGGCTGAGGGAAGGAGGTTCTCACCCAAGATTTGACGGTACATGGTCACGTCCATCGTCCCTTTCATGCGGTGAAGTTGTCCTGTCCCCTTAGCAGAAAAACACCCCAAAACATAATGTTTCCACCTCCATGTTTGACGGTGGGGATGGTGTTCTTGGGGTCATAGGCAGCATTCCTCCTCCTCCAAACACGGCGAGTTGAGTTGATGCCAACACTTTCACCCAGATGTCCTCTGAATCATTCAGATGTTCATTGGCGAACTTCAGACGGGCATGTATATGTGCTTTCTTGAGCAGGGGGACCTTGCGGGCGCTACAGGATTTCAGTCCTTCACGGCGTAGTGTGTTACCAATTGTTTTCTTGGTGACTATGGTCCCAGCTGCCTTGAGATCATTGACAAGATCCTCCCGTGTAGTTCTGGGCTGATTCCTCACCGTTCTCATAATCATTGCAACTCCATGAGGTAAGATCTTGCATGGAGCCCCAGGCTGAGGGAGATTGACAGTTCTTTTGTGTTTCTTCCATTTGCGAATAATCGCACCAACTGTTGTCACCTTCTCACCAAGCTGCTTGGTGATGGTCTTGTAGCCCATTCCAGCATTGTGTAGGTCTACAATCTTGTCCCTGACATCCTTGAAGAGCTCTTCGGTCTTGGCCATGGTGGAGAATTTGGAATCTGATTGATTGCTTCTGTGGACAGGTGTCTTTTATACAGGTAACAAACTGAGATTAGGAGCACTCCCTTTAAGAGTGTGCTCCTAATCTCAGCTCGTTACCTGTATAAAAGACACCTGGGAGCCAGAAATCTTTCTGATTGAGAGGGGGGTCAAATACTTATTTCCCTCATTAAAATGCAAATCAATTTATAACATTTTTCACATGCGTTTTTCTGGAACTTTTGTTGTTATTCTGTCTCTCACTGTTCAAATAAACCTACCATTAAAATTATAGACTGATCATTTCTTTGTCAGTGGGCAAACGTACAAAATCAGCAGGGGATCAAATACTTTTTTCCCTCACTGTATATGTGATGAAAACAGTAGTGGTCTGGGAACTAAGCCTTGAGGAAGACCGAAATTTACCTTAGATTTTGTCTGAGGAATTTACATCCACAGAAGCAAATCTTTCCGTAAGATGTAATGTTTTAAGACGTAATGTCCGTAAGACGTAATGTTTTAAGACGTAAGGCGTAATGTCCATAACACGTAGTGTTTTAAGACGCAATGTCAGTAAGACGTAATGTCCGTAAGTCATAATGTTCGTAAGACATAATGTTTTAAGACGTAATGTCTGTTATACGTAATGTATGTAAGACATGTTTTAAGACGTAATGTCTGTTATACGTAATGTATGTAAGACGTAATGTCTGTTATACGTAATGTATGTAAGATGTAATGTCCGTAAGACGTAATGTCCGTAAGACCTAATGTTTTAAGACGTAATGTCCGTAAGACGTAATATTTTAAGACGGAATGTTCGTAAGACGTAATGTTTTGCCCTCTAGGTGGAGCAGCCTCTAAGGTTGAAGAAGTGTGTGTTCCAGAAGTTGCTGTCCAAACAGCGTAAACGTGCCGTGGTGGCCTGCTTCCGCATGGCTCCACTCTACAACCTCCCCAGGTAAGACGGTCATCGATCACACGTACATACTACTCATGACAATGAGATGTACACTGATGGAAAAACTGGAGGCCTAAATTGTCTCTGTCAACTAAATGAGATACGTAAAGGAATTTGAGTTTGAAACTTTAACTGTGACAACAACAACCCTAGAAAAAAAGTCCTCAGTCGTCATTCATGGTGCTATTGTCTCCATCTTATCAAATGTGACGTTCCAGTCCTGTATCTCTGTTATCTCTCGGTGAAGTCGGTGGCATGCTGTAACTAATGTATCCACACTCTGTCTCCCTCTCCACCTCCCTAACCTTGTCCTTCCTCTCTGTTATTTCTCTCTGTTGCACACCACCTACAACACCTTTTTCCTCAGATACAAAATTAACAATTACTTCCTGAACGGCTATCGGTACGTTTGGCTGGAAAAGGCGTTCGCTGAATCAAATTTTGACCGCCTGTTCTCCGTACTAACGGTAATGTGAGACGTCCAGGCTAAATGCTAGCCTGAGTGTCAGTCTGTTGCTGTTCTCTTGCCAATTCCTCGTGGAATTGTCATGCCAAACAGACTGGCACCCAGGCTAGGTGAATGCTTCATCTCTCCCCTCTCCATCTTATCCTCCAGACTATGGGCTGACCGAACAGTCAACACCACCTACCTTCTGCACCTACCACAACCTACCTCCAGTTTACTGCACTGTTGATTCTGATTGGTCAGCCTCAGCTAACAAACAATCCGTGGTCAATCAATGAGCAATCCAGGAAGCATTTTGCTTGTTTACATAAAGATCATCATTGTCATTATGTCTTAGAATCATGGAATGTTTTGTCTCATGTGATTTGAGTAACATTATGATTTTTTATCTTTATGTATCATTTATTAACTGAAAGAATATTTGAATACAGTGTTCAGTGTTTTTAGATATAATTTTAACCACATCCTCAGCCAGTGTCTGTATGCTAATTAAGCCATCAAGGATGACCAGTCAGAAGAGCTCCCATATCGACCAATCACCACCCTGGAATGTTCTTCCTTCCTGTTACACCCTCACATCTCTCCCTCCTTACTCCTCCCTCTTCCAAAATCTACTTGGACACACCTTAATCTCATTCTCCCATCTTCCACTCCCCTTCTCCCTCTCCTCTCCTCCTCTCATCCCTCCTTCCCCAGGCATCGTTCTATTAACCTCTTCGTGTTGGGCTATGTGAGACTATGGATAGAGACAGAGGAGTACTCCTTTGAGGAGAGGCTAGTGCAGGACCTGGCAGTAAGTACTGGGCATATTGCGGTGGTGTCTGCCACCACCTCAGCCCTAGCCTCAGCCTTGCCCCCTGTGCCCTGTGTTGGCACCGCACCCCCACCAGCCCTAACCGCCGACTGCCTCTTGAGCACGATGCCCGCCGTCGAGCTTCGGGATCGCTTCCCGGTCCGCCTGGGTCTACGGACCTCGCCTTGGGCCCCAAGAGGTTCCCGAGGCCCCCGCACTCTCTCTAGCTTTGTGGCTCGCTACCGGCAGAGCCTTGACAGGCATGACAGGCTCAACCTTAGGAGACTCAGTGGCAGCAATGGCTCTGTCTCCGCAGCAAAGCACATGGCTAGAAAAAACAGGCTACGGCATGGGCTATCTCACCACTACTACTACTACTGTGGTAAGAGGGGCAGCTAAAGCCCTCAATAGGTGTTAAGTGTTTGATGTCTGACGTCGACCCAACCATTTAGATGTTGTACGGTATGGTCTCTGCTGTAACTGGAAGTCTGTAGTGATTGATGTTGAAGTGATCAAGTGGAGTGTGAAGTGACGTCCCCGGTGGCATGCTCGCGCACATCTCTGTCTGGATTCATGCAGTATTGTGACGAGTATCGAAACAAATTCATTGATCTCACTGTAAATATATAGTTGTACAGTTGTAAGAAAGGTAGACATATTTATACAGTACTGCATAATGTCATAAAACATGTCAGGGGGGGAAGAATGTACAAGAGCAGGCCACGATGTAACACCAGATCGGTCATTCAGTCATCATCATCATCATTGTCCACACACTGCATTTAGTAGTGCAGCATCTGTTGGACCATAGTAGTCTGCTGGCCCAGTATCTGTGTGTTGGAGATGTCGACGGTGAGTATGACGAGTCTCCTCTTTAACTCCCAGGAATCTCCGGTTCAAACTCCCATTTAGACTGCTCTGCAAGCTTTATAATGTCAAAATATGTTCCTTACTCACCAAATATGGAGTTTCGCTGAGCTACTATCTTCATTTACTCCCGTTACGGCCGGTATGTGCTTCCAAAAAAGGTCTACATGAAAATGTACAAGCAACAGAAAACAAAAAAGCCTATTCGGCACCTCCAATGCAAATCACTTATGACTGCCATACTGTACGGGTTGGAAGTCTACACCAACTCAATGCATTTGAGCTGCCAAATAGGCATATTTTCGATTGCTTGTACATTTTTATTCAGACATTTCTTTGATGTACATATTAGGTGAGTAACGAACATATTTTGACATTATACTCATTGTTGACATCTCTAACACACAGATACTGCTTTTTCAATGATGGGTCTTGTTCAGTAGGGAGGAAACATTTTGAAACCGAGTGAAAAAGGAGAGGAATTCCCCGTACTTAGAACACAGTTTTGTTTTCAAAATGTTTTCCTACGGCGTGCCCTACCGAACAATACTCTGGTCCATTCATTTGACAGTGTCCTTATCCTGTCCTTCTCATGGATACAATCATCAGTAAAATCCTGGTCCTGCATCACTACCACCATTGCAGCCCTCATCTGAGCATGCCAGCATGGGTTGTTCCATAAACATGGGTTAAACAGTGTGACTATAATGGGCATGATCATGCATGGCGTGTTAAACAACCCATTAGCCAACCTCTCTGACTCAGAGTTCAGAAACGTTGGACGTCGTCCAAGAAGGTAATGGCTTGAAGTTATGCTGAATAACTAATGTAATAATGTGATCGATGTTGAGTGGTGAGTAAATAGCATGGTTTAGCCATCAGGGTGTAGTCTCTAGTGGAAAGGCTGGGTTAAGAACAGAGCTAACCCCTGTATTTAGCCATCAGGGTGTAGTCTCTAGTGGAAAGGCTGGGTTAAGAACAGAGCTAACCGCTGTATTTAGCCAGCAGGGTGTAGTCTCTAGTGGAAAGGCTGGGTTAAGAACAGAGCTAACCGCTGTATTTAGCCAGCAGGGTGTAGTCTAGTGGAAAGGCCGGGTTAAGAACAGAGCTAACCCCAGTCTTTAGCCAGCATGGTGTAGTCTCTAGTGGAAAGGCCGGGTTAAGAACAGAGATAACCCCTGTCTCTTGCGGGTTGTCTGTGTAGAAAACCCCAATGAACATCGTGGAGGAGGAGGAAGAGGAGGTGGTTGAGATTCAGCCAGACCCTCTTCATCAACTTATCCTTCACTTCAGCCACAACGCCCTCACAGAGAGAAGGTAGGAGGGAATGACCAATCAACCAGTGGTGGAAAAAGTACCCAATACTCAGAAAAGTAAAGATACCTTTGTAGGAAATGACTCAAGTAAAAGTGACAGTCAACCAGTAAAATACTACTACAGTAAAAGTTTAAAAGTATTTGGTTTTAAATATACTTAAGTATCAAAAGTAAATGTAGTTGTTTAAATATACTTATCAAAAGTAAAAGTACGAATAATTTAAAATTCCTACAGAATTTTTTTGTTGTTTATTTATTGACGGATAGCCAGGGTCACACAGAGCATTTGTGTTTAGCGAGTCCACCAGGGATGTTCTCTTGATAAGTGTGCGAATTGGACAATTTCCTGTCCTGCTACAGTAAGTATTCAAAATGTAATGAGTACTTTTGGGTGTCAGGGAAAATGTATGGAGTAAAAAGTACATAGTTTTCTTTAGGAATGTAGTGAAGTAAAAGTTGTCAAAAATATAAATAGTAAAGTACAGATACCCCAAAAAACTAGTTAAGTAGTACTTTAAAGTATTTTAACTTAAGTACTTTACATCACTGCTAACAACCTATGTTATTTTTTATTTAACCTTTGATTTTGACAGTGAGTCAATCAACCAATCCCTCAATCGATCAATTAATCAATCAACCTAGTGAACAAGTGTTTTATCAAATCTTACTTAAATACATAAGAATTGTGTGATCTTAACTTATTTGTGTTATTTCCTTTACAAACCTGATACAAGTCACGATAATGATTGGATAATATGTTATTCTCTCCAGTTTCTTGGAAGAAGATCCGTTATATATTGCGTATGCAGACATGATGGCAAAGGTACGCAACTGAGAATCTGAGAACACTTTGGCTGCATTTACATAGGCAGCCCAGTTCTGATCTTTTGCACAATTAGTGGCAAAAGATCTGATCTGATTGGTCAAAAGTTCAATTAGTGGCAAAAGATCAGAACTGGGCTGCCTGTGTAAACACATACTTTCATAATCTGACTGAAGTAGTGGGTTCATAATCAGTTAGGGCACAGTTGTCCTAACTCTAACATGATCCTCCTCTATCTCCTCAGAGTTGTGCAGAAGATGAAGAGGAGGAAGAAGAGGAAGAGGGGAAAGAGAAGACATTTGAGGTTTCAACCTGTCTGTCCTTGTATCACTAACCCCCAGGCTTAAAGCCTTAGATGCGTTTTAATCAAATCAGTCTGAACCCAGTCTGAACCCAGTCTGAACCTAGTCTGAATCTGTCTGAACCCAGTCTGTGCCTTTAGCCTGGATAAATATCTGACTTGTGGATGATGAGACCGAGATGAGACAGGATTTTAATCAACAGCACTGGCTACAACTGATAACTCCCCATGTCTACGGTGTCAGCTGACAAAAACCAGCCAATGGTTGAAATGTCATTGTCACTGTGACAGCTATGTTCCATTCAACTTTTCAGTAGCGTATCTTTTATACATCAGCTTTGTCCTTCTGTATCCAGCAGCTATAAGACCATTGATGTTGTCACTTTCCTGTGAAAATGTGTGAATGTCTCTCTAAGATTATTTTTGATTATGTATTTTAACCCCTCAGGATTATAGATATCGACGTATGAACTATGAGACAGGTTTTTAATGAACAACGACTACAGCTGACTGCATGTCTGACCCTGGGCCGTAGCTCGATAGAGAGAGTTTGGCTTTTATTGCGTATGATCCTTATATGATCTGCCATTCCCCTTTGGGCCCACAGGAGAAGGAGATGGAGAAACAGAAGATCTTGTACCAGCAGGCCAGGCTCCACGCCCGCGGGGCTGCTGAGATGGTGCTACAGATGATCAGCGCCAGTAAAGGTGAGGATGTTCTTTTATCTACAGGACAGGTGTAACTTCAGAGCCTTGTGTACTACACAGCATGTTCACCCCCAGATAATATTTAATCCAAACTCATGAACCCATACATGTAGTGAAATGAGCTCGCAAACCATACTCAAAGTCTCGTTCTAGTCATCTATCTGTGGTTAGCACTTTGCTAACAACTTGGGTGCTCAGTCTACTCCTCTCTGTCCCCAGGTCGACTAGGTCCTATGGTGACCTGCACCCTCAAACTGGGCATCTCCATCCTCAACGGAGGCAACGTGCTGGTCCAGCAGGTTAGATAGACTACATTACATTACCAGAGATGTATTACTGTGTATGTTACACATCATTACCAGAGATGTGTTCCTGTGTATGTTACACATCATTACCAGAGATGTATTACTGTGTATGTTACACATCATTACCAGAGATGTATTACTGTGTATGTTACACATCATTACCAGAGATGTATTACTGTGTATGTTACACATCATTACCAGAGATGTATTACTGTGTATGTTACACATCATTACCAGAGATGTGTTCCTGTGTATGTTACACATCATTACCAGAGATGTATTACTGTGTATGTTACACATCATTACCAGAGATGTATTACTGTGTATGTTACACATCATTACCAGAGATGTGTTCCGGTGTATGTTACACATCATTACCAGAGATGTGTTCCTGTGTATGTTACACATCATTACCAGAGATGTATTACTGTGTATGTTACACATCATTACCAGAGATGTGTTCCTGTGTATGTTACACGTCATTACCAGAGATGTGTTCCTGTGTATGTTACACGTCATTACCAGAGATGTGTTCCTGTGTATGTTACACATCATTACCAGAGATGTGTTCCTGTGTATGTTACACATCATTACCAGAGATGTGTTCCTGTGTATGTTACACATCATTACCAGAGATGTATTACTGTGTATGTTACACATCATTACCAGAGATGTGTTACTGTGTATGTTACACATCATTACCAGAGATGTATTACTGTGTATGTTACACATCATTACCAGAGATGTATTACTGTGTATGTTACACATCATTACCAGAGATGTATTACTGTGTATGTTACACATCATTACCAGAGATGTATTACTGTGTATGTTACACATCATTACCAGAGATGTGTTCCTGTGTATGTTACACATTACCAGAGATGTATTCCTGTGTATGTTACACATTACCAGAGATGTGTTCCTGTGTATGTTACACATCATTACCAGAGATGTATTACTGTGTATGTTACACATCATTACCAGAGATGTGTTCCTGTGTATGTTACACATTACCAGAGATGTGTTCCTGTGTATGTTACACATTACCAGAGATGTATTACTGTGTATGTTACACATCATTACCAGAGATGTATTCCATCGTCACGTCTTACCAAGAGTTTCTGGGCATAAAAACACACGTGTTTTACTTTCCATTGTTTCACAGAAAATGCTGGATTATCTGAAAGAGAAAAGAGATGCAGGCTTTTTCAAGAGTTTGTCAGGCCTCATGCAGTCCTGCAGGTAACCGTGACAACACCACCCAAGTAACCCAGAGGACAGATCTCGTCTGGGAACTGCCTGGGAATGATAATAGACATAAGCATGTTGATTATACCCAATGACATGATAAAGGGATCCTCGTAGTCCTATGACCACTGTTTATGTCATTCTTATTCATTATCCCTAGTGTACTATTTCTCTTTCACAATGTGTCTTATCTCCATACCCTTTACAGTGTCCTGGACTTAAATGCCTTTGAGAGACAGAATAAAGCGGAAGGTCTGGGGATGGTGACAGATGAAGGATCCAGTAAGTAAAGAGACAATATGGCCAACTGATGCACTACCCCAAGCTTTAATAAGTAGTTTAACGTTTATGTGTTCAATTGTAGTTTTCTTTTTCCCTTTTCCCTTCAGCCGTAGGTTCCAAGAGCTGTCTCGCTCTCTTGGTTGCTGTTTCACACTTGGAGTATCTTTATGCAGAAAACTTGTTGAGCTTCTTTATTCTCCATTTCTTCTCAGCAATAGGTTCAAGAGCTATCTTAACTGCTGTCTTAGAGTATCTTTACTGAGAGAATCTAAAACTTCAAGGATCAACACGCACAGGTTTCACTTACTGCTCAGCAAAAAAACAACCTTCATCCAAATGGCTATTACTGGAGCATGACATTGTCTTATCTCTCTCTGCCGTGTTTTACATGTTGGTGTCAAATTATCTAAAGGAAGAATTCCCCCAAGCTACAGTAATATCAAATTATCTTCCTAAAGAATGCCCCCTAGCTACAGTAATATCAAATTATCTTCAGAAAGAATGCCCCCTAGCTACAGTAATATCAAATCAAATTATATTCAGAAAGAATGCCCCCTAGCTACAGTAATATCAAATTATATTCAGAAAGAATTCCCCTAGCTACAGTAATATTAAATTATATTCAGAAAGAATGCCCCCTAGCTACAGTAATTTCAAATCAAATTATCTTCAGAAGGAATGCCCTCTAGCTACAGTAATATCAAATCAAAGTATCTTCAGAAGGAATGCCCCCTAGCTACAGTAATATCAAATTATCTTCAGAAGGAATGCCCCCTAGCTACAGTAATATCAAATTATCTTCAGAAATAATGCCCCCTAGCTACAGTAATATCAAAGTATCTTCAGAAGGAATGCCCCCTAGCTACAATAATATCAAATTACCTTCAGAATGAATGCCCCCTAGCTACAGTAATATCAAGTCAAATTATATTCAGAAAGAATTCCCCTAGCTACAATAATATCAAATTAAATTATATTCAGAAAGAATGCCCCCTAGCTACAGTAATATCAAATTATCTTCAGAAGGAATGCCCCCTAGCTACAGTAATATCAAATTAGCTTCAGAAGGAATGCCCCCTAGCTACAGTAATATCAAATTATCTTCAGAATGAATGCCCCCTAGCTACAGTAATATCAAGTCAAATTATATTCAGAAAGAATTCCCTTAGCTACAATAATATCAAATTAAATTATATTCAGAAAGAATGCCCCCTAGCTACAGTAATATCAAATTATCTTCAGAAGGAATGCCCCCTAGCTACAGTAATATCAAATTATCTTCAGAAGGAATGCCCCCTAGCTACAGTAATATCAAATTATCTTCAGAAGGAATGCCCCCTAGCTACAGTAATATCAAATTATCTTCAGAAGGAATGCCCCCTAGCTACAATAATATCAAGTCAAATTATATTCAGAAGGAATGCCCCCTAGCTACAGTAATATCAAATTATCTTCAGAAAGAATGCCCCTTAGCTACAGTAATATCAAATTATCTTCCTAAAGAATGCCCCCTAGCTACAATAATATCAAATTATCTTCAGAAGGAATGCCCCCTAGCTACAATAATATCAAGTCAAATTATATTCAGAAAGAATTCCCCCTATCTACAATAATATCAAATTATCTTCAGAAAGAATGCCCCCTAGCTACAGTAATATCAAATTACCTTCAGAAGGAATGCCCCCTAGCTACAGTAATATCACATTATCTTCAGAAGGAATGCCCCCTAGCTACAGTAATATCAAATTATCTTCAGAAGTAATGCCCCCTAGCTACAATAATATCAAATTATCTTCAGAAAGAATGCCCCCTAGCTACAATGATATCAAATAAAATTATCTTCAGAAAGAATGCCCCCTAGCTACAGTAATATCAAATTATCTTCAGAAGGAATGCCCCCTAGCTACAATAATATCAAATCAAATTACCTTCAGAAGGAATGCCCCCTAGCTACAATAATATCAAATGAAATTATCTTCCTAAAGAATGCCCCCTAGCTACAATAATATCAAATCAAATTACCTTCAGAAGTAATGCCCCCTAGCTACAATAATATCAAATCAAATTATCTTCAGGAGGAATGCCCCCTAGCTACAATAATATCAAATCAAATTACCTTCAGGAGGAATGCCCCCTAGCTACAGTAATATCAAATCAAATTACCTTCAGAAGGAATGCCCCCTAGCTACAATAATATCAAGTCAAATTATATTCAGAAAGAATGCCCCCTAGCTACAATAATATCAAATTATCTTCAGAAGTAATGCCCCCTAGCTACAGTAATATCAAGTCAAATTATCTTCAGAAGGAATGCCCCTTAGCTACAGTAATATCAAATCAAATTATCTTCCTAAAGAATGTCCCCTAGCTACAGTAATATCAAATTATCTTCAGAAGGAATGCCCCTTAGCTACAGTAATATCAAATTATCTTCCTAAAGAATGTCCCCTAGCTACAGTAATATCAAATTACATTTGACCTTGTATTTTTGGTGCACGCTGTTCTTACTGCTTGTGTTACAGTAGTGGTAGAGTCAGGGATCCATGTGATTAACCTGTTGTTGTTCAGACCGTCATCAGGGCTGCAAGGCCTCGTGGCATGATACAGTGTATACAGTAGGCCTATGTATCAGTGTTTGGGTAAATTACATTTCGATTCAGAAAGTAAACATAAAATCCTAATTAAAAAGTGTAGTGTTTTCGTCAGGTTTAGGAATCTAAGCTGTTCAGTAGTTTCGTCAGGTTTAGGAATCTAAGCTGTTCAGTAGTTTCATCAGGTTTAGGAATCTAAGCTGTTCAGTAGTTTCATCAGGCTTAAGAATCTAAGCTGTTCAGTTGTTTCATCAGGTTAAGGAATCTAAGCTGTTCAGTGGTTTCATCAGGTTTAGGAATCTAAGCTGTTCAGTGGTTTCATCAAGTTTAGGAATCTAAGCTGTTCAGTAGTTTAACCAGGTTTAGGAATCTAATCTGTTCGGTAGTTTCATCCGGTTTAGGAATCTAAACTGTTCAGTAGTTTAACCAGGTTTAGGAATCTAAGCTGTTCAGAAGTGCAGTTTGTTGGAGTAAGTGCAGTAGTTATCAACGTCTACACTCCCCATGTTGCCAGATTCTGATTCAGCACTCACATCTACACTCCCCATGTTGTCATGTTCTGATTCAGCACTCACATCTACACTCGTCATGTTGTCAGGTTACGTACGAATACGATACACTGTAGCGCAAGCACTAAAAGCCTTTCCAATAGATATTTTTACTCCTAAATCGAGAGCAGGAGTTTCCTCCATCCTGAAGTAGGGGGCTCCTAAAACATGGTGCAGCATTAGCACATTACCACACACACCTCATCCCACACACACTTTCTCCTAACACACCTTATCCCACAGACACACTTTGTCTTAACACACCTCATCCCACACACATACCTTCTCCTAACACACACCTTATCCCACAGACACACTTTCTCTTAACACACCTCATCCCACACACATACTTTCTCCTAACACACCTCATCCCACACACACACTTTCCCCTAACACACCTCATCCCACACACACACTTTCTCCTAACACACCTCATCCCACACACATACTTTCTCCTAACACACCTCATCCCACACACACACTTTCCCCTAACACACCTCATCCCACACACACACTTTCTCTTAACACACCTCATCCCACACACACACTTTCCCCTAACACACCTCATCCCACACACACACTTTCTCCTAACACACCTCATCACACACACACACTTTCTCCTAACACACCTCATCACACACACACACTTTCTCCTAACACACCTCATCACACACACACACTTTCTCCTAACACACCTCATCCCACACACACACTTTCTCCTAACACACCTCATCACACACACACACTTTCTCCTAACACACCTCATCACACACACACACTTTCTCCTAACACACCTCATCACACACACACACTTTCTCCTAACACACCTCATCCCACACACACACTTTCTCCTAACACACCTCATCACACACACACACACTTTCTCCTAACACACCTCATCCCACACACACACTTTCTCCTAACACACCTCATCACACACACACACACTTTCTCCTAACACACCTCATCACACACACACACACTTTCTCCTAACACACATCTCATCCCACACACACACTTTCTCCTAACACACACCTCATCCCACACACACACTTTCTCTTAACACACCTCATCCCACACACACACTTTCTCTTAACACACCTCATCCCACACACACACTTTCTCCTAACACACCTCATCCCACACACACACTTTCTCCTAACACATCTCATCCCACACACACACTTTCTCCTAACACACCTCATCCCACACACACACTTTCTCTTAACACACCTCATCCCACACACACACTTTCTCCTAACACACCTCATCCCACACACACACTTTCTCCTAACACATCTCATCCCACACACACACTTTCTCCTAACACACCTCATCCCACACACACACTTTCTCCTAACACACCTCATCCCACACACACACTTTCTCCTAACACACCTCATCATCATCACACACACTTTCTCCTAACACACCTTTATCCTTCACTTCTCCCTGCTGTATATTTTCATTGATAGTTTTGATAGGTTAACGGTAGTATTTTCCACCAATATCCTATATACGCACTAAATATCATGCATCTTTATAACTCTCCCCTAAACACCTTCATTTTAACAGCATGCCCATAATGAGGCCTTTAGGTATCTCTCACTTTTTAAAACTTTTTTTTCCCCTTCTCCTTTTTTTGAAGTTCTATGTCTTCTCTTGCTTACGTCTGCTTGTTGTGTTTATTTTGTCCTCTCCTATCATTAAAACTCATCGATGGCAGTCAACAGTGAGCGGGGTAAATAAACTATTTCAGATGCTCTCATAACCGCCATGCTAGCGTATTGAATGTCGTGGCCATATTGCAGTCCCTTCTCTCACCTTCACCTCCCTGCCTCATTGACCTGATGACCTGGAAGCATTAACTCATTGCTCTGGTCTACAGGGAGGTACATGCATGCATAAAATATAGATGTAGAATTCTAGATTTACTTTATAAATGCCTGTTAATAGTGGTAGTTGTAAACTTTTTCTTTGTTACTAACTGTACATCACTGATCTACATTCTACTACTGATACTCCTATCAGCCTATCAACGTCTTTGAAAAAGTTATGATTTGTAGACTTGTCCACAGCTAAAGCAAAGCTTTGATGTGCTTTGGACTTGGAGCCTATTTCACAAAGCTGGTTTCATGTATATGTTTAACTTTCACATGGATGATGTAGCTGATCCAGAAATGGAATGCAGTATTCAAATACTTGGAATTCCCAAGATTGTGAAGGACTGTGGAATGGAACCTTGGAATTGCTTGATGATTCTAAGTGGAGAACATTCCGTCATTGTGTTATGATTTCCTTAAAAACGGTTTCCCTGTGTTCTTGTCTTGTTCTTATGCTATATGGTATATGTGAAAGATACCTGGCTAACCCCCAGGTTCCTGAAATGTCCTGGTGTTTCACAATATTCATTTCAGTTTTCACAATCAGCACTTTGGATGCAGCAAGGGTGTTGTGTGCAACACAAACCCAGACCCACACTCTTCGAAAAAGGTTTCCAAAAGAGTTCTTCGCCTTTCCCCAAAAGGAGAACCCTTTTTGGTCTTAGGTAGAACCCCTTTTTGGTTCCAGGTAGAACCCGTTTTGGGTTCCTTGTAGAAACCTGAGTGGAAAGGGTTATACATTGAACCCAAAAGGGTTCTACCTGAAATCCAAAACAGTTCTTCAAAGGGTTCTCCTATGGGGACAGCCGAAGAACGCTTTTAGGTTCTCGATGGCACCTTTTTTCTAAGAGGGCAGAATCTGTATTTGTGCTAGCCACCTGCCTGTCTAAGAGTGATGAGTGCCGAGTGTGCGAGGGCACGATCCTAACTGGATATCCACAAAGCCTAACTCAGACTTTCACCTAAATCATGTATTGAGATTATTGTGAAAACTCTAGTTGCTTGCGAATTCAGACGTTGTTGTTTTGGAGAGCGTTCTTCACCTACTTATGTCCCGTCTCCAAGGTTCCAAAGTGCTGACGAATGATGACTTCACCAAAGATCTCTTCAGGTTTTTACAACTGCTCTGTGAGGGGCACAACGGGGGTGAGAACTTTCATAAATTGGTGTAAAACAAAGTGCTAGTATATGTTTTGTTATAGCTTCACTCAAACCAAATTATCCCAATATCAAAATGTGTTCTTCTCCACAGATTTCCAAAACTTCCTGAGAACACAAACAGGAAACACATTGACAGTCAACATTATCATCAGCACAGTGGACTACCTGCTACGCCTTCAGGTGATACACACACACACACACACACACACACACACACACACACACACCACAAAAACACACACGTTCAGGTATTTTGTCCTTCCGACTTCAACTGTAAATGTGTGTATAAATATAGTTTAAGTCGGAAGTTTACATACACTTAGATTGGAGTCATTAAAACTAGTTTTTCAACCACTCCACAAATTTCTTGTTAAATTATAGTTATAGTTATAGTTTTGGCAAGTCGGTTAGGACATCTAATTTTTCCAACAATTGTTTACAGACAGATTATTTCACTTATAATTCACTGTATCACAATTACAGTGGGTCAGAAGTTTACATACACTAAGTTGACTGTGCCTTTAAACAGCTTGGCAAATTCCAGAAAATTGTGTCATGGCTTTAGAAGCATCTTATAGACGAATTGACATAATTTGAGTCAATTGGAGGTGTATCTATGAATGTATTTCAAGGCCTGCCTTCAAACTCAGTGCCTCTTTGCTTGACATCATGGGAAAATCTAAAGAAATCAGCCAAGACCTCAGAAAAAAAATTATAGACCTCCATAAGTCTGGTTCATCCTTGGGAGCAATTTCCAAATGCCTGAAGGTACCACGTTCATCTGTACAAACAAGAGTACGCAAGTATAAACACCATGGGACCACGCAGCCATCATAACGCACAGGAAGGAGACAAGTTCTGTCTCCTAGAGATGAACGTACTTTGGTGCGAAAAGTGCAAATAAATCCCAGAACAACAGCAAAGGATCTATATCCACAGTAAAACGAGTCCTATATCAACATAACCTGAAAGGCCGCTCATCAAGGAAGAAGCCACTGCTCCAAAACCGCCATAAAAAAGCCAGACTACGGTTTGCAACTGCAAATGGGGACAAAGATCATACTTTTTGGAGAAATGTCCTCTGGTCTGATGAAACAAAAATATTTTTTTGGGCCATAATGACCATCGTTATGTTTGGAGGAAAAAGGGGGAGGATTGCAAGCCGAAGAGCACCATCCCAACCGTTAAGCACGGAGGTGGCAGCAGCATGTTGTGGGGGTGCTTTGCTGCAGGTGGAACTGGTGCACTTCACAAATTAAATGGAATCATGAGGAAGGAAAATTATGTGGATATATTGAAGCAACATCTCAAGACATCAGTCAGGAAGTTAAAGCTTGGTCACAAATGGGTCTCCAAATGGACAATGACTTCCAAAGTTGTGGCTTATGGACAACAAAGTCAAGGTATTGGAGTGGCCATCACAAAGCCCTGACCTCAATCCCATAGAACATTTGTGACAGAACTGAAAACGCGTGTGCGAGCAAGGAGGCCTACAAACCTGACTCAGTTACAGTAGCTCTGTCAGGAGGAATGGGCCAAAATTCACCCAGCTAATTGTGGGAAGCTTGTGGAAGGCTAACCAAAACGTCTGACCCAAGTTAAACAATTTCAAGGCAATGCTACCAAATACTGATTGAGTGTATTTAAACTTCTAACCCACTGGGAATGTGATGAAAGAAATAAAAGCTTAAATAAATTATTCTCTTTACTATTATTCTGACATTTCACATTCTTAAAAAAAAGTGGTGATCCTAACTGACCTAAGACATGGCATTTTTATCAGGATTAAATGTCAGGAATTGTGAAAAGTGAGTTTAAATGTTTTTGGCTAAGGTTTATGTAAACTTCTGACTTCAACTGTAGGTGTTTTGTCTCTTTTGTCCCCCCCCCGGCTCTCCACGCAACCACACACACACACACACACACTAACACTCACTATAAATAGAGCGTGACTTGGTTTCACCAACACACTGACGTAGTAAAATCCTTCTCTGTAGGAGTCTATCAGTGACTTCTATTGGTATTATTCTGGAAGAGACATTATCGACGAGGCAGGGCAGGTCAACTTCTCCAAAGCCTTATCTGTCGCGAAGCAGATCTTCAACTCGCTCACTGAGTACATCCAGGTAAGTAAGGACTGACTCTTTCTGACTTTCCAGTGTTTCACATGGAGCCTATAGTCATATTTGTATTTTATTTAATGGCACTAAAATGTTTTTTTGGGGGGGGATTGGGATCTTCATTAACATTCACTCTATTTTGTGTCCCCACCCTTTTGTCCTTCTATCAATTTCTCTCTCCCCCTTCCGCTCTTCTTCTCTCCCTCTCTCCCCCCTCCCACTCTCCCTCCCAGGGTCCATGTATTGGGAACCAGCAGAGTCTGGCCCACAGCAGACTGTGGGATGCTGTGGTGGGATTCCTTCATGTGTTTGCCAACATGCAGATGAAGCTGTCCCAGGTAACCAGGTGTCCTCAGTGCTGCACCAACCATTCCAGTAAAGTGAGCTAAATAAAACAGTAAACTACTGGCCCAGTCCAGCGTCCTGCGAGCTACCCTGCTATCCTGGAGTTGCAGTCAGTGTCTATATATGCAGCAGTGTCCATCTGCTTCCTGTCAGTCAATGCTCATTGTCACCTCCAACGTCTCTCCAATATGAAACTGATTATGAAAAATAACTCACATTCCAATAGACCAACGTCCTGTCCAGGGGGTGTACATCAAGCTGCCTCACACTACAGAAACAAGAGATAGGTTCCTGCCCCGGGGGTCGTTGTAGCTCAAGGCTTACTTACTACTACACTTAAATAGCCTCAGAGTAGAGGATTCACCCACCCCAAACATCCTCAACCTCACTAATGCTCTTGTGGCTGAAGGGATGCAAGTCTAGTGGAAAGCTTTCCCAGAAGAGTGTTATAGCAGCAATGTGGGACCAACTCCATATTAAATGCCCATGATTTAAGAACGTTCAAAGAGCAGGTGTCCACATAATTTTGGTCATGTAGTGTATATCCCATTCTATTCCCTCCTCTTGTTCCTCTTCTAACTGTTCTATTCTGGCTGTAGTCATAGTTGCGCCTGGCCGTAGTGATAGTTGCGTTCAATAATAGATTGAGCTTTCTGTTCTGTCGTCCCCCGGAATGCGGATGCTGTCTTCCTAGATTAGGGCTGTAAAATGCTGTAATTCATCTGTGTTCAATGCTAGTCTTTGTTTTGGTTTTTAGTTATGCCTTTGTTTTGGTTTTCGGTTATGCCTTTGTTTTGGTTTTTGGTTATGCCTTTTGCTTTGGTTTTTGGTTATGCCTTTGTTTTGGTTATGTCTTTTTTATGGTCTTCGGGTTATTTGTTTTTAGTGCATGCAACTTGAGCTTTTGAGATTGTAAAATCATGATAATGCTTCACAAATACATGTTATTATTAATTACTACTTAACTAATTGTATTATTAATGCAATTCTTCCAACGGTTGGTGCCCCTTAGGACTCGTGTCAGATTGAGCTGCTGAAGGAGTTGATGGACCTTCAGCAGGACATGGTGGTGATGATGCTGTCACTGCTGGAGGGTAAGAACCTACAGATTTTAAGGCTCCCGAGTGGGCGCAGCGGTCTAAGACACTGCATCTCAGTGCTAGAGGCGTCACTACAGATTATGGTTCAGTTCCAGGCTGTATCACAACCGGCCGTGATTGGGTGTCCTATAGGGCGGCACACATATTGGCCCAGCGTCGTACGAGTTTGGCCGGGGTAGGCCGTCATTGTAAATAAGAATTTGTTCTCAACTTTTTTTAAATTTTATTTCACCTTTATTTAACCAGGTAGGCAAGTTGAGAACAAGTTCTCACTTACAACTGCGACCTGCCAAAGCAGTTCAACACATACAACAACACATAGTTACACATTGGAGTAAACAAACATACAGTCAATAATACAGTAGACAAACTGACTTGCCTAGTTAAATAAAGGTTAAATAAAAACATTTAAAGATTCACTCTAACACTTACAGGACTCATTTATGACGTGGTAGGCTACAGTCACCACAGGAGCATTTGTCTGAACATATATATTTACACCATACAGTTAAGAATTTGTTCTTAACTGACTTGCCTAGTAAAAAAAAGGTTTTAAAAAAGTAAGTTGTTAGGGAGGGAGGTTAGGTAAGAATTCCTATTTCTAAGTGGTGTCTCCTAGGCAACGTGGTGAATGGAACAATTGGAAAGCAGATGGTGGACACTCTGGTGGAGTCCTCCAGCAACGTAGAGATGATCCTCAAGTTCTTCGACATGTTCCTCAAGATCAAGGACCTGACCACCTCTGACAACTTCAGGGAGTACGACCCCGATAACAAGGGGGTCATCTCCAAAAAAGATTTCCAGAAGTCCATGGAGAACCAGAAGCAGTACACCCAGTCGGAGATCGAGTTCCTGCTCTCCTGCGCCGAGGCCGACGAGAACGACATGTTCAACTACGAGGAGTTTGTGGAGCGGTTCCACGAGCCAGCCAAAGACATTGGCTTCAACATAGCCGTGCTGCTCACTAACCTCTCTGAGCACATGCCTCACGACCCCCGTTTGGCCACCTTCCTGGAACCGGCCGAGAGCGTGCTGAACTACTTTGAGCCATACCTGGGCCGCATCGAGATCATGGGCGGAGGGAAGCGCATTGAGAGGGTCTATTTTGAGATCAGCGAGTCCAGCCGCACGCAGTGGGAGAAGCCACAGGTCAAAGAGTCCAAGAGACAGTTCATCTTCGACGTGGTCAACGAGGGTGGAGAGAGCGAGAAGATGGAGATGTTTGTGAACTTCTGTGAAGATACCATCTTTGAGATGCAGCTGGCGTCTCAGATCTCGGAGCCAGAAGTGGCGGAGCGCCCGGAGGAGGAAGAGGAGGAGGTGCACAACTTGCTAGAAGAGCTGGCTGAGCAAGAAGAGGAGAGAGAGCTGGAGGCTTCCTCGGCTTTCACCATGGTCTGCGTCTCCGCCAAGAAGAAGATCTCCAACTTCAGACAGATGCTAACCTTCAAGAGCCTCAAGAAGCAGTACAAGAAGTTCAAGAAGCTAAGCATGAAGGAGGTGATCGTTGGGTTCTTCTCCTTCTTCTGGACGCTCTTCGCAGGGTTCTTCAAGGGGATCTACAGCCTCATCTTCGGATTCTTCCACCTCATCTGGTCATCCATGTTCGGAGGCGGCCTTGTCGAAGGTGGGATCTTTTTATCTTCTCTCTTTGTTTGATCTCTTTGGTTTTATTGTTTTGTGTTAGTAAGGGTGTTGCAACGTTTTGTTTCAATGGACTTTAAATTATGTTTTGATTTGACTGTAAGGAGCCAAGAACATGAAGGTGACAGACATCTTGGGCAACATGCCTGATCCCACCCAGTTCGGTATCCACGGCGACGTGTTGGAGACGGAGAAGGCGGAGGTGGGTGATTCGGTGTCGGGCGGAACAGACCAGCCCATCAAATCATCGGACAAGGCAGAGCAGGACATCCTGATGGAGATGATTAATCCGACACCAAAGAAAGGGGAAGGGTTAAAACATGTAGATCCTGGACTGGGAGACGTCTCTGAGAATCTGACCCCTGAGACCACCGCCACTGTGGAGAAGAAGGTGAGCATTCTGTAGGCCTGTCTCTAAAACAGTAGGTAAGGGGAATACAATGAACAGTTCTCAGTAAAACGCTGGGCTTGTTTCACATGGATGGAGTCACCAATAAGTATCCTCTGTAACCTTCTGTTATCCTTCTCATGTAGAAGCCTGAACCTCTCTAACCTTCTGTTGTCTGTCTCATGTAGAAGGCTGCTTCTGAACCAACAGAGTCGGAACCAGAGAAAGCAGAGTGAGTGGTCTACACTATTTATTGATCTCTGTGTGTATGTTTACTGCAGCTATGTAACATGGAGGCCATGTTCAAATCTTAATTAAATCAACTTTATTTAAAGTGTTTGTTTTTTTTTACATCGAAAATCCGGTGCTCTGTTTCTCGCATCTTGACAGTTTATCGCAAATGAGAGTCTGATCTTAATTGCTCATTATTTCTTAAAATTGAAATAATGGAATGAAATGAAAGAGTGTGTTGTGTCGTGTTGTGTCGTGTTGTGTTGTGTTAGGGTTTCAGCTCTCTAACAGATGTCCGAGGTATTTGCTGGTGTCAGATCGATAACAGATCGACGGTCATCTTGTGTTCTCACAGCACAGAGAAGAAGGAAAAGGAAGACAAGGTCAAGGCGGAGCAGCCTAAAGAGGAAGTGGCTCAGGATAAGCCCGTTCCAAAGTCCAGAAATGGCCAATCAAAGGAGGCTCCTACTTCCTTCTTTGCCAGCTTCTTGGCTGGGCTGGAGGTCTACCAGACCAAGATGCTGGTAAAACATCAGACATTGTACTTGTTCACGATCCACTACAGCTTTGTGTATTGAGTGAGGGAAATGTGCAGTAAAATGTAAATATGTATTATTATTATAATTATTAAATTGCAGTTGGAGACTGCAGACTAACTGAACTGATTTGCATCCTAAATAACTGCTTATTATTTGAAGATCAGTCCGTTTGTTTAGTCGGTGATCAGCGACTGATCAGAATTGATGCTCTCAAACACAGTTGTTATTCCGCCTGCCACATGCTGTCAATAGTGACCTTCCGTGTCGTCTTCTTTGCAGTCACGCTCACCTCAGAAGACTGCCATGTATTATCATGACTAAATGTATTATCATGATTATATGTCTAACTTTGTGTTCTGTGTGTTTGCAGAACACGCTGGCTCGAAAACTTCTACAACATGCGTTTCCTGGCTCTGTTTGTGGCGTTTGCCATCAACTTCATTCTACTGTTCTACAGGGTAATTTACAGTGATGCACATTACCCTGTGTTCTTGCTCTCCTACAAGATACAAATAATTATTGCTGAGAGAGATGGAGAGATGAAAAAATCGTATTTTATGAATTTCTTATTGACATACAGTGCGTTCGAAAAGTATTCAGTCCCCTTCCATTTCCCAAATGTTACTTTACAGTCTTATTCTAAAATTGATAATAAAAAATAAAATAAAATCATCAATCTACACACAATACCCCATAATGACGAAGCAAAAACAGGTTTTTAGACATTTCTGAAGAATAAAAAAAACTGAAATATCACATTTACCTAAGTATTCAGACCCTTTACTTAGTACTTTGTTGAAGCACCTTTGGCAGTGATTACAGCCTTGAGACTTCTTGGGTATGACGCTACAAGCTTGGCACACCTGTATTTGGGGAGTTTTTCCCCATTCTTCTCTGCAGAAACTCTGATTCTCTGTCAGGTTGGATGGGGAGTGTCGCTGCACAGCTATTTTCAGGTCTCTCCAGAGATGTTTGCTTGGGTTTAAGTCCGGGCTCTGTCTGGGCCACTCAAGGACATTCAGAGACTTGTCCAGAAGCCACTCCTGCGTTGTCTTGGCTGTGTGCTTAGGGTCATTGTCCTGTTGGAAGGTAAACCATCACCCCAGTCTGAGGTCCTGAGCGCTCTGGAGCAGGTTTTCATCAAGGATCTCTCTGTACTTTGCTCTGTTCATCTTTCCCTCGATCCTGACTAGTCTCCCAGTCCCTGCCGCTGAAAAACATGCTGCCACCACCGTGCTTCACCGAAGGGATGGTGCCATGTTTCCTCCAGATTGGACACTTGTCATTCAGGCCAGACAGAGTTCAATCTTGGTTTCCTCAGACCAGAGAATCTTGTTTCTCATGGTCTGAGAGTCTTTAGGTGCCTTTTGGCAAACTCCAACCGGGCTGTCATGTACCTTTTACTGAGGAGTGGCTTCTGTCTGGCCACTCTATCATAAAGGCCTGATTGGTGGATTGCTGCAGAGATGGTTGTCCTTCTGGAATGTTCTCCCATCTCCACAGAGGAACTCTAGAGCTCTGTCAGAGTGACCATTGGGTTCTTGGTCACCTCCCTGGCTAAGGCCCTTCTCCCCCAATTACTCAATTTGGCCGGGGGGGCAGCTCTAGGAAGAGTCTAGGTGGTTCCAAACTTCTTCCATTTAAGAATCATGGAGGCCACTGTGTTCTTGGGACCTTTAATGCCTCAGAAATGTTTTGGTACCCTTCCCCAGATCTGTGCCTTGACACAATCCTGTCTCGGACCTCCGCGGACAATTCCTTCGACCTCATGGCTTGGTTTTTGCTCTGATATGCACTGTCAACTGTGGGACCTTATGTGCCTTTCCAAATCATGTCCAATCAATTGAATTTACAACACAGGTGGACTCCAATCATGTTGTAGAAACATCTCAAGGATGATCAATGGAAACGGGATGCACCTGAGCTCAATTTTGAGTCTCATAGCAAACGGTCTGCATACTTATGTAAATAAGGTATTTCTGTTTTTTTACTTTAATACGTTTGCAAAATTCTCTAAAAACCGGTTTTCGCTTTGTCATTATGGGATATTGTGAGTAGATTGATAACAAAAACATGTATTTAATACATTTTAGAATAAGGCTGTAGCGTAACAAAATGTGAAAAAAGTCTGAATACTTTCCAAATGCACTGTACATTCTTGTCAATAACCAGGCTATTGTGTGTCAACTTTGAGACAAGATTGTGAGGTGTGTGTTTGCTGAGTTTTTACCATATCCGTCATAGAAATAAATAAAACAATTCTATGTGGGTCGTTTTCCCTCAGGTGACTGCTGCTGAGGATGATGATGACTCCTGGACTAGTTCTGATGATGAAGATGATGATGATGAAGGTGGTGAGGAGTACTTTGTCCTGGAGGAAAGTACAGGCTACATGGCTCCTATTCTGTGTTTCCTGGCTATATTCCACACTGCCCTCTCTATCCTCTGTTTGGTGGGCTATTACTTTCTCAAGGTGATTACAATCATTTAGTCAATCAATCTATCAATCTGTATGACTGGTGTTTATTACAGTCAACTGTTCACATCAATCCATCAACATCACAATCTTCTTTCTTTCTTTCTGTGCCTGCCATTCTATTCTCTTCTTCCTCCATGTTTCTCCTCTCACCCCTTCTCTCTGTCATCCATTTCCCTCCCAGGTGCCTCTGGTGGTGTTTAAGAGAGAGAAGGGGATTGCCAGGCTGTTGGAGTTTGAAGGTCTCTACATCACAGAGCAGCCGGCAGACGATGACATCACGGGACAGTGGGACCGCCTCGTCATCAACACCCCGTGAGTCATACCACCGAGGAAAGCCTGACTTGGATTGAAACAGGTGCCGGTACTCAATTCGGGTGCCGGTACTGTTTATATTTAGTCGCAGGAACTCCACAATACTTTTTGAGCTAATCTATAAGAGGTGCAGGAACTCAAGCAGTAGAACATTTGAGGTGCTGTTATTCAGTTCCGGTAAGCTCCTGCCAAAGTCAAGCAATGTGTACACTAATATTAAAAAGTCTGTTGAAAAAGTTACCAGCTTCAGATGAATGTTCTTAATAGAATTGTAAAAGGCATTGAACTATATCTGTTGTCCCTCCTATGTTTCTGCAGATCCTTCCCCAATAACTACTGGGACAAGTTTATCAAACGGAAGGTACAAGTACAGCCTTATTCACACAGGATTCCACACTGATACTATACACATATAACTACATAGTGTAGTATAGCAATCATAAACCCAAATCAAATGTCTTTCCCTGGCTCCTCTGTCTATAGGTCATTGGTTAGTCTGGAGAACTGTATGTGTCTGTCTATAGGTCATTGGTTAGTCTGGAGAACTGTATGTGTCTGTCTATAGGTCATTGGTTAGTCTGGAGAACTGTATGTGTCTGTCTATAGGTCATTGGTTAGTCTGGAGAACTGTATGTGTCTGTCTATAGGTCATTGGTTAGTCTGGAGAACTGTATGTGTCTGTCTATAGGTCATTGGTTAGTCTGGAGAACTGTATGTGTCTGTCTATAGGTCATTGGTTAGTCTGGAGAACTGTATGTGTCTGTCTATAGGTCATTGGTTAGTCTGGAGAACTGTATGTGTCTGTCTATAGGTCATTGGTTAGTCCGGAGAACTGTGTTTCTGTCTATAGGTCATTAATTAGTCTGGAGACCCGTATGTGTCTGTCTATAGGTCATGAATTAGTATGGAGACCTGTATGTGTCTGTCTATAGGTCATTAATTAGTCTGGAGACCCGTATGTGTCTGTCTATAGGTCATTAATTAGTATGGAGACCCGTATGTGTCTGTCTATAGGTCATGAATTAGTATGGAGACCCGTATGTGTCTGTCTATAGGTCATGAATTAGTATGGCGACCTGTATGTATCTGTCTATAGGTCATTAACAAGTATGGAGATCTGTATGGTGCTGAGCGGATAGCTGAGCTGTTGGGTCTGGATAAGAGTGCCCTGGACTTCGACCCTACTCAGGAGACTGTGGTGGAGGCTGCTTCTCTTGTATCCTGGTGAGACATCCACTCTTCTCATATCATCTTAACAAGACTCAAGTCGTAGACTGTTTTCTCTGCTACCGCACGGAAGCGGTATCGGAGCGCCAAGTCTAGGACCAAGATGCTCTTAACAGCTTCTACCCCCAAGCCATTAGACTGCTGAACAATTAATAAAATCACCATTGTTAACCATTCACAACAAATAACTCAGGTATTTACGTAATTTTTCACTCACATGCACTGGTAATAAACACGTAGCTAATAAACACAGTGATATACATAGCGTCTCAGTTTAGTTAACCGCTGGTGAGAAAGTAATCCTCTCATATTAACACAGTAAAATACATGATACTGTATTGTGACTGGGTGGGTAACTTGGTTTAATTCAACGCTAAGAAACATCTGTCTGTTTCCTAATGGCAGGTTGAGCTCTATCGACACCAAGTACCACATCTGGAAAATGGGAGTGGTGCTGACTGATAACGTAAGTGTTGACTCCCTCAATAAAGACAAACTGTCAACCTAGCGGTCAACCCTTCAGTGTTTTTGGCTGGCAATAGGGCTCTGGATAGGTGTAAGCAGTATGGTCAAACCACCCTGAGGCCATCAGAAGGCTAGCGGGAGCCATCACCATACTGCTTACACCTATCCAGTCCCTTACAATCGGCAAACACAAAGGGGAAAGGACTAGGAATGTCAAGTTGATTTTAGACTGAAAAAGTAATGGACTGAGCTTCACTTTTCCTTGTTCTGTCATATCAGTCGTTTCTGTACCTGATCTGGTACGCCACCATGTCCATCCTGGGGCACTACAACAACTTCTTCTTCGCTGCCCATCTGCTGGACATCGCCATGGGCTTCAAGACCCTGAGGACCATCCTATCCTCCGTCACTCACAACGGAAAACAGGCATGTGTCAATAACACCACCAGACACTGTCAGAAAGCCACACAGACATTTTAAATCGGTAGACTGTAGATCAGGGGGGACGTCTCAATGCAGGTTAGTGTTTTTCGTCATGAATGTTGTTCTGGAGGCAGCTCTGCAGAGTGGTCCCTAGCTGGCACAGCCACAAAGTCATCAAATCTGATTTTAACAACACTGCTAACCCTAATGCCTAACCTTAAATTAAATTATTTAAATCATTTCTGGGTAACAATTAAGTACCTTACTGTTATTTTTTCCAATTAAAAGTGTCAAAAATAAACAAAAATGGCTTTTTAGCAAAGACCAAATTTCTCAAGAAGAATTTAGCTAGGACTGTCTAGGCCCGATGGGCCTAATTGGATGAGCCTCATGGGAGGAATCTGTAACCTGAACATTTATTGGCTTTGAAACTATTACTTATTAGTCTATTAACTTATACCACCTGGTGATGTCACCATGGAAGGCCAAAACTCCATCCTACCAAAATAGGCTGACATTTCTGGCGGTCTTTTCAAACGGCTCTTACATTAAAATGACATTATCATAAATGTCACATTTTCACAGTATTATTTAGTGTGGAAATATATACAGTGCATTAGGAAAGTATTCAGACCCCTTCACTTTTTCCACATTTTGTTACATTACAGCCTTACTCTAAAATGGATTAAATTAAATGTTTTCCTCATCAATCTACACACAATATGCCATAAAGACAAAGCTAAAACAGGTTTATTTATTATAAATTAAAAACAGAAATACCTTATTTATGTAACTATTCAGACCCTTTGCTATGAGAATTGAAATTTAGGTCAGGTGCATCCTGTTTCCATTGATCATCCTTGAGATGTTTCTACAACTTGGAGTCCACATGTGGTAAATTCAATTGATTGGACATATCATTTGGAAAAGCACACACCTGTCTATATAAGGTCCCATATTTGACAATGCTTGTTTACCCAACTGTGGGACAGTCTGTTTGTTTCCACACTCTGGACTCTGACTCTCTATTGCTTCTACATCGGCATTGCTTGCTGTTTGGGGTTTTAGGCTGGTATTCGTTACCTGATGAAATTGCTGTACAATATGATCTTCTGCCATGTGATGCACATGGCAGGGCGGCGCACAAGTGGCCCAGCGTCGTCCAGGTTTGGCCGGTGTAGGCCATAATTGTAAATAAGAATTTGTTCTTAACTGACTTGCCTAGTTAAATAAAGGTTAGATTTTGTGTCCAACAAGATTCTCTGGTCTGATGAAACCAAGATTGAACTCTTCGGCCTGAATGCCAAGCGTCACGTCTGGAGGAAACCTGGCACCATCCCTACTGTGAAGCATGGTGGTGGCAGCGTCATGCTGTGGGGATGTTTTCAGCTGCAGAGACTGGGAGACTAGTCAGGATTGAGGGAAAGATGAACGGAGCAAAGTACGGAGAGATCCTGCTTCAGAACGCGCAGAACCTCAGGCTGGGGCGAAGGTTCACCTTCAAACAGGACAATGACCCTAAGCACACAGCCAAGACAGCGCAGGAGTGGTTTCGGGACAAGTCTGAATGGCCCAGCCATGTCCTTGAGTGGCCCAGCCAGAGCCTGGACTTGAACCCGATCAAACAGCTCTGGAGAGATCTTAAAATAGCTGTGCAGTGACGCTCCCCATTCAACCATACAGAGCTTGAGGATCTGCAGAGAAGAATGGGAGAAACACCCCAAATACAGGTGTGCCAAGCTTGTAGCGTCATACCCAAGAAGACTCGAGGTTGTTATCACTGCCCAAGGTGCCTCAACAAAGTACTGAGTAAAGGGTCTGAATACTTATGGAAATGTGATATTTCAGTTAAAAAAATTATAGATTTGCAGAGATGTCTACAAACCTGTTTATGCTTTGTCATTATGGGATAATGTGTGTAGATTGATGAGATAAAAAATGAATAAATCTGTATTAGAATGAAGCTGTAACCTAATAAAATGTGGAAAGAGTGAAGGGGTCTGAATATTTTTCGAATGCACTATATAAAACACAGGATATCCCGTTGACTGCACTAGGCCTTTAAGACCAAAAAGCACATTTTTCAAAAAGCTCAATTTTATACACCTGTCAGCAGGTTCCGTTCCACTCATTTCAAGGGATGTCCACAAACTTTTGTATATACAGTGTAGCTAGGTGGGGCAGCCACATATCTCAGTCATAGTAAGTACATGTTTCCTCAATATAGTAGCTATCAGCAAAGTCAGCGCTAGTTAGGGGGAAAAGTGCAAGCGCTAGTTAGGGGGAAAAGTGCAAGCGCTAGTTAGGGGGAAAAGTGCAAGCGCTAGTTAGGGGGAAAAGTGCAAGCGCTAGTTAGGGGGAAAAGTGCAAGCGCTAGTTAGGGGGAAAAGTGCAAGCGCTAGTTAGGGGGAAAAGTGCAAGCGCTAGTTAGGGAAAAGTGCAAGCGCTAGTTAGGGAAAAGTGCAAGCGCTAGTTAGGGAAAAGTGCAAGCGCTAGTTAGGGAAAAGTGCAAGCGCTAGTTAGGGGGAAAGTGCAAGTGCTAGATAGGGGGAAAAGTGCTAGTGTTTGTTCTCAAACGGCTTTTATTTAATATTTTGGTGGGGGGGCATGGGATTATTTAAGATACTCTTTGAAGAGGTAGGGTTTAAGATATTTTTGTAAAATGGGCAGAACCTCTGCTGTTCTAGCTTCAGGGGGAAGCTGGTTCCACCATTAAGATGCCAGGACATAGAAGAGCTTGGACTGGGCTGAGCGGGAGCTGCCCTCCCGTAGGGGTGGAAGGACCAAGAGACAAGAGGTGGCAGAATGGAGTGTTCGGGTTGGGGTGTAGGGTTTGAGCAGAGCCTCAAGGTAGGGAGGGGCAGTTCCACTTGCTGCTTCGTAGGCAGGTACCTTGGTCTGTAGTGGATGGGAGCTTCGACTGGAAACCAATTGAGTGTGTGGCGGAGCGGGGTTGTTATCCTCAAGTCAAGTAATGTTTATTTAAAGTGCATTTGACACAGGTCTCAACACACTTTACATTTCTGCATGTTGAGAATAATGTGAATATTAATTTCCTCTCCATTTGGTGCTAACTGTCTGTTGGCAGCGTATCTGAATCCCGTGGTGGCCTTCAACATCTTCACTAATAATGACCACTCTCTGTCTTTGTGTCTTTCTCTGTGTCTCTCCCTCTTTCGCTCTGCCCAGTTGGTACTAACTGTAGGTCTGTTGGCGGTGGTGGTGTATCTGTATACCGTGGTGGCCTTCAACTTCTTCAGGAAGTTCTACAACAAGAGCGAGGACGAGGACGCACCTGACATGAAGTGTGACGACATGATGACTGTAAGTCTATACACACCCACCTCTACTCACTGCTAAAAGATGACTCAATGCAGTAGTATTGATACTGTGCCATAGCACGTATCAATTAGTCATACACATCCTTCACACATTAAGTTCTTAAGATAACCCACTAATAGATGGCTGGGTTAGAGTTCATTCCACAACTCACGAAGATGTTTTAGGAAGGGATCCAAGAATGTTGTCACCACTGGTGCATATCCTTCACACAGCCTTTAAGACACCCCATCACTTCACGCCAGTGTATATCTGAAAGATTGAGTTAACCCCTCCTCCTCAGTGCTCTCTGTTCCATCTGCACATCCTCCTCAGTGCTCTCTGTTCCACCTGCACATCCTCCTCAGTGCTCTCTGTTCCATCTGCACATCCTCCTCAGTGCTCTCTGTTCCATCTGCACATCCTCCTCAGTGCTCTCTGTTCCATCTGCACATCCTCCTCAGTGCTCTCTGTTCCACCTGCACATCCTCCTCAGTGCTCTCTGTTCCACCTGCACATCCTCCTCAGTGCTCTCTGTTCCATCTGCACATCCTCCTCAGTGCTCTCTGTTCCACCTGCACATCCTCCTCAGTGCTCTCTGTTCCACCTGCACATCCTCCTCAGTGCTCTCTGTTCCACCTGCACATCCTCCTCAGTGCTCTCTGTTCCACCTGCACATCCTCCTCAGTGCTCTCTGTTCCACCTGCACATCCTCCTCAGTGCTCTCTGTTCCACCTGCACATCCTCCTCAGTGCTCTCTGTTCCATCTGCACATCCTCCTCAGTGCTCTCTGTTTCATCTGCACATCCTCCTCAGTGCTCTCTGTTCCACCTGCACATCCTCCTCAGTGCTCTCTGTTCCATCTGCACATCCTCCTCAGTGCTCTCTGTTCCATCTGCACATCCTCCTCAGTGCTCTCTGTTCCACCTGCACATCCTCCTCAGTGCTCTCTGTTCCATCTGCACATCCTCCTCAGTGCTCTCTGTTCCATCTGCACATCCTCCTCAGTGCTCTCTGTTCCATCTGCACATCCTCCTCAGTGCTCTCTGTTCCATCTGCACATCCTCCTCAGTGCTCTCTGTTCCACCTGCACATCCTCCTCAGTGCTCTCTGTTCCACCTGCATATCCTCCTCAGTGCTCTCTGTTCCATCTGCACATCCTCCTCAGTGCTCTCTGTTCCATCTGCACATCCTCCTCAGTGCTCTCTGTTCCATCTGCACATTCTCCTCAGTGCTCTCTGTTCCATCTGCACATCCTCCTCAGTGCTCTCTGTTCCACCTGCACATCCTCCTCAGTGCTCTCTGTTCCATCTGCACATCCTCCTCAGTGCTCTCTGTTCCACCTGCACATCCTCCTCAGTGCTCTCTGTTCCATCTGCACATCCTCCTCAGTGCTCTCTGTTCCACCTGCACATCCTCCTCAGTGCTCTCTGTTCCACCTGCACATCCTCCTCAGTGCTCTCTGTTCCACCTGCATATCCTCCTCAGTGCTCTCTGTTCCACCTGCACATCCTCCTCAGTGCTCTCTGTTCCATCTGCACATCCTCCTCAGTGCTCTCTGTTCCACCTGCACATCCTCCTCAGTGCTCTCTGTTCCACCTGCACATCCTCCTCAGTGCTATCTGTTCCACCTGCACATCCTCCTCAGTGCTATCTGTTCCACCTGCATATCCTCCTCAGTGCTATCTGTTCCACCTGCATATCCTCCTCAGTGCTCTCTGTTCCATCTGCACATCCTCCTCAGTGCTCTCTGTTCCATCTGCACATCCTCCTCAGTGCTCTCTGTTCCATCTGCACATCCTCCTCAGTGCTCTCTGTTCCATCTGCACATCCTCCTCAGTGCTCTCTGTTCCATCTGCACATCCTCCTCAGTGCTCTCTGTTCCACCTGCACATCCTCCTCAGTGCTCTCTGTTCCATCTGCACATCCTCCTCAGTGCTCTCTGTTCCATCTGCACATCCTCCTCAGTGCTCTCTGTTCCATCTGCACATCCTCCTCAGTGCTCTCTGTTCCATCTGCACATCCTCCTCAGTGCTCTCTGTTCCATCTGCACATCCTCCTCAGTGCTCTCTGTTCCACCTGCACATCCTCCTCAGTGCTCTCTGTTCCACCTGCACATCCTCCTCAGTGCTCTCTGTTCCATCTGCACATCCTCCTCAGTGCTCTCTGTTCCATCTGCACATCCTCCTCAGTGCTCTCTGTTCCATCTGCACATCCTCCTCAGTGCTCTCTGTTCCATCTGCACATCCTCCTCAGTGCTCTCTGTTCCACCTGCATATCCTCCTCAGTGCTCTCTGTTCCATCTGCACATCCTCCTCAGTGCTCTCTGTTCCATCTGCACATCCTCCTCAGTGCTCTCTGTTCCATCTGCACATCCTCCTCAGTGCTCTCTGTTCCATCTGCACATCCTCCTCAGTGCTCTCTGTTCCACCTGCATATCCTCCTCAGTGCTCTCTGTTCCATCTGCACATCCTCCTCAGTGCTCTCTGTTCCATCTGCACATCCTCCTCAGTGCTCTCTGTTCCACCTGCACATCCTCCTCAGTGCTCTCTGTTCCACCTGCATATCCTCCTCAGTGCTATCTGTTCCACCTGCATATCCTCCTCAGTGCTATCTGTTCCATCTGCATATCCTCCTCAGTGCTATCTGTTCCACCTGTACGCCGGGGTGAGGGCTGGCGGTGGTATTGGTGATGAGCTCGAGGACCCGGCGGGAGACCCCTACGAGCTGTGGCGTATCCTCTTTGACATCACCTTCTTCTTCTTCGTCATAGTCATCCTCCTGGCCATCATTCAGGGTACGTTACTACCAGGGTTGTGGTTATTTTCAGGAAGTACACTTCAATAGGTAGTAAAACATAATTCTAATTTAAAATGCTATCTGAATTAGTATGTTACTACTAAACTTTTTTTTGATACTGTATCACATTAGTTTTCTTTAAGTTCCTGATGTACACACAATTCAGCTTTTAGCTGCCACAAACACTAGAATAAATTAAACTAAATACTAGGCTCTTTGGGGTGAGGTCTAGGATCATGTAATCTTACCCGTTGTGATTTAAAAACGCGTGATCCTAAATCCGCACTCATACTCTGAAACATTTGAGGGCTTTACCATGTTTAAGAAGTTAAAATGCTGTCTTGTTCAATATTCCAGGTTTGATTATTGATGCGTTTGGGGAACTGAGAGACCAGCAGGAGCAGGTGAAGGAGGATATGGAGGTAAGAGTTCACCTGGTCTGGAGAACATTTTATCGGCTCCCAAGTGGCACAGTGGTCTAAGGCACTCTCAGTGCTAGAGGGCGTCACTACAGAACCTGGTTCGATCCCGGGCTGTATCACATCCGGCCGTGATCGGGAGTCCCATAGGGCGGTGCACAATTGGCCCAGCGTTGTCCGGGTTAGGGGAGGGTTTGGCCAGGGGTAGGCCGTCATTGTAAAGAAGATTTTTTTTTCTTAACTAACTTGCCTAGTTAAACAAAGGTTAAATAAAACGATCAGTGTCAGGAATAAGCATATTGTTTGACAGAACATGGCATCTTCTTGAATAAACGCAACATGTTAGGGGAGGGGAGTGTATCTGATTGGGTAAACGCAACATGTTAGGGGAGGGGAGTGTATCTGATTGGGTAAACGCAACATGTTAGGGGAGGGGAGTGTATCTGATTGGGTAAACACATTCTATCATCTCACTGTAGACTAAATGCTTCATCTGTGGTATTGGAAACGACTACTTTGACACGACACCCCACGGCTTTGAGACCCACACCTTACAAGAGCACAACCTGGCCAACTACCTGTGAGTACATACTGACATGAGGATGTTGTTTAAGCACATACGACCAGAGCTGCTCCATTAAAGGCTCTCGTTTGAATTGAATTAGATGTGCTTAACCTTTCCGACTTACTTAACTTAACCAATGATGCTCCAGATGAAAGCCTGAGTTAATATTTGATCAAACTGGCCACATGGCTTTTCTTCCTGTGCAGCTTCTTCTTGATGTACCTCATCAACAAGGACGAGACTGAACACACTGGTCAGGTACGTACAACAACACTTCTCTCTTTATCATATGAACTCAGGTCTCAATCTCTGTCATTGAAAATCTAGCACTAGAATAGAACTATGGAGTGATTTCAGTGCCAATTTGAAATACACAATTTTGAATTTGTATCAAGATATTGAATTGAATATCTAACAATTTGTAATGCAAAAATTGTGTCATTGAATTCATAAATGATGTATTTTGATTTAAAAAACTTAATTGAATGAATAATCGCATTTTTTAAATTCAATTTCAATGTAATATTTATATATTCTGTTTCAATATGGTAGATGTTAAATTCATTTTCTGTGTATCAAGTTTACAAACTATAATTTCAAGTTGATATTCAACTTCTCAGACCCACTGGGCACAGTCGTCAATTCAACGTCTATTCCACATTGGTTCAACGTCTAGACATGTCCATGTTCGATAGCGTCTAAGGTTTCAGGAATGGGATATAGCCATAATAGCTTATAAATGGTTCAAACGCCAGAGACTAATTCATAGGAAGACAAATGCCACATTGGCTTCGGAAACTGGCAAAAGCTTCTGTTTTTCCACAAAGCCATTGAGTCACTGTTCTCTTCTACCGTCGCTCCCTAAACCGCCAACGACGCCACGCCTTTAGAATGTCATGTGAATTTCAAATTGTAATACTGCTGCCATTTGACTAACACACTACACAATTTGACTTGATGTCAAATGACTTTCTAGTTGTAAAACCATTTTAACTACTGTGTATTTCAACAGGAGTCGTATGTGTGGAAGATGTACCAGGAGAGATGCTGGGACTTCTTCCCTGCTGGGGACTGTTTCAGGAAGCAGTATGAGGACCTTCTTGGGTAGAGAGGACACCTAAGACTACACAGCTACTCTACAACCCTACCCTGGTAGAGAGGACACTTAAAACTACATTAACTAGCTACCCTACCTGGGTAGAGGACACTTAACACTTCCCAGTTACCCTAAAACAACACTCCTCTACCTCCCTTCTGTTTTTGAGAGACAAGTCTACTCACAAACCCTACACCCTATCTGAGGCAGCCTTCTTACATCACTTCAACAACCTTTAATGGATAGAAAACCTATCTGGTTAGAGGAAACCAGAACACTACCCAGCTACCCTACAACACTATCTGGGTAGAGAGGACACCAGAACACTACTCAGCTACCCTACAACACTATCTGGGTAGAGAGGACACCAGAACACTACCCAGCTACCCTACAACACTATCTGGGTAGAGAGGACACCAGAACACTACCCAGCTACCCTACAACACTATCTGGGTAGAGGGGACACCAGAACACTACCCAGCTTCCCTACAACACTATCTGGGAAAGACTAACTCACTTGAACCTTAATGGAACATGAAATCTAGCTCCACTTAGCTCTTCTACTGCAGTAGTATCCATCATACAGTATCACCACTTGAAATGGCAAGCCACTACTGAGGAGAGACTGAGGATGATGAAGATGATGATTGGACTTGGTGTTTGGATTTATATTGAAAGAAAAGTCCTTTGCCTGTTACTAAAAGATAGGTCACCTGTCACGGTGACACCTTGTTTGCTCTTTGAACGCAAATGGTTCTATTAATTTGATTTGTTATGATGACACATTGGCCTTTTCACTTGCTTACCCCCAAAACTGTTACACAATATGTGTTGTGTGGTAGAGTGGAGACATTGATATGTGTAGGGTTACAGCTTGAGGGGTGATTGAATGTTACAAGCCATGATATTAATGCCCAAGATATTAACTGAGAACCAAAACACAAGATTGATGCTAGAATGTGAATTGTGGTGGTGATAAAGATGAAACTTGACGAGAAATTAAATTAGACCTATTCTACCTTTTATTGAACTTGGTCTGAATCTGATTAGCTTGGTGAGGTGAGGAATTTAAAAAGGGGTCCCTCAAGGGTCAGTCTTGAGCCCATTATAGCTGTTTATAAAGTGCCAATGTGCCTTAAAATGAGAACATGACACCCTTAGTGCTCTAGGTTGTGGATTCGATTAGAATTACCTAGCTACAGTAGGGATAGCTTTTTAGAAGAAAAACTAATCTAGATACCCATTGTGTAATTGTTGCTCAGTTTGGATTTGTTCCCAAACTACAGTGTCCTTGTCTGCCTGTACACCTTTCTTTCCATAGTAGAAATTACAAGCTGAGGAAAAAACATGGTTCAGGATTTATTGAACACAGAAAAACAGTGAACTGCTATTGTATGGCTATTCATATGTAGTAGCTTTGGTTAAACTGCATTTCTTTTTGAGAAGGGAAGAGGGGGGATGGAAATGAATAAATTAACCAATCCAATAAACCATGTCTGTATTCCATGGGCTGTCAACTAACTCACATGGAGCCAATTACAGAAACCTTTCAGAGGGGAACATCTGTGTGCGTGTCCCTTGCCGTGTCTGACAAGGCACAAGGAATAGGAAATCCATGTCCTTTGACTTTGAAGGGTACAGCTCACAGAGCTCTGCTGCTACACCCACAGCCAAACCATCCAGGGCACTAGGTAGGATGGAGAAAAACATGGGACTTGATGTGAATCAGTCTAATGGGAGGGAAAGAACTCCCAACAATGCCTTCCTCCAAAGCAGATCTTATGAAAAGTGTATTAATGAATCTGCTGTTATATAAGCAGTGCTCCATGTCTTGACTGTGGTGGATTAGAATATGATGTGGGGCTGAGGGATGTACTCGTTATCATGTGGTAAGGGACGGTCCTTCTCCCAGGTCAGACAGGGTCAAAGGTTAGAGTTAAGGAGTCAGGAGATCATGCTGTCCAGCCAGTCTTCCAGGTCCTCCTCTGTCACCACCTCCTTTGCTACCTCTGCCTTGGGAGGTGCAGCCACCTCCTCCTTCTGAGTCTCCTGCTTCTTATCCTCCTCCTCTGGAACAAGCTCCTCCCTCTCCTCTAACGCTGCTGAAAAAAAAGAAACCACAGCAAGTTGCACTCGCCCTAGTACTCACACAGATATAGTGGATCGACCAACAATTTTCCATCTTGTTTCTCTGTATGTTGCTAGCAAATTATCAATGCCTTTCTTTAGGTTACTGTTAAGTGATGGGTTGTTGTAGCAACAAGGTATTTATCTAAATTACAACATTGCGGAAACAGAACAAAAATGTTACGTACCCGCTGGGTACTCACGTTTATTTGGAAGCTCCACAAGCCTGCCAGTTTGGGACACTGCAGGTTCTGAGACGGAGCTCTGTAGACTGAGCAGTTGGGCCAAATCCTTATCCATGTCATCCACCACAGGGGTCTTGGCAGCTGAAGAGCCCAGACGAACAGTGACTGGGGCTGTGCTCACAGCACAGGAAACGCCCAGGCTTGGAGTAAGGCCTTTCTGAGCTGCTGGGACAGGAGGCTTAAACATAGCCAGCGCTACAGAGTTCTGTTTGGGTGCCATGGTCATAGTGGGTAGCTCCACCGGAGAGGTCACCTGATATATAACCACAGGGTTAGATGATACATCTGGATTCAACCCAAATACACTTGGTGACTGACCATTACACTACCAGTACTTAGACAATGACTATCTGGGATCGCTCTGAAAATAGAAAGAATTCAACAGGTTTCCATGGTAATATTACAACACTTCTGAATACGCTAGTCTAGACGCCCAACACCAAACCCAATGGAGCAAAAAGGTTCTGCATCAGTACCTACCTGGACTAGTTCAGCCTCCAGGTTCAGTCTGTGGTGGAGAGGCAGCTCCTGTAGAGACTGGGCCAGGGCGGGGAGGTCCACAAACACTGCTGAAAACTGTAGATGTAGGGGGAGGGAAGGAGAGGGGTGGAGTGGAGGGAAGGAGGGAGAGAGAGAGGGAGGTGGGAGGGGGCGGGAGGGAGGGTGGGAGGGGGCAGGGTGGAGGAAGGGAGGTAGAGGAGAGAGGGAGAGGCAGAGGGGGAGGAAGAGAGAGCACTGATCAACTCCTGAGACAAAATAGACTAGTACCAAAACAACACCCTAGCCAGATAAGACCGATAAACACTATTGGCAACAAGATCTTATTGAGCACTGGTAGAGCTGACTGGACCGTTCACTGAGAGAGAGGGATCTATAATGGAAACACAACTTTAAGAGGAACAGAGGAAAGGCAATACCATATTTACCTGACTGGCTGCCAATGAGTCCATCTCCCAATCCTTCTCCTCAGAAAAACGGAATTGAGTGAAGGAGTCCCCTGAGAACGAGAGAGAGAGAGAAGAGACTTTGAAACCAGGCTACTGCCTGGCTACTGCCTGGTTTCAAAGAATGTTAATAGACTTCAAAGAATGTTACTAGACTAGACAGATCTGTTTGTATCTGTTAAATACATACTTCAATTATTTATTAATTATTTGAGATATTCATGTCATATAGTTTATTTAATTAAGCTATATATTAACATATGATACAAGATAATAAAGATTGCATGATTTCCTTCAAGTTTCCTTCTGTAAGCCTATCAGTCATTGTTGAAAATGTTAGCAGGCAAACCTCTTATTATGGTACCACTGACACTGAATAGTCAGTCACTAGGGGTCACCAAACAGTCAGTCACTAGGGGTCACCAAACAGTCAGTCACTAGGGGTCACCAAACAGTCAGTCACTGGGGGTCACCAAACAAGGTTGGTTTTGCTGTAAGACAGTGTGTCATAGGAAGTCTTATGAATGCAGACTATTGATTCCTTTCACTGGCAGTTTTATAATAAACACTTCAGAACTCATTTAGTCTCTTTTCCACTGAGGGGCATCAGAGACAAAGAACAAATACAGGAAACACCAACATAAAGCATCTTAATAAGGCGTTGGGCCACCACGAGCCTGAACAGCTTCAATACACCTTGTCATAGATTCTACAAGTGTCTGGAACTCTATTGGAGGGATGTGACAATTCTTCAACCAGAAATTCCATAATTTGGTGTTTTGTTGATGGTGATGGAAAACGCTGTATCAGGCGCCGCACCAGAATCTCCCAGAAGTATTCAATTGGGTTTAGATCTGGTGACTGAGATGGAAATACACTATACACACATATGTATGTATGTATGTATGTATATATATATATATATATATATATATACATACATACACACACATATATATACACACATACATATACATACACATATATACACACATACATATATATATACACACACACACACACACACACACACACACACATACACACATACACAAAATAATGTGGACACCCCTTCAAATGAGTGGATTCAGCTATTTCAGCCATACCCGTTACTGAGCACGCCATGCAAACTCCATAGACAAACATTGGCAGTACTATGGCCTCACTGAAAAGCTGTGACTTTCAATGTGGCACAGTCACAGGATGCCACCTTACCAACAAGTCAGTTTGTCAAATTTCTGCCCTGCTAGAGCTGCCCCGGTCAACTGTAAGTGGTATTATTGTGAAGTGGAATGGTCTAGGAGCAACAACGGCTCAGCCGCGAAGTGGAAGGCCACACAAACTCACAAAACGGGACCACCGAGTGCTGAAGTGTGTAAAAATCGCCTGTCCTCGGTTGCAACACTCACTACTGAGTTCCAACACTCACTACTGAGCCTCTGGAAGCAACGTTAACACAAGAACTGTTTGTTGGGAGCTTCCTGAAATGGGTTTCCATGGCCGAGCAGCCGCACACAAGCCTAAGATCACCATGCGCAATGCCAAGCGTTGGCTGGAGTGGTGTAAAGCTTGCCGCCATTGGACTCTGGAGCATTGGAAACGCGTTCTCTGGAGGGATGAATCACGCTTCACCAACTGGCAGAAATGTTTTTTTGCGATATCGGTGTGGAAGAACTTGACTGGCCTGCACAAATCCCTGACCTCAACCCCATCGAACACCTTTGGGATGAATTGGAACGCTGATTGAGAGCCGTATGATTCAAATGTATAGTATGCACGGCAGAGTACATTATTATTATCAAGGTACATGATGAGCGGCCTTAAAGTTCATAGTGTGATATAGATTGAGTAAACAAACCATTAAGAACAGACTGACCAGGCAAATCCAGGTGAAAGCTATAATTCCATATTGATGTCACGTGTTAAATGCACTGTAATCAGTGTAGATGAATTGGAGGAGATAAGGATGTTTAAGCCTTGAGACATGGATTGTGTAAGTGTGCCATTCAGAGGGTAAACGGGCAAGACAAAATATTGAAGTGCCTTTGAACGGGGTAGTGTAGTAAGTGCCAGGCTCACCATTTTGTGTCAAGAACTGCAACGCTAGTGTTATTTTTACACTCAACAGTTTTCTGTGTGTATCAAGAATGGTCCACCCCCCAAAGGACAACCAGCCAACTGTGGGAAGCATTGGAATCAACATGGGCCAGCATCCCTGTAGAACGCTTTGGACACCTTGTAGAGTCCATGCCTCCGACGAATTGAGGCTGTACCGAGGGCAAAAGGGCGACTGCAACTCAATATTAGGAAGGTGTTCCTAATGTTTGGTATACTCAGTGTACACTGACTTGTCTCTGTAAATGCTGTGAAGTCAGTGGAGGATCCTCAGAGGAGGAAGGTCTACGGTAGCCTCAACAGCAATCTGTAGGGTAGCACCATGGTGTAGCTGGAGGACAGCTAGCTTCTGTCCTCCTCTGGGTACATTGACTTCAATACAAAACCTAAGAGGCTCACGTTTCTCACCCCATTCCATAGACTTACACAGTTATTATAACAACATCCAGAGGATGTCCTCCAACCTATCAGAGCTCTTGCAGAATGAACTGACATATTGTCCATCCAATCAAAGGATCCGAGAACGAATCTAGTACTGAAAGCATTAGCTACAGCTAGCTAGCACTTAGCTAGTAAATGCAGCTATCTAGTTTATCCAACTCAAACACCCGGCTCCAGCAGAGGGATACGTTAGCTAGCTGGCTATGACTATCCAACGCAACACTGTAACTCTTCTAAGTCAAGGTAACCATTTGGTTTTACTAATTTGTTGCCACCAGGGCCCGACGCTGTAACTGCTAAATTGCTTACTATGCACTGTACTGCATGATTGTAGCGGGTTTACTAACTATTATGTTGACTTATGATGTTACTTTAGCTAATATGGTAACAACTACGTAGGCTGTGTGTAGTGGTTATGATATGGTTTGAATTGGGAAGGTGTTTTCACCTGGTCACATACAGCTGATGTGTTTTGCATTGAAGTCCACAAGCGAAGGGAAAATGTGAGAGGAGAGTGCATAGATTTGAGAAGGAATACAACGGGGCTGCTATGAAAGTGAACTGTGTTTACGTCTGATCAGGGGTGTATTCATTCCGCCGATTCTGTTGAAAAACCTTTCTTAATTTGTCCAATTGAAACTCTCGTTTGCAACTGTTGGACTAATGACTACGTCCTAAATCAGCTATATAGAGGCAAGAGTCTGCAAGGCGGTATTGAATGTGTCACTGTTTGTCCATGTATAACTGTCACCTAAAATGTTTCTCTCGACCTGTGTGCACCTATGTTGCAAACTTTCATTCATAGGCTAGGTTGTAGCAACCTCATGATGGGTATAGGGAAAATTTGAGTAGCATGTAGTAGCCTAAACCTATCGATGTTACATTGAACTGGGTGAATGGAATATGAATGACAGTCATTCCAATATGCTGTAATAGAAATAAGGCCATGCTCATGAGATCTGCTCTATGGGAGTGACTAACATGACTCTGCACTACTCACTCTGATCTGCTCTATGGGAGTGACTAACAGGACTCTGCACTACTCACTCTGATCTGCTCTATGGGAGTGACTAACAGGACTCTGCTGTGAAGCCATGAGCATTAAAAAGGCGTAGAGGCGTAAATATCCTTGACTGTCCCCGGCCTATCCCACTCAGAGGTAAGCACAGTGGAAGGCCTGGCCTCGTGTCCTGTTATACACAACACACCCACACTACGGGTATGATGTTTAAATTAATTGGGGATCATTACGTTTTAGAAAAAAATCCCACATTTTTATTCCAGTGCAGTTATCACAAAACTACCACTAGCAGGTCCCGATCATCATCATCATTACCACCACCATCAAGGTAAAATATTCAAAATGTAACAAATACCTAACGCAATAATGCTGCAAATAGGAGCTATGCATCTTTCAAATGATTTGCTACGGATATAAAAATGCTCCGCACGTAGTTGGAAAAATGGCAGGGAAGAGACTGCAGCGAAGACCTGTATGGCAATACTTTAAGAAGGTGATGAAATGCAATACTTTGAGAGGGTGATGAAATGCAATACTTTGAGAGGGTGATGAAATGCAATACTTTGAGAGGGTGATGAAATGCAATACTTTGAGAGGGTGATGAAATGCAATACTTTGAGAAGGTGATAAAATGCAATACTTTGAGAAGGTGATAAAATGCAATACTTTGAGAGGGTGATGAAATGCAATACTTTGAGAAGGTGATGAAATGCTAACTTTGCGAATTGGAATTGAGCTACAGTGGCTGTACAGGTGCAGTGCTGAAAAGGAGGCAGCGTGAGACCCAACCCGTTGCTGGCAGCAGGGCGATGAGGGACGGAGTGAGAAAATCACAGCGCTGATTCCGGTAAGGACTGCAGTGTATATGCAGCCATTGTCAGTGGTTGAGGATGTCTGCTTCAATACCCTAGTGGCATATCTAGAGCCAGACTACAAGACGCCATGTTGAAAAACCATGACTGCTCTGCAAGTACAAAACACTAGCTCTCAAACAACATATGTGGCGTTAACAACAGGTTGTCTATGAACATCACTACAACGAGCCATCACATTGATGAGAAGTCCCATGACAGAGAACCTGAAACAGCAGTAATGCCATCGTTGCTGAGAGGGTGGTGGACAGCAGTTAGGTGAGCGCAGTCTCGCTGCTTGGTAACCATGACTACGGTACGTTGAACTGCATTGCCCCCTAGTGGTCATACACAGGACCATTTCTGAATTGTGAATTCAGGTCATTTTAGTATTGTAAAAAAAAAACATTTAAATGATTAAATGTTAATAAAAAAAATTACATTAGTCACATCCCTAAGATACACACTAAATGTATGGCCCTCCGCTGTACACGGACAGGCCAGCAGAGCCCGATGTGACCCTAAGATACACACTAAATGTATGGCCCTCTGCTGTACACGGACAGGCCAGCAGAGCCTGATGTGACCCACACAAATACAGCATCCGTGCTAACCAAGCCGCACCCTCTGTGTAAGCAAAGCATGTCGTGTTGTGGAGAGGGACACACATGATAGTTACAGTACAGCAGCTGGTTTCCCTGGTAAACAGCCAACCGTCAGAGAGGCAGGCCCAGTGTCAATACTTTAATAACGCACCCTTCCTTCCTTCCTTGGAGAAAAATTAGCCTACGGATCAAAGACTTTTTAGAACCAGGAGTTACGTCAGAAGTGGCTATAAGAACGGCTGCATTCTCTCTCTCTCTCACAATTTAATTTTGTATTTTATTTAACCTTTATTTAACTAGGCAAGTCAGTTAAGAACAAATTCTTATTTACAATGACGGCCTACCCCGGCTAAACCCGGACGACGCTGAGCCAATTGTGCGCAGACTCCCAATCACGGCCGGGTTGTGATACAGCCTGGAATCGAACCAGGGCCTGTAGTGACGCCTCTAGCACTGAGATGCAGTGCCTTAGATCGCGGCGCCACCACTAAAGTCCTTGGAAACTGTTGAAGTGTTTAGTCTTCAATGGAGAGCCTTTATCAGTGTTTGATCAAATTAACCCCTTGGCTTGTCTAAACAGAACTGTGGACAAGCCAGATACCACATCATCATCATCTATTCTCCCACAGGTTTAGCAAATAACTCCACCCTTTAATGACTGTTCCCTTAGCTGTTCTCGTCTCACACTGGGGTGACAATAATGTGGTATGAGGTAGGGACACTGCCTGGCACAGAGAGGGGTTCTCTTAGAAACACATGGGAGAGAGGAGAGATTGAGGATACCACACAGGTCCTACAAGGTTGTGACACTGCCATAGTGACACAGGCTCTTTAAAAATACATAGATCACAAGGGTTGCCCTGGAAACGCATAGATCACAAGGGTTGCCCTGGAAACGCATAGATCACAAGGGTTGCCCTGGAAACGCATAGATCACAAGGGTTGCCCTGGAAACGCATAGATCACAAGGGTTTCCCTGGAAACACATAGATCACAAGGGTTGCCCTGGAAACACATAGATCACAAGGTTTGCCCTGGAAACATATAGGTGTGTGGGTGGAGAGGGGATCACAGATGTCCATCCAACAGTAGATTTGTGTGTGTGGTGGTGTTTCTGTTATCCTTGTCCCCGTTGCCCTCACAAACACAGCCTCATTACCCACTTGGAAAAGTTAGCTCAGTTAGCCTGGGCTAACCCGCATCTTGTGTGGCAAAACGCTAGCTCAGTTAGCCTGGGCTAACCAGCCCCTTACGAAAAAACATTGCAGTGCTAGAGGCGTCACTGCAGACCCTGGTTCGTTCCCAGGCTGTGTCACAACCGGCTGTGATCGGGAGTCCCATAGGGCAGCACACAATTGGCCCAGCGTCGTCCGGGTTAGGGAAGGGTTTGGCCGAAGGGGGTAGGCCGTCATTGTAAATAAAAATGTGTTCTTAACTGACTTGCCTAGTTAAATAAATGTTTAAAAAAATACAAAAAATAAGTATGATGCAAATACTGTGTTCAAAATAAATAAAAAATGTACTGCGGTAATTTTGCAGTGCATCTGCAGTTAGAGTGCAGTATAACAGCAGGACACTGCAGATATTCTGCAATTACTATGTCCAAAATACCACAGTCAACTGCACTTATACTGCAGATTCAAAACTGATTTTCTTTTTTTAAGGGGCACCCTGTGTGTCTAATGCTAGTTCAGTTAGCCTGGGCTAACCTGCACACTGTGTGTCTAATGCTAGTTCAGTTAGCCTGGGCTAACCTGCACACTGTGTGTCTAATGCTAGTTCAGTTAGCCTGGGCTAACCTGCACACTGTGTGGCTAACGCTAGCTCTATTAGCCTGGGTTAACACTGATCCTGTGGGGAGAATGGCTGAGAGGCTAATCAAGTGTGAAAGAGGAGAGTGTTGCCAGCCTCAGCTGTGAACCACCATAGGGCCCGCTGGCTGGGTTGGATAGCACTCTGCTAACACAGGGACAGCCGGCTGGATTGGTTAACACTCAAACCAAATCAAATTTTATTTGTCACATGCAGATGTTAATGCGAGTGTAGCGAAATGCTTGTGCTTCTAGTTCCGGCCATGCAGTAGTATCTAACAAGTAATCTAACAAATTCACAACAACTACCTTATACACACACACAAGTGCATAAGATAGTTTTTTTTTCTATTGGAAGGATTTAATCATTTGCAATTATGCCTACTTATGATATGGTAAAATATTTATGTTTCGGTCTCTATATGATATATGGTAAATATATCCAATGCAAAAAACATCTACGTTTAAATTGTATTAATATTAATTTGCATATATTCCCATTAATTCACATGGAAAGTTTCCACTTCTGAATATTCCCCAAAATGTGCAACCCTAGTGGTGAACCTATTGGTCCTTCAGTGTGTGGCAGGTTAGTATAGTGGTGAACCTATAGGTCTTCAGTGTGAGACAGGTTAGTACAGTGGTGAACCTATAGGTCTTCAGTGTGTGACAGGTTAGTATAGTGGTGAACCTATAGGTCTTCAGTGTGAGACAGGTTAGTACAGTGGTGAACCTATAGGTCTTCAGTGTGTGACAGGTTAGTATAGTGGTGAACCTATAGGTCTTCAGTGTGTGACAGGTTAGTATAGTGGTGAACCTATAGGTCTTCAGTGTGTGACAGGTTAGTATAGTGGTGAACCTATAGGTCTTCAGTGTGTGACAGGTTAGTATAGTGGTGAACCTATAGGTCTTCAGTGTGTGACAGGTTAGTATAATGGTGAACCTATAGGCCTTCAGTGTGTGACAGGTTAGTATAGTGGTGAACCTATAGGTCTTCAGTGTGTGACAGGTTAGTATAGTGGTGAACCTATAGGTCTTCAGTTTGTGACAGGTTAGTATAATGGTGAACCTATAGGCCTTCAGTGTGTGACAGGTTAGTATAATGGTGAACCTATAGGCCTTCAGTGTGTGACAGGTTAGTATAATGGTGAACCTATAGGCCTTCAGTGTGTGACAGGTTAGTATAGTGGTGAACCTATAGGTCTTCAGTGTGTGATAGGTTCACCACTATACTAACCTGTCACACACTGAAGACCTATCTGAAGTTTCCATAAGTTTTTGTAAAAACGGTCCCACCCATTACAAGTCCAGATGTGATTGGTTGATTCCACCGTCACTCCAAAATTGTGCCCTAATACAGTGGAATGGCAGAAGCCTTCTATCTAGGTTCTGCTGGCCTAGCCAATGTGGCTGACTTAGCTAGCTGGATTTATCTCCCCAGATACCACAAAAGAAAAATCCTGATTGGAATTATTTTTCTCTTCAGTGTTAACCTTTTCCTTTCCAACAAAAACTGAAGAGATTAAATCAGAACATAATTGAAAATATGAGAAATATTATTATTGTTTTATAAATCCTTAGCCCTTCTCTGAAGGCGTAGAAGGCCCACTGTTCCCCACTGTGTTTGGGTTAGTAATCATTTGTAGAGTGGCTCTATTTTCCCCCAGCATGCATTTTTTCTCCATTATGAATGTCTAAAGAATCCATATGTTGTTCTGAGATATGAACACAGAAATACTGGACATTTTCAACTCTTATTATTCGGCCTTGACGCGGTGTTGCCCCCTCCGGTCTTGACACGGACTCGATTTGCTCCAGGATTGGTCTTGATTCGGTCTCACTTTAGGTGGTCTCAAACACAACACTGTGTGAAAGCATCTATGGTACTGCATATCTACAGCCAAGTCCCGAAAATGGCATATCTTTAGATGAGACGAAAAGCCTACAAAAAGCTATACAAACTAAAGACCCATCGGCATCTAAAACTGTTAAATAGTTAATTACTTCACTTCAAATGAGGCCAGAACTCTCACCGGGTGAGTAACTATCACACATTGAAGAAGATATTTGTGATTGAAGCAGATTTCAAAAGGACTTGAGGCCAGCCAGTTATCTAGCCACCCCAGGAGTTAGAACTAATCATTCCAGGAAACGAAAAGATCAAGTTCCTGTCTATCTATAATTAATTCATGGACAGACACATTGGGTTCTGTCAGTCGGGTTGAGTGAACTGTGGGGACAATACACAACGTCTTAGGCTGTGTTTACACAGGCAGTCCAATTATTGGCAAAAGATCTGATCTGATTGGTCAAAAGACCAATTAGTGGCAAAATATCAGAATTGGGCTACCTGTGTAAACTCTGCCTTAGACACATTGGGCCAGGTTAACTCAGTACCAATGCAACATTTGCACTGTTTTCTTCCAAGAGGAAATATTGCATACAAGTGGTTGGCCTACTGCACAGGTGTGGTCTCTGACATTTAAGAAAAGCCCACAAGAGTGAACCATGTTCAATATTATGTGGGACTGTTTGTCACATTGACTGAACTAAATATGATCCTGCTTACTGAAATGAATGAATCACACAGATATTCCTGCTTACTCAAATTAATCAATCATACTGATATTCTGTCGACAGAGGCAGTGCATGTACCCGCTAGTCTAAAACACTGTCCACTCTCCGCCTCCAGATCATTTTTCCAATTACACCCCTGATAAATATTAAGTTTCTGATCCTTGAAGCGAAAAACACTTCAGCACCGATCGCCAGGAAAGGAGACATTAAGGCTGGCTGGTGAAGCACAAGCCTTAGTGAGAGGCAGATAGAGACAAAGCTGTGTTCTATGTTCTCTACTGTCACACCTTAAAAACCAAATGGGCCTGAGTGTTTACGTCATAATGAGTCATACACAAGACACCTAGTATTTACCTAACAATGAACACGATATAGAATCACACACACACACACGATGCACAGATGACACATTGTGCCCCCAACTCCACTGGGGTGGCCCCTGGTGTCAGGCCCCATGTGGTAATGTAGGTCAAGGTAACTGTTTGCGCGTAGGCACGGATGGCTAGAGAGAGGGGGTGATAATTGTGTTCGCTTGGGAGAGCCAAGTGAGAGAAAATAGGTCGACAATCCTCTGGGTCACAGAGTAGGACGTACTGTAGCAAGCATGACCGATTGACTGGCTGACAGAATAGCTCTCTGCGAATGTGGCTATTTATTACATAAGATATTTTTTAAGGCTAGCTTGGGCTATTTCATGACCTGTTTTGTTGTGTAGGGAGAGCTGTGTTTACAAAACAAAATGGCAATTGCCACGAAAGCCTATTCTAACGAGTGGCAATTCCCATGAATGACAATTCCAACGAATGGCATTGCAATGAATGGAGACAACGAATGGCAATCACAACGCAATCAAGACAAAGAGAACAGCATCAGAGCAGATAAACAGATCCTTGTCTCTGTTGTTTTTGACTAGAGGTGGTCTGTTCTTCATAGGGGCTGTCCGTCTTGTCCTCGGCAGCGGTCACTACACAGAGCCCCCTGTAGTCACGACTCACTTCTTCACTCTGAGGCAGCTAATCCCTGGCATTCATGTTGTTGTTTGAGGTGACGTTCCATTTCCATAGTAGAACTCGGAGGGGCAGAACGAGCTAAGATACCGTTTGTCTGCTCCCTGTTTCTCCAACTGCAGTTTGAGGTTTCATTTCCATAGTCAACACAAGTTTCATTTCCATAGTCAACACAACTCTGGGGCAGAACGAGGTTCCATCTTGTTTCTCCCACTGCAGTTTGCGGTCAAGTTTTATTTCCATAGTCAACACAACTCTGGGGCAGAACGAGGTTCCATCTTGTTTCTCCCACTGCAGTGTCGTGACTTTACATTCAGTAATCTGATGACTGTTAATTATTTAATCCACTAACTATGTTTAATTGTTACTCGATTAAATTAATAATGTAACAATTAACTCATTAGGATTTGGGGCACCACGGAAGAGGTTGTTTAAAGAGTCCCCATCTCCTCAATTAAACTCTATAAGATAAATCTATTACATTGATAAACCGTAATCTTATGAATCATTACCTTATGTCATCATTCTGAACAGTCGTAACATTATGCATCTGCAAAACCCCCAGCCTTACTCATTACTACACAAATTAGTTTAATTATTTATTTACTAGCTAACTAAATAACACAGAATAAACATACACTCTTTACATGAGACAAAGGTTCCTAGTGGACTGACAAAATATGACGGCTTGTTACAACACAGAGAGAGCGAGAAAGGGGCACACTTATCGTCGAGACATTTCAGAATTATTCTCACAGTAACGTTAATCATATATTTTGCACACGAACCGCCACCCATTTGGAATAAGAAATCATGAATGTATTTACGTGTGAGTTTTATCTCTGTCGGAACAGCCCTCCTTCGGAAGGTTGTTGGCCTTCCAGTTGCATGGCTCTGATTGTCCGAAAGGGGTCTCCCCTTTCCCGTCTTCTGATTTTGTTCACTCTGGAAGATAACCAGCCATGTCGACAGTTCCCATTGGTGATGAGTGTAGTAGGATAGTCTCACTTCGATTCACTTTTCTTGATATCTGACTTAACTTCTTAGGGCTAGGGGGGACGGTCATCGACAACATCCGGTGAAATGCAGAGATTGTGATTTTTAGAAGGTTAAGAGAATCATTCATATTTTAACATAAATACTTTCATATTGTATTCACAGCATGTTGGATGAAAACTTGACAGATTAAGGGGGTTTCCTTTTGAAGACTATAGTATTTGGTCTATACAGTTTTTAATAACATCACAAAATGAAAACCAATATTACATTCATTTTCCATAGTTCCCCACTGACCATTCCCCACATTCTTTATGTAAGAATTATTGTTCCATTATCCACGTTTTTGGCGGGTAAAAGTCTCTCTAGACAAAGGCATTCCTTTGGTTGATACTAAAGGGTAGAAAGTGAGTTCTCTCCTGCTTAAATGTATGACTGGGCGTGGAGGTGTCAAAACCCCCACAGTTCCCCCCTTTGCAGGTGGGAGAGGGTCTGGTTATTGTCAGCCATTGCCAAGCTGATCTGACCCATTGTGATCCTCACAGGACATTCATGACAACAGTTTGATGTCAAGCCTTGTATTTTCTATACTACACAACTGTTAGGGGGAAAGAGAGAAGTGGGAGAGATGTCTATTCCATGATGTTTCTACCGCTCCGTCTTAAAGTGGAACTGACACCGTTTTAACTACTTTGCAAAAATGTGAATCATAATATTGGTTAAATTCCCTACACAGAACGAGGGGCAGAACAAGCTTCAAGATGTCTATTCCGAAAGTGGTGAAAAATATGAATAATTATCCATAAACCCAAAGCGACAATAATTAGGACGATACAGTGACATCCACACAGAAGCACAGTCCATTGATCAAGTAGCTTCTAATGATCCTTTATTATCAATTGGGGAGGGAATTACAAGGGTTAGGCCTTGGCTATACAGTATCAACTGGATGCAGTCAGGACAAATATCTAATTAGGAAGGTGAAGTGTGATTTGTTCCAGTCTGTTATTCCAGGTCGTCAGTGTTAGTGTCTGTTTGCAAGCTGGGCCCTCTCAGAGGTTCTCCAAGTGTGTCTGACTTACTGTCTCATGTTTGTTTTAAATTGCCAATTTGGATAGCCACCACTAATGAGCAGGAGCAACGTTTTGATTCGTGAGTTGTTGTGATTCATGAGTTGTGTGTGTGTGTGTGTGTGTGTGTGTGTTTGTATACATGTGTGTACAGTGCCAATCCCCAGGGGCTGTATAGCCGTTAGAAGCCCCATCAGGCAGGCCATCTAAAAGGACCCAGAGCCCAATGGGCCATCATGATCAACTAAAGTTAACTACAACCAGGAGACACAGAGCTAGAATTATCTTTGATTGAAGCACACAACCATAGCGCTTGTTTAATGTCTAAATGTAGGAATAACACTCAACTGGTGGTGCTGCGTCTGTTTTTCAAAAACACAAGGTCGATTTTTATACATTTATGGCTGATTAGTCATACATTAGAAAATAATAGTGGAATGTTAGAAACTAAATTGCCACAATTTCAGAAGCTTTAAAATAGTTTTGTGCACAGGTAACACTAATGAAAATATACATTTCCTCAGTCAGGCAGCACACAATGCTGTAATTGGATCGTGCATTTTCAATGATTTGTGAAGTTAGTTGAATATCTGAAGATGCCTGCCAGGGATTTTATAAATAAAGTGTTATTCCACCCAAACCCATAGCAACCAAGCATTCATTTAGTCTTGACTGACGTGGGTGACGATGGATGATAGTGGACCCAGCTGTAGAAAGTGACAGAAAGACGAGACTAGACCACAGGCCTGAGGCAGCGTGTGTGTGTGTGTGTGTGAGTGAGAGAGAGACAGTACTGAGACGTGAGAGAACCTCCTTCCAGGTGCATGGTTACTGACTATCCATCAGTATGAGTTAGTCTCTCACTCCAAGTTCAAGGACATGAAGATAGACACCCAGAGAGTCAGTGGGTTCTTCTCCCTTCTCCCACGGCAGCCATCTTGTCAAAAACAGTATCTGGTGTGACAGGAGCTTCTCTCTCCCCCTGCCTGTTTCAGACACTGACCAGCCTGGAGAACGTTGACGCTGAATACAGCTCATATTCTTGTGAAAAACATGACACGGTACATTTCTGTTGCACTGTTGAGGGCTGGGCATCTGCTTCCATTTCGGTCTTTCTCTTCTCTCAGCCATCGGAACGAACACAGAGACTCAGCGGTCTGTTGGGTTTTACTGACATCTATGACATCTCCACGCTCTCAGTCTCTGTATGCTATCTATCCTCACTGTTGTGTTGGTTAAATAGGAGAGCCATCCAGTCATGTAGTCCTACAGTCGTTCTGGTGTCACTGAGGCTGTGTGTGTGAGAGTGTGTGTGTGTATGGATGGAGGTTAGCAATGCAGAAGTATATGCCCTATAAAATCTGTTTTATTTTTGACCCGATTCCGTTCTTTTTTTTCTCCCCAAATTCTGTTTCCTCCGTTTAGTTTTTCCAGTTAATCACGTTTTTTCAGGTTTTTGCTCTCAAAATCACACTTAAAAATAAATAAATTGGATGTTATATCCACAACAATGTTTAAACCACCAGGAAACCAATTGCGGTCTAGGAAAAATGTAAGAAATTATGATTTTGGGGTGTTTTACCTAAAGTCAATGTCCACGCCCGCACAGAAATCAAATCCTAATAATAAAATGTGAAAAAAATGTGTCTGTTTAAAGTAGAGATATCTGGGCCTCAATTCATTGCATCCGCCGATGTCGGCCTTCCGCATCTGCGGTGGAAGGTGGCAGAGCTACAGCGGTGTATGTCAGACCTGGAGAAAATCGATCTTCTCACAAAAACGTCTGTAGCGTCAGAGCGGTTTGGCCTAGAGACTAATATGACCCCTCTATGGAAAGATGACTCTCAGGAACACGATGGTGTTCTCCGTTTTGGTCTACGACCCCCACTAGACTTGTCTGGAGTCGTACCAGTTTAAAAAACTCATGGAAGTACAGTACCAGCCAAAGGATTGGACACACCTACTCAATCAAGGGTTTTTCTTTATTTTTACTATTTTCTACATTGTAGAATAATAGTGAAGACATGTTGTTAAAAAAATCGAAATATATATTTATATTCTTCAAATTAGCCAACCTTTGCCTTGACACTCCTGCCATTCTCTCAACCAGCTTCACCTGGAATGCTTTTCCAACAGTCTTGAAGGAGATCCCAAAAACAAATGATAGTCCCACTAAGCACAAACCAGATGGGATGGCGTATCGCTGCAGAATGCTGTGGTAGCCATGCTGGTTAAGTGTGCGTTGAATTCTAAATAAATCTCTGACAGTGTCACCAGCAAAGGACCCTCACACCTCCTCCTTCATGCTTCACGGTGGGAACCAAATATGCGGTGATCATCCGTTCACCTACTCTGCATTTCATAAAGACACAGCAGTTGGAAACAAAAATAAAAAATGTGGATTCATCAGACCAAAATGACAGATTTCCACCAGTCTAATGGCCATTGCTCGTGTTTCTTGGCCCATGCAAGTCTCTTCTTATTGGTGTACTTTAGTAGTGGTTTCTTTGCAGCAATTCGACCATGAAGGCCTGATTAGCGCAGTCTCCTCTGAACAGTTGATGTTGATATATGTGTCTGTTACTTGAATTCTGTGAGGCATTTATTTGGGCTGCAATCTCAGGTGCAGTTAACTCTAATGAATGTATCCTCTGTAGCAGAGGTAACGCTAGGTCTTCCTTTCCTGTGGCGGTCCTCATGAGAGCCAGTTTCATCATAGTGCTCCATGATTTTTGCGAATGCACTTGAAGAAACTGAAGTTCTTGAAATGTTCCAGATTGACTGACCTTCATGTCTTAAAGTAATTGACATAATATTCTTGACATAATATGGACTTGTTCTTTTACAAAATAGGGCTATCTTCTGTATACCACCCTTACCTTGTCACAACACAACTGATTGGCTCAAACGCATTAAGAAGGAAAGACATTCAACAAATTAACAAGACACAACATGTTAATTGAAATGATATTCCAATATCATGAAGCTGGTTGAGAGAATGCCTAGAGTGTGCAAAGCTGTCACCAAGGCAAAGATTGGCTACTTTGAAGAATCTCAAATCTAAAATATATTTTGATTTGTTTTGTGGTTACTACATGATTCTAGATGTGTTATTTCATAGTTTTGATGTCTTCACTATTAATGTAAAAAATAGTTTAGTTATTTTTTCTTTTAAATGAATATGTCCAAACTTTTGACTGGTACTGTATATATGGAAGTGCTTTAGTGCCCCCAAAAAGGAGAAAGGATATGGATCATAATAATTTAAGAATTAATTTCTGCATTCATACAACTTGTCTTATTCCATATTCTGTTGTGTTACAGACTGAATTCAAAATTGATTACATATATTTGTTTTTCACCCATCTACACACAATACCCCATAATGAAGACATGTTTTTAGAAATGCTTGCTAATTTATTGAAAATGAAATACAGAAATATCTCATTTACATAAGTATTCACACCCCTGAGTCAATACATGTTAGAATCACCTTTGGCAGTGATTACAGCAGAGGTGACAGTGAAAGTCTTTCTTTTATAAAAAAAAAACGTCCTAGTCCTTGCCGATGACAAGCATACCCACAACATGATGCAGCAACCACCATGCTTGAAAATATAAAAAACAGTGATTGTGTTGGATTCGGCCCAAACGTAACACTTTATATTCAGGACAAAGTTTTTTCTTTGCCACATTTTCTGCAGTTATACTTTAGTACCTTATTGCAAAATACAGGATGCATTTTTTTACTAGTTTTATTATGTACAGGCTTCCTTCTTTTCACTCTGTCATTTAGGTTAGTATTGTGGAGTAACTAAGATTTTGTTGACCCATCCTCAGTTTTCTCCCAACACAGCCATTCAACTCTGCAACTGTTTTAAAGTCACCATTGGCTTGATAGGGGAAATCCCTGAACGGTTGCCTTCCTCCCCGGCAAGTGAGTCAGGAAGGATGCCTGTATCTTTGTAGTTACTGGGTGTGTTGATACACCACCCTCAAAGGGATATTCAATGCTTAAAAGGCAGCTAAACAATTTTATATCGGTATCAAGTTTTTTGGCAAGGAAAATATCGGAATCGGCCAAAAATGTAATATTGGTGCCTCCCTAGCCCTTACAATTACATTAGTCAGCTTAGTAGAAACCCAGCCCTGGGCCCTTACAATTCCATTAGTCAGCTTAGTAGAAACCCAACCGTTGTTTGGTTAAACGTTTTTATCCATAGCACTTGTGAATGCAGAGTTATAAAAGACCACTGGATTGATGCAAATAATCATGATATCATTCTTCCAGGTAGGCAGGCATAAGCTACTTCGCCTTCCCATCTCTACCAGAAGGTTATTTATTATTTTACTAGGCAAGTCAGTTAAGAACAAATTCTTATTTTCGGCCTAGGAACAGTGGGATAACTGCCTGTTCAGGGGCAGAACGACAGATTTGTACCTTGTCAGCTGGGGGATTCGAACTTCAACCTTTCGGTTACTAGTCCAACGCTCTAACCACTAGGCTACCCTGCCGCTCCATCATTCTACACAATGTGTAGACATACGTGCGCACTGCACACATACGGCCATTCCTGTGCCATTTCAGAAAGTGGCATTTCAGAAAGTGGCATGAATATCCGAATCACTGAGGCATTTTGTTCAAGTCCTATGATTCCCTCGGGCAAATTAATACATTTTCTAATAAGTTCAATATATTTAGTTGATTTCGTACTAATTTCAATACATTTTAGAATTTTGTTGAATTCCATTTTAGTGTCAGGATTCTGTGATTCGGTCCATGTTCTCCACAACGTACATTTTATAGGGCCCTACAGAAGGCTATTAGCAAGCGTACAACAGAGAGCAGGCGCTACCTTCCAAAGCTCCCATAGGAAATACATAATACCCCTCATATCCTCCAATCAGTTCTCATGACCATCAATACGACTGACATGTCTGAGTTCCAAAATGGCACCTTATAGTGCACTACTTTTCACCAGCGCCCTATGCGCCCTTGTCAAAAGAAGTGCACAATAAAAGGGAATAGGATGACATTTGGAATACAACTCATGACCAGGCTGTCTAGCTGTGTGTCTCCATGTCTCGCCATCAGACACAGGAAGAACGGCAGAGAGACTCATGGTGACAAGGCAATATTTCATCAGATTTGTCTGACTAAGAACACGGCTAGAACCGCCGTAGGAACATGGCTAAAAGCTCAGTTTCACCTTTGAAGACTACAGACAGCAGCCTAGTATTAGGAGTAAGGAGGCAGGTGGTTTTCCAATGGTAGAGGAGAGCAGAGATGGAAAATGCTTTACAAATTGAATCCTCTGTTCTAAGACATACCTAACACTAATAGCAATTGCAACAGTTGTCATAAATAAACAGTCATGACACGTGACAAGAGTGACTTTAAACTGTAAATCGACTTTAAACTGTCATCACACAAACCGTTCGTTCTCTTTGCTAGGTCAGCTAAAGGTTCAAGTTCTCTTTCAAGTATTCATTTCGGTATTTCACTTATTGATACACCCCCAGCGTATTCGTCAGAAGCCTTTATTTCACTGCGCCAGCGATGATTGGCTGGACGTCGAGACGTGTCCATCGGGAAAGGGAGTCCCTTTTACCCGATAAAAGGCCAGACGCAGCGTTTCAGTCATTCAAACACCTCTTCTTGCTTTTCATCATAAAGCTTACCACGACACGACTGCATTTTCCGGAATTAGCTAAACTGTCCACAGACGTGAGTTTACAACTCATTCTCTGGACCTTACGGTGGTGGCAATTTTCCTTTTCCTTCACCATAGTAAAAGGAAAATCTTTAGAGGGAGGAACGGGTACAGCTGTAACACGGCTAACTCATTCACAAACAAATGAGCTGTATCCAAACAGTGACTGGACGTTAGCAAGCTAGCCACCACGCTAGATAGCTTTTATGGTTTTACTTCGACAAGAAACGTTTTTTTTAACAAGTTACACCAAGCTATCTTTTCTTATCTGTCTTTTCGGGAAACAGTATCCGGCCATCACAACGAGTACCACCTTCCTAGATAACCCATGAATCGCTATCTGACTAGCCTACCACGCTAGTTTTTCTGACAGCTAAAAACAAAACATCCCAGCTATGGCGACAAAAGCATCTCCCACTCCAAACGAGGAGAAGCTCCCGGCACGAATCTGCTCCTGTGGAAACAAGATATCGGCCAAGGACACCCACTCGATGTGCTCCGCTTGCCTTGGACTGCAACATGCCCAGGAAGCATTAGCCTCTCCCGGCTACTGTCCACACTGTGCTCCTGTCCACACCACTAGCGCAACCAGGCTAAAGGCCAAGGGGTGCAGTCAGACATGATGTTTCACACAAAATCAAAACAAACAGGTTGCCTTCCTATAACGCCACCAGAGGGAGTTACCGCACCTTCTGTGGTGATAGGCAACATAAGCACTCTCCCAGTGCGGGCCATCAGAGCATGCGCAGTGCGTCGTCTTTTGGTTCCAAAAGACTGTAGCGGCATACGCCCAATCCTAGATCTAAGTGCTTTAAAACGGACACATGAGAAAGTATACGTTCAGAATGTTGACACACGTATTCGTCCACCTGAAAGAAGCTTACTTTCACATCTCAATATACCCTTCTCGCAGGAAGTTTCTCAGATTCGCTTTTCAAGGCGTAATCTATGCATTCTGGCCTTTCACTGTCACCTCAGGTTTTTTACAAAGTGTACCGAGGCAGCCATAGCCCCACTCAAGAGGTTCAACTTGAACACTGCCGGGCTTCTCCAAAATGTCATTTAGACTATTCAAAGTGGTAGAGCCTCGTCCACCAGGTCCCTTTAGGATTGTAAACGGCACGTGTTTGAGGAATGGTGCACTAAGTCACAGACAGTGCCACTCCAGTGCTCTGTCCCAGTAATCCTGTCGTTTCTACAGGAATTATTAGACAAAGGAGAGGCTTTTTCTACTATTGAGGTATATATGGCAGCTATTTCGGCTTGTCGTGTGGGTTTTGGGAGCACGACAGTGGGGCAAGGGTGCACGTTGTTCGCGTCCGGTGTCCAAACAGCTTGCCCAGTTCTTTTGGATGCTCTATGCCAACATCCTTTTGAGCCTTTTCAGTCTCCTGCTGGCCTACGGGCTCATTCCACTAGAGCAGGTATTCCCAAATTGGGGTACGCGCAGTGTCGTCGAGGGTACGCCAAATAAAAATGTGATTCACTTTTAAAAATGACAAGTTGTTCTGCTTCCACGAGCACATCCAATGCTAGCATCAGTAATTCTACATTTGTTGTTAGCCCAGCTAGCATGGACATTGACAGTTGTGAATCTGATGCAGCCGAAGAGCTACTGCCCCCTTACCCGGGAAAGCACCGAACAGACAGGTACGTTGGACCATCGAAGAGGTTCACTTATATTGGGAGTAGTGCCTTTCCACAGCCAGTGTGTTATATGATCAAAAGTACTATCTCACAACTCAATGAAACCTTCACTCTTGCGCAGACATTTAGAAACAAAACATGCCAATTTAAAAAATAAGCCACAGGAGTTTGAGCGAGAATTAAGATTACTTTTGAGTAGTAAGACATGTATAAAAGCAACAGATACCATTAATAAGAAGGGGCTAGAAGCATCTTATATGGTGAGCTACCAAGTGGCTAGGACAGGCAAGTCCCATACTATTGTGGAAGACTTACTTCTTCCTGCTGCCGCGGATATGGCTGGGTCAATGCTGAGGGGAAAAGGCCAAAAAAAACGATATAGACAATGCCTTCATCAAACACTGTTTCTTGACGCATCAGTGACATGGCATGAGATGTTTTAAAACAATTACTGCTTCGCATACAAGCCAGTGAATTCTATGCATTACAGTTGGATGAGTCAGACGTGGCGGGCCTGGCACAGCTCCTGGTATAAGTCTGTTACGTTTATGGGGGGTCAATTAAGGAAGACATCCTCTTCTGCAAACCACTAGAAACCAGGACAACAGCAGAGGATATTTTTAAAAGTACTGGACAGCTTTGTAACATCAAATGGACTTTGGTGGTCAAGATGTGTTGGTATCTGTACTGATGGTGCAAAAGCCATGACAGGGAAACATAGTGGTGGTAACGCGCGTGCAAGCAGTTGCTCTCGACGCCACTTGGGTACACTGCAGCATCCACCAAGAGGCTCTTGCTGCCAAGGGAATGCCTGACAGCTTGAAAGTTGTTTTGGACACTACAGTAAAAATGGTTAACTTTTAAAGCAAGGCCCCTGAACTCTCGTGTATTTTCTGCACTATGCAATGATATGGCCACCATGTAACGCATTTACAACATACAGAAGTGCGCTGGTTATCAAGGGGCAAAGTATTGACACGAGCTTAACTTCTTAGGGCTAGGGGGCAGTATTTTGAAGTTCGGATGAAAAACGGGCCCAAAGTAAACTGCCTGTTACTCAGGCCCAGAAGCTAGGATATGCATATAATTAGTAGCTTTGGATAGAAAACACTCTGAGAACTGTTAAAATAATGTCTGTGAGTATAACAGAACTGATATGGCAGGCAAAAACCCGATCAGAATCCATCCGGGATGTCTGAATCAGTCATGTCACACTGTTTTCAATTGGCATGCTATTCAAAGCAGGGTATTTCAGCTCCCAGATTGCAGTTCCTATGGCTTCCACTAGATGTCAACAGTCTTTAGAAACAGGTTGGAATCTTCAATCATGAAAATCAAGGGAGTAAGACCACTTGTTCCTGAGTTCACGTCAAGTGTACTGTTTTGGATTTTGCACGTAACAGGGAATGCACGCTCAGTTCTTTTTCTCTTCTATTCAGCAGGTTATATACAGTCTGAAATATTATAGTGTATATTCATTTTAGGGTATCTGAAGATTGATTACAAATGCTTTTTTCAACAAACTTTACGGGTACTTTTGGGATATCGTTTGTCTGCATGGATGAAAGCCTTTGGACAGGTGGATAACTGAACAAAACTAGCGCCAACCAAACAGAGCTATATGGATATAGAGAGGAACTTTATCGAACAAAAGGACCTTTTATTGTGTAACCTGGACGCTTTGATATGCCATCAGAGGAAGATCAAAGGTAAGCGATTTATTTTATGCTATTTTTGAGTTTTGTGACACCTCTGCTGGTTATGTTATTATGCTAATTGAGTTTGAGTGGGGTGCTGTCCTCAGACAATCAAAATGTTCTGCTTTCGCCGTAAAGCCTTTTTGAAATCTGACAATGCTGTTAGATTAACAAGAGTCTAAGCTTTTGAAGGGTGTGCAGCATTTGTATTTTCATGAATGTTTGAAATTAGTATTTTTGTAATTTGAATTTGGCGCTCTGCATTTCACCGGATGTTGTCAAAATCGATCCCGTTCACGGGATTGGATCCCTAAGAGGTTAAAGTTCGTTACCAACCATAATTAACACTTGTCTGACCGCTTGCATGATGACGGGTTTCTCACGCGACTGGCCTATCTGGGTTGTGTTTTCTCGCCTGAATGATCTGAATCTAGGATTACAGGGACTCTGTAATGCCCTGCCTCCAGTCCACTTACCGATATCTGAACAAGAGAGCCTCATCGAAATTGCAACAAGCGGTTCTGTGAAAATTGTATTTAATTAGAAACCACTGCCAGATTTCTGGATTGGGCTGCGCTCCGAGTATCCTGCCTTGGCAAATCGTGCTGTTAAGACACTGATGCCCTTTGCAACCATGTACCTATGTGAGAGTGGATTCTCGGCCCTCACTAGCATGAAAACTAAATACAGGCACAGACTGTGTGTGGAAAATGACTTAAGACCGACTCGCTCCAATACAACACAACATTACAGAGTTATGTGCATCCTTTCAAGCACACCCTTCTCATTAACCTGTGGTGAGTTACTCACAATTTTTGATGAACAAATAAGGTTTTATATGTAAGATGGTTAAATAAAGAGCAAAATGATTATATTTGTGCCCTGGTCCTGTAAGAGCTCTTTGTCACTTCCCACGAGCCGGGTGTGACAAAACACCACACTCATTGTTATGTTTAATAAATGTATTGTATAGTTAGTGTGTGTGGCAGGCTTACAATTATGTTTTTTGCCAACATTTGAGAGTGCGCTGACCCTGGTGCTAGAGGGGGTACGCAGCTGGAGGTTGAATGTTTGAAGGGGTACGGGACTATAAAAAGTTTGAGAACCAGTGCACTAGAGGAATTTCTACGTCCTGGACTTTAAGGGAATATCTATCCAAGATATTTGCTCAGCAGCGAGTTGGGCTTCGTCTCATACATTTGCTTTTAAAAAGCTCGATATCACTGCATCGACCATGGCGCGTACTTATTTATGTAGGATCTTCTGAGGGGCAGTCGGTCTGTGTGATATATCGCACAGGGCAGTCGGTTGTCAGGATAATCTTGTCTGGCAATACGAGAGTCAGATTATCCCATAAAATGAAATACCAAAACTAATACTTGAAAGAGAACTTTAGGTTACGACCGCAACCCCGGTTCTATAATAGTACGAGGTGAGGTATTTCATCAGACCACCCTCCTTGAATGAGCGAGAAAGAGGTTTGGCTTATTTTTTTGATGACTCAGATGCTGCGTTTGACGCATACGTCTCGTCCTCCAGCCAATCATGGTTGGCGTAGTGTAATAAAGACTTTTGACGAATACGCTGGGGGCATATCCTATAAGTGAAATATGTCATATGGTCGTAATCTAAAGTTTTATTAGTCGTACGTACGGGATACACATTGTATACATCATCCAATGAAATGTTTACTTTCAGGTTCATTCTCTACAATGCAACAGCAATAATAATAAAAGATAAGAATAGGAACATAAAGTAAATGGCTCAATAGAATAGAATAAACATTATAGCATCAGTATAATACAAGGCACAATTTATAGTCCAATACTTACACGTGTTTTGGGAAAGGGGATTGGGGGGGAAAGTGTTTAAATTGTGCAGTATTTAGCATCATAATAACAGTCTGGTAGATGGTGTGTGGATGTCGTTGTGGACGGAGCAATTCCCGTAGCAGGCCGTGATGCAACCGGTCAGGATGCTCTCGATGGTGCAGGTGTAGTATTTGGAGAGGACCCGGGGTGGCATGCTGAATTTCAGCCGTCTTAGTAAGTAGAGACGCTGTTGTTGGTCCATGTCAAGTCCTCGGTGACGTGGACGCAGACAAAACTTAAAACTGCCGACTCCCTCTACTGTAGTGTTTTTTACTTCGATACCAGGTTTAGTATTGCGATATCGTCCCGATACCACGGCAAAAACAGAAGGCGTAGAAGCCAAAGTTACAGAACGGCACTTGATCCAGACAGATCTTTTGAGTTTAATATCATTACATTTGAATTTGTTTATTTTTGAACGTATGAATCAATTATGTAAATCATACAATCAATTTGACTTTCGTTTTTTAATGGTATTAATTTATTTTAATGGTGAATCTCTATTGATAAACTGGGTAAATCAAGATGTAGTCTAGGCCTATTCACAATACAGGTGAACGCATATGCAACAGGACTGTGTACATGCATTGGGTTACTGAGCTTGTTTTGGCTGATTTCATGGGGCTACAGATGAAAAAAACAAAATTGGTTTCCCTTCTATTTGGGAACTATTTTAATATACTGATCAACAACATTTTCTTCTTTAATAAAAGTGTGCGCTCTCTCTTAAGACCCAGGGTTCTACGCTGACGTTTTTTTTTACAAGGAGCAGGTGTGCCCTTAAGTTGAAAAGACATTTAAGAGCACAATGCAAGATATTTCAGACAAAGCTAGAAACATTACATTTTTCTAGGCGCACTGGTGCGCGCTCTGGAGCTACATGTGTACATGCTGTGTCTGTGTGGAGTCGCTAAGGCAACGGGCCTGCCTGCTCTGGAGCTACATGTGTACATGCTGTGTCTGTGTGGAGTCGCTAAGGCAACGGGCCTGCCTGCTCTGGAGCTACATGTGTGCATGCTGTGTCTGTGTGGAGTCGCTAAGGCAACGGGCCTGCCTGCTCTGGAGCTACATGTGTGCATGCTGTGTCTGTGTGGAGTCGCTAAGGCAACGGGCCTGCCTGCTCTGGAGCTACATGTGTACATGCTGTGTCTGTGTGGAGTCGCTAAGGCAACGGGCCTGCCTGCTCTGCTCGGAGAAGAGGGGGTAGGAGCAGACTGAGGGGCTGAGAACAGTGAGGGAAAAAAAAAAAAGTTAATCAAGATAGCAGCAGTGGCAGCTGTACAGATAACTCATCCAAAGAGATTTGACTTCTCAAACACGGCAGAAAGCTAACACTATATGAAGCATCCAATACAATTATTATTAATTTTTTTTAGATCTATCTAGATTCACAGGTTTTATGGGGATTTTGTTATTATACGAATTAGATTTCCTCAGGGGCGCAGACATTGACCTTAGGGGGTTAATAGTCAGTGTGAAGGAGGTGTTGCTGCCAATCCTCACAGCCTGTGGTCTGCCCTTCAGGAAGTCCAGGACCAGTTGCAGAGTGTGGTGTCCAGACCCAGGGCTCGGAGCTTGGTGTCGATCTTGGAGGGAACAATAGTATCGAATGCTAGACTGTAGTCAATGAACAGCATTCTAAAATAGGTGTTCCTCTTGTCCAGATGTGTTACGGAAGTGTGAATAGCAATGACAATGGCATATTCCATGGATCTGTTGGAGCGGTAGGCAAATTAGATTGGGTCCAGTGTGCCTGGCATGCTGGCCTTGATGTGGGCCATGACCAGCCTCTCGAAGCACTTCATGATGACCGGGGTAAGTGCGACGGGGCGAGTCATTTGGGTATGTCACATTGTTTTTCCTTGGGCACTGGGACTATGGTCTCCTTGAAGCAGGTGGGGACTGATGTCTGAGAAGACGCCTGCCAGCTGGTCAGCACACACTCTGAGGACGTGGCTAGGGATGCCATCTGGGGGCTAGGGATGCCGTCTGGGGGCTAGGGATGCCGTCTGGGGGCTAGGGATGCCGTCTGGGCCGGCAGCTTTGTAAGTATTCACTCTTTTGAACATTTTCCTCCTGTAAGTCTCAGAGAGCGAAAGCACCTAGACGTCAAGAGCAGCGGGAGTCTTCATGGATGGCTCAGTATTGTCTGCCTCGAAGCGAGCATAGAATGTGTTAAGTTTGTCTGGGAGGGAGGCTTCAGTGGGCACCACACAACTGCATTTGACTAAACCAGCTAGACATACTGCTATCCAACCAGCTTACCTAATACCTAAAATAGTGAAAGGCTATATGTCATAACAGTCTATAGTCGTAAGCTGTTATGACTATTATATGACATTGCCATGACAGTGTTATGTAATGCTAATGGTCTCATTGCTTCATAGAGACTACTAGGCAAAGGCAGTGGTCTGAAGGTATAGGTCCACTCTATGAATTATATTTCTATGATTGAAATGACACCCACCCTGTATTCAAGAGCATGTTGTGCCTCAACCGATGGCAGCAACACTAACATCTCAGATGGTGTCAAGTAGGAGCTACAATATGAGAATATGAAGAAAAAACACAAAAACAAAACTGCCATGTGTAGATAATCTGACATTAGGTAAAAATATTATTAATGTATTTATCAAGAAATTATGAAATAGTTTGACAACCCTGTTTTTAAGCTTTTCAATTCTAACTCCAACCGTGTATCTTTTCCAGTGATGTCGTAGACGTGGATGTCTCAAGGTATGGTGGGTTATGCAACATAGATCAACTTCGAACACCTTGATCTCCTGAATGCTTTGGCATCCCTTTCTGACCACTTCTACCATGGAAAGTTTTGTTTAAATCAAAAGGGATGATGTCAAAAAGTGATTAAAAAGTGATACCCAGCGATAACAAGGTAGTTGATTGGGGTTAAATTGAAATAAGATATGCATTGAGACCAGGATTGGGTTCAATTCCATTGAGGAACATTTTAATTTTAATTTCAGTTTACTTTTTTGCGAACGTCTTGTCAATAACAAGATGTTTTCTGTGTCATACGCTGCTGATCTATTTATCTTCCAACCCATGGACAGTGACCCACCCACGTACCCATGGACAGTGACCCACCCACGTACCCATGGACAGTGACCCACCCACGCACTCCATGGACAGTGACCCACCCACGTACTCATGGACAGTGACCCACCCACGCGTACTCCATGGACAGTGACCCACCCACGTACCCATGGACAGTGACCCACCCACGTACTCATGGACAGTGACCCACCCACGTACCCATGGACAGTGACCCACCCACGTACCCATGGACAGTGACCCACCCACGTACCCATGGACAGTGACACACACTCACGTACCCATGGACACACACTCACGTACCCATGGACACACACTCACCGATGGAGCTCAATATGGATGCTTATATAACCATCTTTACTGTGGGCGTCCGAGCGCATGTCACTTCTGGTCACGAACGACTGAGGTCACTTCTGGTGACTTTTTAAAAATACATTCTACTCCAAAAAGCATGAAAAGGTAATTATGTTGACACCATCTGAAATATACTGTAACTGATGAGAGCGCCCGCGCACGTGTGCTAGGAGCCGCTGAGCTCACCTAAAGCTGTTCAAACACTCAATGCACCAATCACAAGTCATATCCTCCGCTGCCACCCACTGACTGCCTGTTAGGAGTGTGTCAGAGCTATCAATGAACTCGTTATGTATTAGGAAGTGTCAGGCTGTCTGAATATCTATTACCCATTGGCAGTGGACACACACACACTAAAACACACACACCACCCTCCTGCTCCTCTCCTCTCCCCACCCCTTCTTCCTCTCTACATGTTCAGTGTCCTGTAACATGACGAGCCATCGGGAATCTATCCTCCCGCCCGGCCTCGGCTCCATCTGTGACTGTGTCGGCCGCGCGGCGTAGACCCAGGCTGTAGCCTCCACACCTGGGGAACCTCAGACATGGTCAATCCTTCATCCATACTCCACATCAGAGCTGCTCAAACTTCAATCGAGAGATCCAGAGGACAGTTGACTATCTGCTCCATTTCTTGGCATAAGAACGTGAGCACCAGAGATCACCTAGATCCCAGAAGGCCATCTACTGAGAGATTTCACTGGAATGACCGGAGAGATCCTTAGTCCCTCTATTGTAAAAGGAGATCTACAGAGAAGACATCATCCTTAGTCCCTCTCTATTGTAAAAGGAGATCTACAGAGAAGACATACACGATTTCAACATCTCCTCCTTTCTTTCTGCTGTAAAGGTCACAGCTACAACTGGGGAAGTTCTTCTGCCGGCCACTAGGGAAGAGAACTGCTCTGCCTCCATTCAGCCTGGCTCAGAGAGGCTGTCTGTCACTTACAGACTGGAGATACTGTAAACAGGTCATGCTGCTCTGGACTACTGGAGACACTGAACACTGAATACTATGAGGTGAGAGTGAAGACTTTTACCTAGCCTTTCTGCTAGGGTTCTTCTGACCTGGTGGAGTGGAGCATGGGAAGATTTAGAGAAAGAAGGAGAAGGAAGATTTAGAGAAAAAGAGGTATTGAAAAGGAGAGGAAGGGTAAAGAGAGGGAGAAGGTTGGAGAAAGAGAGAGAGCGAGTGATAGAAAGCTCACCTGGAGGAGAGGTAGAGGATTAGCTAACATCATATTGAAGAGGAGCGTGACTGCGTGGAAGACTTTCTGGCACTGGAGAGACATCTGGGAGATGACATGTCAGCTGTGAGTAGCCTGTCTTCCACATCATTTAATGACTCAGGATATTAAAATCACTGAACAAGGGAAGTGCTTAACTATAGTATGCCAACTGCTAGTGTTTGATTTAACCAGTTAAATTGCTCTGGTATAATAAAATACCTATATCAGGGGAATTAGTCAATATTTGATGAGCTTTATGCTGAAATAGATCACAGGACGAAGTAGCCTGGCGTATAATTCGGACAAATACTTCATGACGATATTGCACAACTTACTGTTAGTTTTTTGGTTTTTTTCAGAGGAAAACAAATAAGCTAGGCTAGAGTAGTTTGTTACCTGTTAATGTTTTTTCTCCAAAAGTAAGCTATAGGCTACTTATAGAACTATAAAGAGAATTATATTCATATGGATATACCCTTCTGTCCTGTATGCAGATTATGCCTCATTAAGCTCCCAAATGCTAAAGAGCCTAAAGCGAATTCAGAGTTCACATACACCGAGACGCGATAGACTAGCGTCCCATTGTGACATAATGTCCGCGGGGGACGCACGGCCCGACAGCGCACCTCCCAAAATACCCAACCAACGCGGCTTTGCATGAGCATCCACTATTCATTTAAAATGTGACAGCTGGAGAAACAGTTTGATCCCATCTCTCAAAATTAACTATGTGCAGCCAAACAAGACTGTTGTGCGTACACATTTTGGACAGATCGACGCTTAACCTGACTCAGCCTCTGAGAAAGGTTTAGAGAGCGCAGTTTCTAAAGAGAGACCATAGGGACCGGAGGCACAGGAGAGGCAGTTGGAGACTCATAGTTACAGACTCACGGCTCACGGTTCATTGCCTTCTGTAGTGGAGAGCTGGGATGGGGGCCACTGAAATCATCGTGAGGGGCCACAGTGGCTCACAGGTCTGGTAACCACATCTATACCTGGATGTGGTTCATCTATCTGCTCTCCACACCATGCTGTTGAAGTGTAACCAAGAGCTCGTAGCCAAGACTTCATAACCACAACAGTAAAAAAAAAAGGCTATACACATAGCTGTTGGTTGGGATTGATCATGCAATACGCCATGCGGCTTTGTTGTAATGCGCGTTTCTTTTAGTATTGTCATGTTTGCATTAGCTATTTTATTCTTACTCTGTAAAGGCTCTATTAAATCTGTATCGCTAAAATGTAAAGGTCATGTACCATTCAGCAGACATATGCAGTGTTCACTAACACCGGGAACATTCCCTTTACCTTTCAATCATGCTGTAACGCTGAACTTCCACCATATAGATTGAATAAAGCCCTTAGTGTCCTTAGCTACACTACCTGATCAAAAGTATGTGGACGCCTGCTCGTCAAACACCTCATTCCAAAATCATGGGCATTAATACGGAGTTGGTCCCCCCCCTTTGCTGTTATAACAGCCTCCACTCCTCTGGGAAGGCTTTCCACTAGATGTTGGGACATTGCTGCAGGGACTTGCTTCCATTCAGCCACCAGAACATTAGTGAGGTCGGGCACTGATGTTGGGCGATTAGGCCTGGCTCGCAATCGGCGTTCCAATTCATCCCAAAGGTGTTCGATGGGGTTGAGGTCAGGGCTCTGTGCAGGACAGTCAAGTTCTTCCACACCAATTGACAATCCATTTCTGTTTGGACCTCGCTTTGTGCACAGGGGCATTGTCATACTGAAACAGGAAAGGGCCTTCCCCAAACTGTTGCCACAAAGTTGGAAGCACAGAATCGTCTAGAATGCTGCAGTGTGATTTATCACTCCAGAGAACGTGTTTCCACTGCTCCAGAGTCCACTGGCGGCGAGCATTACACCACTCCAGCCAACCCTTGGCATTGCGCATGATGATCTTAGGCTTGTGTGCGGCTGCTCGACCATGGAAACACATTTCATTAAGCTCCAGACTAACAGTTCTTGTGCTGACGTTGCTTCCAGAGGCAGTTTGGAACTCGGTAGTGAGTGTTGCAACTGAAGACAGACTATTTTTTCCACGTTACACGTTTCAGCACTCGGCGGTCCCGTTCTGTGAGCTTGTGTGGCCTACCACTTCACAGCTGAGCCATTATTGCTCTGAGACGTTTCCACTTCACAATAAAAGCACTTACATTTGACCGGGGCAGCTCTAGCAGGGCAGAAATTTGACGAACTAACTTGTTGGAAAGGTGGCGTCCTATGACAGTGCCACGTTGAAAGTCACTGAGCTCTTCAGTGTGGGCCATTCTACTGCCAATGTTTGTCTATGGAGATTGCATGGCTGTGTGCTCAGTAATGGGTGTGGCTGAAATAGCAAATCCACTCATTTGAAGGGGTGTCCACATTCAAGATACATTTGTATATATAGTGTAAGGCATAAATAAAATGTATTATTATTATGATTAGAGCTGCAGGTCAAGGAGACCAAAGTCAGAACAAATCACTGGACAAGATGCGGGTGGGTCTCTCTCCCTCTCCCCCTCTTTTTCTCCCTGTTTCTCGCTCTCTCTTTCTCCTTCTTTGTCTCACTCTCCCTAGAAAGTGGTGATTACCAGTTTTGAAAAGTGGTGATTGTAGTAAAGTAGACATGACATTGGTAGATTGTCCTCTGTGTTGCCTCTTGTCCTCATGCCAGGCTGCCTGCACTCTTTGATGCTTGCTGATTAGAGCAAAGTCACAGGGCAATTGCACAATAAATTGTATGCCAAACAAAAACCTTTGACTACTTTTAACCATTTACACTGAACATGTTTACAAAAAACACATACTGGAAGAACTGCGCAGATGCAAAATTTGGTAACAGAATTTGGGAAAAATCTCCGTTTCTATGTCCACGTTTTACAAAAATTCGTATGTCTGTTTCCGAATGAACATTCAATGATGTCTGCAGAAAGAATGGGGTGTCAGCTATGACATGGCACCTTAACTTTGAAAAAAAAAATAGGTTATTAAACTACAGTAAGTGAAGTGGCTTTACACCTGGTAACGGAATAGTGGTAATGGAATTACATTTTGGGTCCCTGATCTGTACTAAACAGAAATGCATAATTATGGATTTAAATGTCATTATCTTCATTGTGATGTATGTTAAATTGGTACACAAAAGGTAGAAATATGCAATATCCTGCTCAGCATATTTGGGTATTGTTCTACACAGTGGCTATTATTTTAATGAGCTCTGCCCCGAAGACAATATGAAATCTGGTTGGTCCGGACCAAATCTGAACCAATCATAGACGTCTATGATTCACAAGTTTGGACATCACAGTACAGTAGAGTTTAGTAGAGTACAGTACAGTAGAGTTTAGTAGAGTACAGTACAGCACAGTACAGAGTTTAGTAGAGTACAGTACAGTGTTTAGTATAGTACAGAAGAGCAGAGTTTAGTAGAGTACAGTACAGTGTTTAGTAGAGTACAGTAGAGCAGAGTATAGTACAGCAGAGTTTAGTAGAGTACAGTAGAGCAGAGTTTAGTAGAGTACATTAGAGTACATAGTTTAGTAGAGTACAGTAGAGTACAGTTTAGTAGAGTACAGTACAGAGTTTAGTAGAGTACAGTACAGAGTTTAGTAGAGTACAGTACAGTACAGAGTTTAGTAGAGTACAGTACAGTACAGAGTTTAGTAGAGTACAGTACAGAGTTTAGTATAGTACAGTAGAGTAGAGCTTAGTAGAGTAGAGCTTAGTAGAGTACAGTACAGCTTAGTAGAGTATAGTAGAGTTTAGTAGAGTAGAGCTTAGTAGAGTACAGTACAGCTTAGTAGAGTACAGTAGAGTTTAGTAGAGTAGAGCTTAGTAGAGTACAATAGAGTACAGTAGAGTAGAGTACAGTTGAGTACAGTAGAGCTTAGTAGAGTACAATAGAGTACAGTAGAGTAGAGTTTAGTACAGCACAGATTTTAGTACTGTAGAGTATAGTTCAGTACAGTACATTAGTGTGCTCTACTTTGTACAGTATTGAACTGTACTCTACAGTAATGTACTATACTTTTCTTTACTGTGCTGTCCAAACGTGTGTACCCAACTGTCGTTTGTGGCAAAAATTATTTCCCATTATGGCCAATTTATTTGTAGAATTTCCGTTACTGATTTTTCAGAAATTCCGTTACTGATTTGATATCAGTAAAAACACTAACTAATTGATAGGTCTACCTTTAACTTGTTACTTCCGTGAACTTTCATTATCCTCCCTCATTAAAGTATAAATATACATTTTTAAAATGTAGGTTTTTGGTAACAGAATTTCAAGGCACAAAGCAAGGTTTCTTAAAAACTTACAGAAGGAAGAAATATGTATCCAAAACTACACTGAGCAAAAATATAAACACAGATACCTTAAAAAAAAAAAAGAAAAGGTGAGTGGATCAGAAAACCAGTCAGAAAACCAGTCAGTATCCGGTGTGACCACCATTTGCCTCATGCAGCGCTACACATCTCCTGAGTTGATCAGGCTGTTTACTGTGGCCTGTGGAAAGTTGTTCCACTCCTTCAATGACTGCGAAGTTACTGGATATTGGCAGGAACTGGAACACTGTCGTACACGTCGATCCAGAGTGTTCCAAACCAGCTCAATGAGTGACATGTCTGGTTGGTATGCAGGCCATGGAAGAACTGGAACAATTTCAGCTTCCAGGAATTGTGTACAGATCCTTGCGACATGGGGCCGTGCATTATCATGCTGAAATATGAGGTGATGGTGGCAGATGAATGACACGACAATGGGGCCTCAGGATCTCATCACAGTATCTCTGTGTATTCAAATTGCCATCAAAGGCAATTCTGTTAGTTGTCCATAGCTTATACCTGCCCCATACCATAACCCCACCGCCACCATGGGGCGCTCTGTTCACAATGCTGACATCAGCAAACCACTCGCCCACACAACGCCATACACACTGTCTGCTGTCTGCCTGGTACAGCTGAAACTGGGATTAATCTGTGAAGAGTACACTTCTCCAGCGTGCCAGTGGCGATCGAAGGTGAGCATTTTCCCACTGATGTCGGTTACGATGCTGAACTGCAGTCAGGTCAAGACCCTGGTGGGGATGGCGAGCACGCAGATGAGCTTCCCTGAGACGCTTTCTGACAGTTTGTGCAGAAATTCTTTGGATGTGCAAAACCAGTTTCATCAGCTGTCTCAGATGTTCCCGCAGGTGAAGAAGCCAGATGTGGAGGTCCTGGGCTGGTGTGGTTACATGTGGTCTGCGGTTGTTCGGGCCGGTTGGACATACTGCCAAATTCTCTAAAATGACATTGAAGGCAGCTTATGGTAGACAAAGTAACATTCAATTCTCTGGCAAAGGCTCTGGTGGACATTCCTGCAGTCAGCATGCAAATTGAACGCTCCCTCAAAAAACTTGAGACATCTTTTGCATTGTGTTGTGTGACAACACTGTACATTTTTTGTGGCCTTTTTTGTCCCCAGCACAAGGTGCACCTGTGTAATGATCATGCTGTTTAATCAGCTTCTTGATATGCCACACCTGTCAGGTGGATGGATCATCTTGGCAAAGGAGAAATGTTTACTAACAGGGACGTAAACAAATGTGTCCACAACATTTGAGAGAAATAAGCTTGGAACATTTCTGGGATCTTTAATTTCAGCTCATGAAACATGGGACCAACACTTTACATGTTGCCTTTATATTGTTGTTCAGTGTATTAATATAAGTGTTAACATCACTGACTACTTTACTTAAGATACTGTATTGATATCACTGGTTAAATCCCCTTCAATCAGTGTAGACTGGGGAGGAGACGGGTTAAAGAAGGGATTTTAAGACATGGATTGTGTATGTGTGCCATTCAGAGCATGAATGGGGAAGACAAAATATTTAAGTGCCTTTAAACAGGGTATGGTAGTAGGTGCCAGGCGCATCGGTTTGAGTGTGTCAAGAACTGCAACGCTGCTGGTTTTTTTACGCTCAACAGTTTCCTGTGTGTATCAAGAATGGTCCACCACCCAAAAGGACATCCAGCCAACTTGACACAACTGTGGGAAGCATTGGAATTAACATGGGCCAGAATCCCTGTGGAACACTTTGGACACCTTCTAGAGTTGTTCTGAGGTACAAAAGTGGAAGTTCCTCCAGGGTATAATCTACTTATTGAACATGGTACAAAGTTGGGCTATTATGAGAGTTGAAGGAATGTGATCTGCTCTGTACCAAAACAGTGTGTCCTGTTCTCCAGACATACACAATAGAATAATTCAATACAACGCCTACGATGTACAACAGTTCGGTCAGGCTACAGCACGACAAACAACTAGCACTGCTACATGAGAGAGAAAGAAAGAGAAAGAGAAACAAAACAGGGGAGGTGGCTCGTTCTGTGCCCAGAAAAACACCTGGTGAACACATTTCTGCCCACGTTCAATTAACCTCTCTCTCTCTCTCTCCCCTCTCTCCGTGTGGGCAAAACACGGAGAGAGGGGCCAGCACATCACACACATCACTATAGTAACCCTCAGAGAGGAGAGAGGGGCCACCAGGTCAACACATCACTATAGTAACCCTCAGAGAGGAGTGAGGGGCCACCAGGTCAACACATCACTATAGTAACCCTCAGAGAGGAGAGAGGGGCCACCAGGTCAACACATCACTATAGTAACCCTCAGAGAGGAGTGAGGGGCCACCAGGTCAACACATCACTATAGTAACCCTCAGAGAGGAGTGAGGGGCCACCAGGTCAACACATCACTATAGTAACCCTCAGAGAGGAGTGAGGGGCCACCAGGTCAACACATCACTATAGTAACCCTCAGAGAGGAGTGAGGGGCCACCAGGTCAACACATCACTATAGTAACCCTCAGAGAGGAGTGAGGGGCCACCAGGTCAACACAGTAACCCTCAGAGAGGAGAGCAGCAGGGGCGGAGAGAGAAAGGCAGAAAGAGAGAGAGAGAGTAAAATCTCTTATCGAAAATGTTAAAGCCGTCCTCTTGGTCCGCAGAGAAACTTCATGCAATTCTACACATTTTTCCATGGGCGGAGACAAATTTGTACTTTTTTCAGGCTAGTTTCATGCTATTCTACACATTTTTTCATAGGGATTAGATTTTTTTTTTTTAGTTTTATCGCAAATTTCCTGCAATTCTACACATCGTTACTCCTCAGAAACAGATGACACAAATAAACCTCATGAATATCAATCATCCTGCGGCCTGAGGACAGGAACTTCATGAAAATGAGAAGAAAACAGGGGAGAGCAGAGGAAAACGGTGCTACCACCAAACTCACTATTCAGAGAAGAGACACAGATTAAAGGGTCATTGAACAGTGAGACAGAGTCTATTAGGGTTTTGTCTGGGTGAAAAGTGCAAATGATGTTGTTTTAAAAGGGAGGCACTAAGTTATTTTCTTTAGCCCTTCCTTGAATATGCCAACAGATTATATATACACACTTTATCAACCCAAAATAAAAGGATACATATTTAATGTTATGCGCCTGCCTTGTGCTACTTGTGCCATCTCAGGGAGTTGAATTAGGCTAGAATATCTAGGCTAGAATATCTAGGCTATGCTGTGTCAGTGAACGACTGCTCCTCTAGATATTCACAGTATTTAGAATTGGAGAGCAATGACCAATGACCAATGTTAAGTAGTAGGCCTGCCTCTCGTTCTCCAAGCATGAGTGAATCTAGTAGTGTCACTAAGGAATATGATATGCTTCTGTCTGCCTTCCCAACACAATGTCTAGCTAAGTGTCTGCCATGTTTCTTCTATTCTGCATGGGCCACATAAGGACAGACAGAGACACGTCTTCTGAAACCTAAACCTAGCCTAACTGACAGGCAGACTGAAATCGCTGTTCATCAAACAAGCAAGAATATTCTGAATGACTGGCAGTCAGGACAGAGCTGAATATGTTGTCAGAAGCACACTGGCTAGGCCATTTCAAAGGAAAATGTCATGTATTCCTTACCTGCTGATTCGAGTAGGACGTGGTAGTCTGTCCCTCTCTGTGTGGGCGTGTCATCACTAGGCTCCTCCTTCTCTGACTCCTTATAACGATCCCAGTTAGACTCCAATTTCCTCTTGGTGAAAACCTCCGTCCCCTCATCCTCATACTCATCCATCCTGTTCCCTTCATCCTGGCCCTGCAGTATCAACAGAAGACTCAGTAGGACAGACATTTCAAAGAAATCGATGTAACACAACATATGTAAATGAATGACAAAGGGCATTGACACAGGTGCACATCTATAGTACTGTTGTTGAGTTCTCTCAAGTTTACAGTTGAAGGCCATCCAACTTTTTCCATGTGTGAAAATGACGTTGAATGAGGGCATAGACATTGATTAAATGTGTTGATCCCAAAATAAATAAATCAACATGTTGACATCCCTGCCAGAAGAGAGAAGTGGCACTCAGTTACTGGCCATTTGGCATGCGAGGCACTGTGCATAGCAACACCAACAACATTGACCACAACACCAGGCAAACTGCCTGCTTTCCAGGACATCTACAGCACCCGGTGTCACAGGAAGGCCAAGATCATCAAGGACCTCAGCCAGCAGAGCCAAGACCTGTTCACCCCACTACCATCTAGATTCTTGAAGGTTGAGACAGTACAGGTGCCTCAAAGCTGAGACGGAGAGACTGAAAAACAGCTTCTATCTCCAGGCCATCAGACTGTTAAATAATCACCGCTAGCCTCAGTTACTGTTCTAGCCGGCTACCACCCGGCACCTTAGAGACTGGTGCCCACTGGTCAGTATGGCACAAGCAAGTCTCTTCTTCTTTACTGGTGACACTGTCAGTAGAATTCAAGGCACACTTAAGCAGCATGGCTACCACAGCATTCTGCAGCGATACGCCATCCCATCTGGTTTGCGCTTAGTGGGACTATCATTTGTTTTTCAACAGGACAATGACCCAACACACCTCCAGGCTGTGTAAGGGCTATTTGACTAAGAAGGAGAGTGATGGAGTGCTGCATCAGATGTCCTGGCCTCCACAATCACCCAACCTCAACCCAATTGAGATGGTTTGTGATGAGTTAGACTGCAGAGTGAAGGAGAAGGAGCCAACAAGTGCTCAGCATATGTGGGAACTCCTTCAAGACTGTTGGAAAAACATTCCTCATGAAGCTGGTTGAGAGATTGCCAAGAGCGTGCAAAGCTGTCATCAAGGCAAAGGGTGGCTACTTTGAAGAATCTAAAATCTAAAATATATTTTAATTTGTTTAACACCTTTTTGGTTACTACACGATTCTATGTGTGTTATTTCATAGTTTTGATGTCTTCACTATTATTCTACAATGTAGAAAATAATAAAAACCCTGGAATGAGTAGTTGTGTCCAAACATTTGACTGGTACTGTGTGTATGTATATATATTCCAGTCTCTGACATACTGTTAGGTTTTACTGTTGGAGCTAGAAACACAAGCATTATGCTGCACCTGTGACAACATCTGAAAATCTGTGTACAGGACCAATGAACTCTGATTTGAGTTGAGCATTGTGCAATTTTTGGAACCGACTCCTACTCCTGTGAGTGGAATCAAAATGAGTCGACTCTTGCTCGACTCCCAAAACACACTGAAACGGATGCGAACACACACACATACACACCACGTTATTATAGCAGAGTCCTACTAGGAAGACTACATTTGCGTTCTAGAGGACTGACATGAGCATGACGCTGCCCATTTGCCTATAAAAGGCCTATTTGGTTTGAATATAGAAGGTGATGTGAAGGAACTCGAATATATCCGTGATATTTCAGCTGTGTGCAGCCTTGATGGATCCCATGGGATGATGCGGCGCACTCTATGCTGCTAAAAAGGCTCTGCATGGTCAATCTGATGTCTGCAATGGCTGTCCAGCATAAACTGCGATACGGCCTCTGCAGAAGTCAAGGCATGTATACTTCTTGTGCTTCGGAGAGCAGAGCTGTTGTCAATGAAGTGAGTTTGGGTTTATACTGGACCTCCTGCCCCCGCCTACCGTCAACCAATCATGTCAATGTGGAGCTATACGGAGTTGTCCGCACTGTTACAACATTTGGGCAGCGCTTGGCGATGTGGTACACAGCTCAATCTGTCCTCTGCATGCCTTCCGAGGCTCCGCGATTGCGCCACACCATCCGTACGGCTTCTCCGACCACATTTTAAGATCAAGCATAAATTGTATTTAAGCCTATTCTTTGCCATGTTATATCCCTATTCAGACAGGTATTACTAGAGACTTTGGTTTTGTAATTATTATCCCAGCATGTGCGTTATTCCAGAGGACCTTTCACAAAGGATTCCTTTTTCCAAACTGCCCCGTGTAATTATATATTTTTTTCAAATTGAATTTTCCTTATGACAGAAGCCTGGATATTTGTATTGTAGGCTTGAAGATATTTCAACGTCATGTGTAGACGATAACAGGGTACACTGATAACTTGTGCTTGACTGCCAAATGTATAGGTCTCACCATAATATTTAACTTGATGAAGTGAGATCATAATCATTATTTTAGCCATCCATCCATGGTAGATGTCCTTCCTAAAAACAATGCCCCACATCCTGCTGATTTGAGCTGCTGAACCGTATTTGCACTCGACTGTGTTTACGGATGAGAAAGTGAACTTGCCATTTCCAAAACGTTTAGCGGGGATGCTGCTTTGCGATCTATTGCCTGTTCGTTGAGCGCTACCATCTTGTAGGTCTTCACACCAACCCTGTTCGTGGAGAGCTACCCTCCTGTAGGTTTTCACTCCAACCCTGTTCCTGGAGAGCTACCCTCCTGTAGGTTTTCCTGGAGAGCTACCCTCCTGTAGGTTTTCACTCCAACCCTGTTCGTGGAGAGCTACCCTCCTGTAGGTTTTCCTGGAGAGCTACCCTCCTGTAGGTTTTCACTCCAACCCTGTTCGTGGAGAGCTACCCTCCTGTAGGTTTTCACTCCAACCCTGTTCCTGGAGAGCTAGCCTCCTGTAGGTTCACTCCAACCCTGTTCCTGGAGAGCTACCATCCTGTAGGTTTTCACTCCAACACTGTCTGTGGAGAGCTACCATCCTGTACGCTTTCACTCCAACCCTGTTCGTGGAGATCCTGTAGGCTTTCACTCCAACCCTAATCTAGTGCATCTGCTTCTATAATTAGCTGGTTGATAAGATGAATCAGGTTAGTTACAACTTTGGTTGGAGTGAAAACCTACAGGAGGCTAGCTCTCCAGGAACAGGGTTGGAGAGCCCTGACCTAGGACATCAACAGCAAGCCAGGGGTTCATTAAATAAGCTATAGACAATACTTCTATTGCATATTTAGGCTTAAGTAAACTGATGCATTTGGCGATGTTCAACTTCAATTCACTGGTACTATGAAGAATAGCTTAGCCATACTCATTGATAGCCTAATTTATACTTTATTATACTTTTGGTTAATTTACGGGGCATTGCTAGATACAGAAGACCAAGATATAACCTATGCGCATGGTTCTGACTGTCTCTCTGCCTGCCCCGATCCTCTCTCTCTTTCGCCGCCGCCTCCTCCTCCTCCTCTTCTCCTTCACTGTGAAACACTCTAGTGTGTGTTTGGTCTTCGGTCTGTTGCGTGTAGAATAGCTCAGCCTACTCATTGATAGTCCCTACTTTAGTTAACTTGCGCGAGACATTGCAAGCCAAGAAATTACGAAATACAGCACTGCAATAGCCTATAGCCTACATCTTCTGATTACCGATGCACGGTTCTGACGGTCTGCCTGGTGGCCGACATGCCTACCCCTCCCATCTCCCTCCCATCTCCCTCGCTCTTTCATTGCTGTGAAAGATGTGAGAGTTTTTGATCTCGAAGTAGACTACAGAAAATACACTGAACAAAAATATGAACACAACATGTAAAGTGTTGGTCCCATGTTTCATGAGCTGAAATAAAATATTCCAGAAATGTTCCATACGCACAAAAAGCTAATTTCTCTCAAATGTTGTACACAAATTAGTTTACATCCCTGTTAGTGAGCATTTCTCATTTGCCAAGATATGCCACACCTGTCAGGTGGATGGATTATCAAGAAGCTGATTAAACAGCATCATTACACAGGTGCACCTTGTGCTGGGGACAAAAGGCCACTCTAAAGGGTGCTATTTTGTCACACAACGCCACAGATTGAGGGAGCGTGCAATTGGCATGCTGGCTGCAGGAATGACCACCAGAGTTGTTGCCAAATAATGTAATGTTAATTTCTCTACCATAAGCCGCCTCCAACGGCATTTTCAAAAATTTGGCAAAACGTCCAACTGGTCTCACAACCGCGTGTATGGCGTTGTGTGGGCGAGCGATTTGCTGATGTCAACATTATGAACAGAGTGTCCCATGGTGGCATTGGGGTTATGGTATGGGCAGGTATACGCTACGGACAACGAACACAATTGCATTTTATCAATCGCAATTTAAAATCACAGAAATACAGTGAAGAGATCCTGAGGCTCATTTCTTTTAAGGTATCTGTGATCAACAGATGCATAACTGTTTTCCCAGTTATGTGAAATCCATAGATTAGGGCCTAATGAATTTATTTCAATTGACTGATTTCCTCATATGAACTGTAACTCAGTAAAATCTTAGAAATTGTTGCGTTTATATTTCCTCTGTCGCAAAAATACTGAATCTTAGGAGTCTTAACACCCAGAAATGAGAGTCGACAGGCAAGGAGGAATCGATTATTTTGGAGTCGACTCCCCACCACTACTTCCAATGATGCGTCTTGAACTTGAAAAACGGATCGATAGCTAGCACATTTTTGTTCAGACTTTCCGGAGATGTTTAACATGTCGGCTAACTAAGTTAGCTAATAAACTGCTTATCGTTATTGCAACAACAACAGCTATTTGAGCGTGGTATACAAAACTTGAATCAGCTCCTCACCCTTCCAAATGGGGTAGTTTGACAGCCGCGGCCACGTCCTCGATAATGATCCCTTTTTCCCCTTCCAGTTCCATATCGTCCTCTTCCCCGGACCCTGTGTTCACCACCCGAGGTCCCGCTGTCACCTCCACCTCTCTTCCAGCTAGTTTGACGGCCCCTGTTCGGGTTTCCCTCCATCGCTATCAAATGAACGTTGCACTGTTTAGAGTGTAACGCCAATACAGAGCTGTAGGTGTTACATGTAATATCGCCCCCCAACGACAGGCTGCGTCATTGGTTCCGCCTGACAATAATTAATAATTGTATGACTCCAAGAGATGAAAAACATGAATGACAAATTAATGTTTAAATACTTAAAAACAAACAGAAAACATGACAAATTACAAAGCCTAAACTGATTTTGAAAGATACACTGACATATACAGTAGATAGTGTGTCTTATCCTTGTATTTTATTTTCTTTCAGGAGAGCCCACAGTAAATCATAATGGAGCCACAGAGAGATAATTCCATATCTATCTCCTCACTGTAACATAGCGAGACAGCCACTAAACCAACAAAATGGACGTTGAGGACCTCCAGATCCAAAATTCAACATTTGATGGCAACACATCAGACATTCAGCCTGTCCCACACAACCTATGGGAGGTCATCACCATAGCGACCGTATCGGCCATCGTCAGCCTGATAACAGTCGTAGGCAATGTTCTGGTGATGCTGTCGTTCAAGGTCAACAGTCAACTAAAGACAGTCAACAACTACTACCTTCTCAGCTTAGCCTTCGCTGACCTCATAATAGGAGCCCTGTCCATGAACTTATACACCTCATACATCCTAATGGGCTATTGGTCCTTAGGGAACCTAGCCTGTGACCTCTGGTTAGCCCTGGATTATGTGACCAGCAATGCCTCCGTTATGAACTTGTTAGTCATCAGTTTCGACAGGTACTTCTCCATCACAAGGCCGCTGACCTATAGAGCCAAGAGGACGCCGAAGAGAGCGGCTATTATGATTGGCTTAGCGTGGTTGGTGTCGTTTGTCCTCTGGGCGCCGCCTATCCTGTGCTGGCAGTACTTTGCGGGAGAGAGGACAGTCCCGGCGGACCAGTGCCAGATCCAGTTCTTCTCCGAGCCGGTGATCACGTTCGGCACAGCCATCGCAGCGTTCTACATCCCTGTCTCCATCATGACCCTCCTCTACATAAGGATCTACAAGGAGACAGAGAAACGCACCAAGGACCTAGCTGAGCTGCAGGGCCTCACCACATCTGGTCACCCAGAGACTGCTAATAAACCACAGAAAACGGTTCTGTTACAGTCCTGTTTTGGTTCCAGTAACGACAGGAGGGACAGGAGGAACCAGGCCTCGTGGTCCTCGTCCAATCAGAGCAATGTCACCAAGACCACGACCCGGTCGGACGAGCTGGCCTGGGCCCGAGCTGACCAGATCACCTCCTTTAACAGCTACACCTCGTCCGAGGAGGAGGAGACTCACCATCCCGTTTCCGCGGCAACCTCTCAGGGGACATTCAAAGGTCAAGTTCAAAGTCAGACAGAGAACGGACAGACGGCCACCGATTACGGTGATAACGAAGAAGGCGAGTACTTCCAGACCGCCACTCCACCGCCGAAAAAACCCAGCAAGAAGGGAATCTCCTACAAGTTTAAATTGGTCTCGAAGGATACCAGCAGCCCTCCTCAGAATGACAAAATCACCAACAACACAGAACCCAAAACAGCTCCTCCATGTCCCTCTGAGTCTGACCAGACAGGTCAGAACCACCACCAGAACTCCTCTCCATCATCCTCCACCACCACCACCACCCCCAAGCCCATGGACCCCTCCCTGAAGAGCCAGATCACCAAGAGGAAGAGGATGGTCCTCATCAAGGAGAAGAAGGCTGCCCAGACCCTCAGTGCCATCCTCCTGGCCTTCATCCTAACGTGGGCCATTACAACATCATGGTGCTCATCTCCACCTTCTGTTCTGACTGTATCCCTGTGTCTCTCTGGCACCTGGGCTACTGGCTCTGCTACGTCAACAGCACCATTAACCCCATGTGTTATGCCTTGTGCAACAAGACCTTTCAGAAGACCTTCAAGATGCTGTTGATGTGTCAGTGGAGGAAGAAGAGAGGGGAGGATAAACTGTACTGGTGCGGACAGAACCCGGCCATCAACAGCAAGATGACATGATGTGGTGTGGAATAGAGGACATACATGTGTTTGGACATTGAGCAGCAGCAGACCTTTTGATCCAAAATTACTTTTTGTACAGCAGATATGTTTAGCAAATGTGGCCCATATGGTATTAAACCCACAAACAAAAAACTAAAATGTGCACTCGGGGAAGAACTGAGTTTGGGAAACCCTGATGTGCACAATTATTCTCATGTAATGCACATATTGAATATACCACACATTTCAACATGTGTGTTGTTTGGTGTACCGTATAAAGGAAAGCGTTTTCCTGATTTCTTCTGGGTTTTTGTAAAGATCATACGTATAGTTGTACGTATTTTACACTGACTTGTGCATTTCTGGTTGTTTTGTGAATGTTCTATTTATTATTGAGTGTAGCATTTTAGACCTGTTATGTCAATTGAAGTGGATTGATCTCGCTTTCAAGAGCTAATATTATACAATGTTTACAGGTTGTTACGCTGATTTGCAGTTTCGGTGATCATGGAAATTAGAAGCCTTCAGGAGATTGTACCCACTCATCGCAACATACACATTTCAGCACTATCATAACAGGCACCCAACTCGTTACCTCTGTATTTGGCACAGCCACGGGTGAAACAGCTTACACACCGTACATTCATGTAAACACATTGCTGCTACTGTACTGTACGGATAGCAATGGAAGTGTGCTAGCTCAAAACACAGTAACTAGTGGTCATAGATCCATCCGTGAGGATGAGTAACGCTGTATACTGTTGCACTACCACATCCCTCTTCATATCAAATGTTTCCTATTTAAGCTAATGTGCCTTTGTTTCGTCCGGAGGTCTGGTGATAAAGACTTGTATTGTGAATAGATCGGTGTTGACCTTGCTACTGTATTATGAATAGATCGGTGTTGACTTTTCTACTGTATTGTGAATGGATCAGTGTTGACCTTCCTACTGTTTTGTGAATAGATCGGTGTTGACCTTGCTACTGTATTGTGAATGGATCGGTGTTGACCTTGCTACTGTATTGTGTGATAGTATGTTGCTTGTGTACCTTTGATCTGATCAGTGAAATAATCCCAACTGAGAAGTATCATTATAGATCCTCTGAATGCTCTTTTGTTAACACAACATTTATTTACAACTGCTTGGGGGAATGTTTAAGGTATAATTATAGAAGCCAGTCTTCAACAAATGACCCTACATTCAGCAGACTGCTTTCAATATGCTTTATTATTGTCTAACTATCAGTTGAACAGGAATGATTGAAACCATGTCTATGTACAAAGATGTTCACAGAGGACAAAGGGACACCAGACCACCCACCTAGGGGACATTGATCCGAGGTGACTAGGGACACCCACCTAGGGGACAGTGATCTGACAGTGACACCCACCTAAGGGACAGTGATCTGAGGTGACTCATATGGCTCATGGGTCTCTGGGCTACAGTAGCTAAACCATCACGACTGTTCGGTTTCTGGATCACATCAACATGACCTCTCCTGTGAATGACATGATTCACTTCAAACACTGCCTATGTGCCAGGAGTGTTACAGAGAACAAAGAGACACCCACCTATAGGACACCAGTCTGACAGTGACTAGGGACACCCACCTATAGGACCCCAATCTGACAGTGACTAGGGACACCCACCTATAGGACACCAGTCTGACAGTGACTAGGGACACCCACCTATAGGACCCCAATCTGACAGTGACTAGGGACACCCATCTAGAGGACAGCAATCTGACAGCAACTAGGGAGATCATTGAGGCCATTTAATCAAAAATAACACATTTTAATATCTATTTGAACACTGCTTCAGCAGTTAATTTTTTTGGCAAAATACAACACACACCAAGGTATGATAAGTGAACATTTCACTCAGAAATCTAGCCATTAACAGGTGATCTAGTGTACAAAATATGGCTCAAACTCTCTCTAGCTCACAGACACCAACCCAATGCTTTATACATGGCCAGAACAGTGCACACCTGGGGAGAACTGAGACATACCTTACATTGTGCCTCGTTAAACCACTTCACGTGGGTTAAGCACCGATCGGACTGGTAGATTCATTTTCATCAATTCATTTTCATGTTCCACATCCCGATAACAACTTCCAGACATTCCAATGAGAGTTGTAGAACATGACTGAGTCAAAGAGAGGGAACACACCACAGCAAATGTCTGCTGTGTGTGTGTAGATGAACGGTGGTGATTCAAGACGTAGTCTTTAGGAAATAAAAAAAATGGAAAGCGGATGTTCTATGGTCAGATAGGACAGCCGCCCGCTGAGCACTGCCAATGTTTCCTCTCCAAGGAACACACTATACACAACTGAGAAGGAGACAGTTTCACCATCTACATTTTATTTTACCTTGGTATTTAAATAAGTCTTTTTAATAATTAAAATGCAATCCATTGTACAGTCCATTCACAGTCATATTACCTCGGCCCTAAATTGATATAAGCTCTCATTCAAGTAGTGGAAAAATTAGAATTGACATAGGACTGATGCCGCAGTAAAGTAGTACACACACAAGGGTTGTTAAAGACTGCTATTATCCCATTTATCCAAGGAGACGAGGGTTAAACGATGAGTATATGAAGGGACCAAGCAGGCATAAAGTCACTCACAGGTACAACGCAAAACATCAAATGAAGAGTAAAATCTTTCTTTTATAATCGAGCTGAAGTTACCAGTGCAAAAAAAAAATAAACATCCATCTCAAGCCTTCTGATATCCTCAGTCATTTCACTTACAGACTTGTATTTCAGACGAGGGAAAACCCCTGCTCAAAAAACTATTGTACAGACGAATGAAAAAGCTCTTTTTAAAAATCGTATTATAATTTCCATGGCATGACCAGTTACAGTGGTTCCTCAGGCTCGGGGTGGGCCCTGGGTACATGTAATGTTCTGGTACTACCTCCTCTTGACTGCTGGGCGGCCACTAGCCTTGCTGCCACCTACAGCCTTGCTGCTGGAGCTCTTGGAGCCGGAGAACAGCTTGGTCATGAACTCAGACACGTCAGGTAGCTCAGGGTTGGGGTTCAGCATGTTCATGGACTGCTCCATTTCCTGGGAAGATAGAGAGGAACGAATGAATACACATGATTAGTATCACACAGGTAAGACGTGCTTCACAGTGGCGGTGGATGAGGTAAGTTCCCCCTTACTGTCAAGTGCTAGGCTAATATATATATATAGAGATAGATAGACAGACAGACGCAACCGGACGTGATTGGGTGTCCCATTGGGCGCCGCACAATTGGCCCAGCATCGTCCGGGTTTGGCCATCATTGTAAATAAGAATTTGTTTTTAACGGACTTGCCAAGATAAATAAAAAAATAAACCTCTTGTAAGGGGGAAGAGAGGCTAGGAAATGTAACAAGGAATGCATGTAACACGTCCATCAGCTGAAATTCCATAGATCATTTGATTACTTGTGACAGAGGCTACCTATTTCACTACTACAGCCTAGAGAAGTATCAGGGTATTTACCTTCCTCATCTCAGGGTCGTTGGTGTTGACAACCTTAGGTAGCAAGACGATAATCAGCAGAGGAAGGACCATCATCATGACCTGGGGAAACAGAGACATGTACTAATCAGCAGAGGAAGGACCAGCATCATGACCTGGGGAAACAGAGACATGTATTAATCAGCAGAGGAAGGACCATCATCATGACCTGGGGAAACAGAGACATGTACTAATCAGCAGAGGAAGGACCAGCATCATGACCTGGGGAAACAGAGACATGTATTAATCAGCAGAGAAAGGACCAGCATCATGACCTGGGGAAACAGAGACATGTACTAATCAGCAGAGGAAGGACCAGCATCATGACCTGGGGAAACAGAGACATGTATTAATCAGCAGAGAAAGGACCAGCATCATGACCTGGGGAAACAGAGACATGTACTAATCAGCAGAGGAAGGACCAGCATCATGACCTGGGGAAACAGAGACATGTACTAATCAGCAGAGGAAGGACCAGCATCATGACCTGGGGAAACAGAGACATGTATTAATCAGCAGAGGAAGGACCAGCTTGTTTCTTTCTGATACTCGTGAGGGGGCCTCTGTGTGTCTATTACTAACTAGAACATAACATTATGCAAATGACATGCAAAAAGGCACTATTCAAATGTCACCTGTTAGGGTGGCATGTGTACTGAAGGAGCGTTGTGACACGTTTGGGTGCATGAATGGGACAGTAAAGCAATTGCAAAACAGTAATACTACAACTACCAGCACAGTTGGACTCTCAACCAATCACAAAGCTGCACCTTCACTTTACTCAGCATTGGACGACACAGCATGAACCTCCTACAGTACAAGGAACACAGTAAATGCTGTTCTGTGTGTCATTCGCATATGTTCATCTCACCATGGGATTCATGAGGAAGTCAGTCCACCCCCAGGTCTCTCTCTTCATGAAGTAGGTGTGTGGCCCAGAAGACCTCAGCTGGAGCGGGTAAGGCTGGCGGATCACCTCGGACGTCTTGATGAAGTTCACCAGGCGGGCCCTGTGAAGTCAACCACCGCTTAGACATCAAGTAGTCTCCTTCCCTGCCATGTACACTAGCTATGAGCGTGGCAAAGAGGCTAGACATCAAGGGCCCTTCTCCCAGACACAGAATAACACTAGACTCACACTGAGGCACTTTCACTGAAAAATCACAGACAAAACAGTTTTGTTTGCCTCCCTCAACAACCCTAACACCCTGCACAAAACTACGAACTAGAGCTGACCCCAATTAGTCGACTGGTCGATTGTTTGGTTGTTAGTCGAGCAACATTTTTTGGGGTTGAGCAGTAATGGGAGGCTTCTCAAAGTAATGTTCTCTTCACCTCAAACTACAAGCAAACAAAGTCTGTTTTCACATCCATTGTGAATTACAATAGTTCCTCTATGTATTTGAAGAATCTCTCTTTCGATAACCACCCAGCGTGAAAGGGAAGAATGTAATGCTCTGATCCAGTGGAAATGTCATAAAATAGGCCTACCTGATTACTTCTGATCAGTGCTTGACTTGGACTGAAATAGGATCCGGTACTCATTTTGGGTGCTGGTACAGTTTAATACTTAGGTGCAGCAGCTCCACAATACTTTTGAACTAATATTCTATAAGAGGAACAGGAGCTCAAGCAGTAGAACATTTGAGGTGCCGGCACACAGCTCCGGTGATGTCCTGCCCAAGTCAAGCACTGCTTCTTATGCCTTGAGCAAATAGAATACAGCTATCTGTCCCAAACTCACTGGCGCAGGAAACTCCGCTAGCGCAAGCTTCTGGCCGGAGTTAAAAGTTGATACAATATTTCAAATTCATTGCAGACAGGCCATGTGTAGCCAATGTGATTTACAGGTTGTTTATTTTTAAATCAGAATATGTTCTACCTGCAGGCTGCAATGTTTTTATTTGTTGGCTTTATGTAGCCTATTTATGCATAATTGGCAATAGAAGTTACTTTTTAGGTTTGTATCTATTTCATTTAGATTTGGATAGAAAGTTGATTAACCACATGATTTAGGAGACATGAAGTTATTATAAACTTTCACGAAAATGTGCATATGAAAACCATAACCATAACACAATCCCACAGATGCCTCAAGTTGAGGGAGCATGCAACTGGCATGACGACTGCAGGAATGTCCACAAGAGCAGTTGACAGATAATTGAATGTTAATTTGTCTACCATAAGCTGCCTTCAATGTCATTTTAGAGAATTTGGCAGTATGTCCAACCGGCCCGAACAACCGCAGACCACATGTAACCACACCAGCCCAGGACCTCCACATCTGGCTTCTTCACCTGCGGGAACATCTGAGACAGCTGATGAAACTGGTTTTGCACATCCAAAGAATTTCTGCACAAACTGTCAGAAAGCGTCTCAGGGAAGCTCATCTGAGTGCTCGCCATCCCCACCAGGGTCTTGACCTGACTGCAGTTCAGCATCGTAACCGACATCAGTGGGAAAATGCTCACCTTCGATCGCCACTGGCACGCTGGAGAAGTGTACTCTTCACAGATTAATCCCAGTTTCAGCTGTACCAGGCAGACAGCAGACAGTGTGTATGGCGTTGTGTGGGCGAGTGGTTTGCTGATGTCAGCATTGAGAACAGAGTGCCCCATGGTGGCGGTGGGGTTATGGTATGGGCAGGCATAAGCTACAGACAACTAACACAAGTGCATTTTATCGATGGCCATTTGAATGCACAGAGATACTGTGATGAGATCCTGAGGCCCCATTGTCGTGCCATTCATCTGCCACCATCATCTCATGTTTCAGCATGATAATGCACGGCCCCATGTCGCAAGGATCTGTACACAATTCCTGGAAGCTGAAATTGTTCCAGTTCTTCCATGGCCTTCATACCCACCAGACATGTCACCCATTGAGCATGTTTGGAACACTCTGGATCGATGTGTAAGACAGTGTTCCAGTTCCTGCCAATATCCAGTAACATTTTATTTTACTTTTATTTTAACTAGGCAAGTCAGTTAAGAACAAATTCTTATTTTCAATGACGGCCTAGTGTGTTAACGACAGATTTTTACCTTGTCAGCTCGGGGATTTGATCTTGCAACCTTTCAGTTACTAGTCCAACCCTCTAACTACTAGGCTACCTGCCGCCCCTACACATTCATGCAAAGGAGATGTGTCACGCTGCATAAGGAAAATGGTGGTTACACCGGCTACTGACTGGTTTTCTGATCCATGCCCCTACATTTATAAAAAAAAAAGGATCTGTGATCAACAGATGCATATCTGTATTCCCAGTCATGTGAAACCCATAGATTAATTAATTCATTCATTTCAATTGACCGATTTCCTTATATGAACAGTAACTCAGTAAGATCTTTGAAACTGTTGCATGTTACTTTTAGATTTTTGTTCAGTATATAAGCAAATCTTGTCTGCTAAATGAACTAGTGTAGCCCACAGCGATACTGTATGGCATAGCCAGATCAGGGCCTGACATAAGGACGACTCGGCTTCTGCTATTCTGTTCTTCTGAAATAGGCTACATTTTCTTAATATCATATTGTTTCCTAAGACCTGCCTAAAATAAATAAGGGATGTATTGTGATGTGTAGACTATATTAAATGGTTTTAATTAGACCATTCAAAACGTAGATGGTCCAAATCAGTGGCTTGTAGGCAATGCTCAACTTGTTCATGTTAATTAACAGTCAATTACCAGAGGCCAGGCAGTTATTTGCATGACAGTTACTGGCTGAGAAACGTTCAAGACCGTCACAGCCCCAACTGTACCTCATTTTCCCCTTAGACGTGATGTCCACTCGGACTGCTTCAAATTTGTATCCAGGTGAGATCACTTCCACAACGTAGGATCCCGAAGGGACATCATTAACGACAAAACTGCCATCCGTTCTGCAGAGACAGAGTCAGTCAGTGGTTTCAAAAGGGCATCAATAAACATCATACAGTAGCCATGCTCGGTTTGATCTAGCATTATAATGTAGATACATCGGTTTATAACAGGTGTTGGGGCCCTTGGCCAGAGTGGGAGACGTATCAAAGTGGGGGAGGAGAATAGAACAAATGGATGTAGGGCCTCGGTCAATGGCCAAGGTGCATAAAGTCACGATGGAGGAATTCAACGGCGAACAATGTATAATACAGCGAACTTAGAAAAATTAGGCATTTGAGAGATGGAGGCCGCAATCTTTATGCACGTCCGCTATTCTGAAAAATGTGTTAACCAGCTAACTACGTTACCTCAAATGGATACGCTGGACACTGAGCATAGTGTCAATTAGCGCTCCATCTCAAAATCACCAGTCATTTGTTTAAACCACAGACTGCGACGATAACGCCGATAAGGCCGGCTAGCTGTCAACTAAACACTAGCCTAGCAGCAAACGAGGAGAGCCACTGGCGACCAGACAGGGCCCCTTAGGTAGCACAACAACCCAACAGCTGGAACTACTAACTGGGCTTTTCGTCGTCCTCATGCGACATATTTACCTCAAGAAACCTATATACTCTTCTCCCTCTACCGTGACTCGGGCTGACGAAATCCAGTCTTGAGTTTTCACCCCTGGAACGATTGCCCGACCCTCGATTTTGAACCGATCTCCGTTTGGTTGAACAGAGCCACTCGTCGCGATAGGCCCCGAGTCCATATCGCTGAAACAGCACGCTAAAATAAACATCGCCTGTAGAAAAAGGCATACTTCTGATAGTCTAACCTGCAGCCACATGTTTGCTTGCAGTAGTTCAACAACGGTACGTTTCCTATTCGTAAATAACTATAATAGATTGGCTGAAATCATGTATCCCGATGAGCAGGTTGACTGGTTTTCCTTCCGCTGTCTTGTGTTGCCTCTGCTTTCGGGACATGCTGACGTCACCTACATTTTCTAAAAACTTTATTGACAAGAAAGTACGCCCGATCCCTGTGTGAACATAGTCAGGTGTGTAATCTGAGATCTGTCGATCCCTGTGTGAACATAGTCAAGTGTGTAATCTGAGATCTGTCGATCCCTGTGTGAACATAGTCAGGTGTGTAATCTGAGATCTGTCGATCCCTGTGTGAACATAGTCAGGTGTGTAATCTGAGATCTGTCGATCCCTGTGTGAACATAGTCAGGTGTGTAATCTGAGATCTGTCGATCCCTGTGTGAACATAGTCAGGTGTGTAATCTGAGATCTGTCGATCCCTGTGTGAACATAATCAGGTGTGTAATCTGAGATCTGTCGATAGTAAAAACATCTCATGGGTGGAACGAAAGTAAACAAATGATAATGGACATTTACGAGCTAGTTTGTTTTTCCTCAATGTCAAAGCCATTGTCCCATTATAGTTTTGTTTTCCCTCAATTTCAAAGCCATTGTCCCATTATCCTATGTAGTTTACTGACAAACATTACTTCCTTAGACAAAATTAGAAGCCTCAGAGCATTTTCTTCCAAGTACAAACGTTTTGGGCACAGCAGTGACACTGACAGTACAGCAACATTCAGTGGTGGAAAAAGTACCCAACTGTCATACTTGAGTAGAAGTAAAGACACCCTAATTGAAAATGACTCAAATAAAAGTCACCCAGTAAAATAATACTTGAGTAAGTCTACAAGTATTTGGTTTTAAATATACTTAAGTATCAAAAGTATAAATAATTTCTAATTCCTTATATTAAGCAAATCAGACAGCATGCTTTTCTTGTTTTTTTTTACATTTCAGGGACACACTCCCGACACTCAGACATAATTTACAAACAAAGCATTTGTGTTAAGTCAGTCCGCCAGATCAGATGCAGTAGGGATGACCAGGGATTTTCTCTAAATGCGAGAATTAGACAATTTCTGTCCTGCTAAGTATTCAAAATGTAACGAGTACTTTTGGGTATCAGGGAAAATGTAGGGAGTAGAAAGTACATTCTTTTCTTTAGGAATGTAGTGAAGTAAAAGTTATCATAAATATAAAAAAAGTACAGATACCCCAAATAACTACTTAAGTAGTACTTTCAAATATTTTTACTTAATCATGCCAGTGGTGTAAAGTACTTCAGATGGACATCTTTCCTCATTTAAGTCTTTGCACAAACAGAAGCTAAATGTTTTAATAAAACGAGTGCCTTGAGTCTTTCTTCTCCAGGCAATAGCTGTTCTCAGAAAAACATTGCATTTGTTGTCAAATATTGTCTCACATCACCTTGGGCATAACAGAAGAATATCAAGTTAAGTGGCCACTTTGTTTTGAGAAATAACTCATTCAAAGCAGATTTTTGCTAATTTATTTTAAAGATTATTAAAATAAATCACTGTATTTACACTTTTACAGTCAAACATTCATGAAGAAAAAAAAGAAAAAAAAAACCTCTCATAACTTAAGACTGCAGTAGTTTCAAGTTCTCAATTCGGGACATGAGGGAAGAAATAAGAAGTGAACCCAGGAAGGGGAATTCATGACGTTATATCCATGATCCGTGCAGGTTTGCACACCATGGTGAAGAGTGCTGTGGTGGTGCGAAAGAGCTTGGCACTTCACAGAGCAGCCCAGACCCAGTCTCAGTGTGCATCCAAAATGGCGTACTATTCCATTCTAAAGTAGTGCACTATAGAGGAAATAGGGTGCCTTTTCGACCCTGTCTCAGGGAGGTCGATTGAAGTATTGCCCCTTCGCAAGACACCGATCCACTTCAATGTGAAGCAGTCATTCCTGTTTTGTTTTTTTTCCCAGAAAGAAAAGGTTCCTTCCTCCATTGTAAGTGTCTCTCTAGTTGTGATTGACTGTAGTTGCTCAGTCTGAATCGCTCAGTTCATCAATCCACATAGAATAGAACAGGGTTCCTGTATCTGTCGACCATGGTCTTGTCTTTAGTCTCCAGGTAATGTTCAAACAGCTATATCCGGCAATAGTGGTCGCTTCCTCAGTGCTACATTGATTGGTTGGTCAATGCAGTTGTGATAAGTAAGACTCAATGGCCTGGTGAGAGACAGAATTGTGAGAAGAGACAATTCAATCTAGACTCCATTGTCTGAAATTAACAAAGGAGGTGAGAAGTTTGAATGTTCAACAACAATATAAAGGAGGTGAAATGTTCAACAATATCTCTGTTCGCCTCATTGATCAATAACATTATGTGTAGCAATGACACCTTACCTTTGCCATCTCTCCTGTAGTTCCTGGAACTAAACTTAACTGCGGTCCCTCCACCCAGAACTCCTTCAGCTGCTGCTTCATGACTTGGAGGTTCCTGCAAACAGACAAACAGTGGGTATTAGAAGTATTCACCCCTTTTAGTCATCTATCTACACAAAATAGAGCATGTCAGTATAAAAGATATATATATATATATTTTTTTACATTAAATAAAAATTTAAATAACTAAAATAGTCATTGCATAAGTATTCACCCCCTTAATTTAGGTAAGCATAAATTACTTCAGGAGTAACCTTTGGCTTAACAAGTAACATAATAAGTTATTTGGACTGAAATAATAGTTGACATGATTTTTTAATAACTACCCCTTCCTCTGTCCCACATACATACAGTCATACATACAATAGAAGTATTGAATTTCAAGCACAGATTAAATTTCAAAGAACAAGTAGCTTTTTGGAAAGTCTCATAAAGTAGGGCAGGGATTGGTAGATGGGTGTATTAAACTATCCACACATCAAAAGATACAATAGACCTGAACTGAGCTGCAGGACAGGAAGGAAACTGCTCTGGGATGTCACCATGAGGCCATTGGTGATTTTAAAACAGCTACAGAGTTCAATGGCTATGATGTGAGAAAAACTGAGGATGGATAAACAACATTGTAGTGAGTCCACAATAATTACCTAAATGACAGAGTGAAAAGAAGAATAGAAATATTCCAAAGCAAACCTGTATGCAACAAGGCACTAAAGTAATACTGCAAAAAAAATACGGAATAAAGGAATACACTTTCTGGCCTGAATGCAAAGCCTTATGTTTGGAGCAAATCCAACACATCACTGAGTAACCACATCCTTATAATCAAGCATGGTGGGGGCTGCATCACGCTATGGGTATGCTTGACATCGGCAAAGGCCGGGGAGTTTTTCAGGATAAAAAGAAACGTGAAGGTGCTAAGCAAAGGCAAAACCTGCTTAAGTCTGCTTTACACCAGACACTGGGAAAGGAATTCACCTTTCAGCAGGACAATAACCTACAACACAAAGCCAAATCTACACTGTTGTTGCTTACCAAGAAGACAGTGAATGTTCCTGAGTTGCTACATTACAGTTTTGACTAAAATCTGCTTGAAAATCTATGGCAAAACTTGAAAATTGGCTCATCAGTAAGCTAAGGCGCCTGGGACTAAACACCTCACTCTGCAACTGGATCCTGGAATTGGTAAGGGTAGGCAACAACATCTGCCACGCTGATCCTCAGCACGGGGGCCCCTCAGGGGTGCGTGCTTAGTCCCCTCCTGTACTCCCTGTTCACCCACGGCCGCGTGGCCAAGCACTACTTCAACACCATCATTAAGTTTGCTGACGACAACAGTGGTAGGCCTGATCACCAACAGACGATGAGACAGCCTATAGGGAAGAGGTCAGAGACCTTGTCAGTGTTGTACCAGGATAACAACCTCCCCCTCAACATGAGCAAAACAAAGGAGCTGATCGTGGACTACAGGAAAAGGAGGGCCGAACTCACCCGCATTCACATCTACAGGGCTGTAGTCGAGCGGGTCGAGAGTTTCAATGTTCCTTGGTGTCCACATCACCAACAAACTATCATGGTCCAAACACATCAAGACATTTGTGAAGAGGGCAAGACAACGCATTTCCCCCCTCAGGAGACTGAAAAGACTTGGCATGGGTCCCCAGATCCTCAAAAAGTTAGAGCTGCACCATCAGGAGCATCCTGACAGGTTGCATCACTGCCTGGTATGGCAACTGCTCGGCATCCGACCGTAAGGCACTACAGAGGGTAGTGCGTACGACCCAGTATATCACTAGGGCCAAGCTTCCTGCCATCCAGGACCTCTACACCAGGCAGTGTCAGAGGAAGGCCCAAAAAATTGTCAAAGGCTCCAGTCACCCAAGTCAGACTGTTCTCTCTGCTACCGCACGGCAAGTGGTACCGGAGCACCAAGTCTAGGTCCAAAAGGCTTCTCAACAGCTTCTATCCCCAAGCCATAAGACTGCTGAACAATGAATCAAAATGGCTACCTGGACTATTTACATTGACCCCCTTTGTAAACTGCTGCTACTCGCTGTTTATTATCTATGCATAGTCACTTTACCCCTACCTACATGTACAAAATACCTTGACTAACCTGTACCCCCACACGTTGACTCGGTACCAGTACCCCCCTGTATATAGCTTCGTTATTATTATTTTAGTGTTACTTTTTATTTAGTAAATACACCATTTCTTGAACTGCATTGTTGGTTAAGGGCTTGTTATATTCAGTGCACGTGACAAATCCAATAAAATTGTAATACTTACTGTATCTAATCAAGATATTAGTGTTTTATTTTTCATTCATATGACAAGTCCATTTTAAAAATCACACTTTAACAATAAAAAGTTAAGAAATGCAAGTGGGTGGATACTTACGATAGGCACTGTATAAGCATAGCCAATTACGCTTCTAATGTTAAAGGTAGAATAACCGATATGAAGTTAGCATTACCAGGGCAACCAGTTGGGGCAACTTTTCCGCAAAACAAACAAAGACAACACGAAGCAAGAGGCTAATCTCCTCAGCACAGCAGCTGTACTGCAGCTATGACATTGCAGACAGGAGAGTGACGAACACATGCATACCTGTCCTCTGAACAGCTGTCCAGCAGGCTCTTGCCGTTTGTGGAGAGTTCTGGCCACCATTTCTTAACGACGGACTGAACCCAGTGTAAAACCACAATCAAGTGTCTGGAGAAGGAATAAACAGAAAGACATCAGAATTCAGGTTTCAGCAGGTGGAAACAACAGCAGTTCTTCAGTTCCACAGCTGATCTTACTCTTCATATTCACTGGTGAGGATTGATTTGACTTGTGGCAGGAGATCTACGCAGCAGCCCAGTGATATGCACGGAGTTTCGTCTTGAAGGCTACGGGAGTAAAACAAAGAGTGTGTCACAAGTTGACTCACCACAGCCATACATGACGATGTTTAATTCAACTGTGACACTCACCTTTTCGTTAGAACCGGTAGACAGTCAAGAAGAACGCCTGTGTCTTCAATTCTATGGGACAAAGACAGTGTTTACTGGACATTAACGTGTTGATTAAATCAATCAAATGTTTAAGAAGTCCTTCATACATGAAAATGTATCAAAAGTCAAGTGTTCCTACCTGATCAAGTATGCCACTAGTTCGCTGGCGTTTCTTCGCCATAGTGTCAGAGCTACATTTAATCTGAGATTTCTTCCAAAAAGCACATGCGTCATTGCATCATGGTCCTTCGATAGCTGGTCAGGAAAGATACCCGTAGGGAGGGACCGATACAGAACATGTCAATAAAATCCACTTCAACACTCAACGATCCAAGGAAAACAATGCAAGTGACACCTTTCTTCCCAATAAACAGTCTACAAATCTATCCCTTGAATCTACTCACTGTGCAAGGATTGGAAAGGTATGGGGGAACATGGTGACAAATCCAACCCTCTCAGATCTACACACGTGTCTAAAGCGTAGGGACAAGGGTTCGAAGGTGGGAATGGACAGTATGAGGTAAAATAGTAGTCCATCCCAATGACTGCTCCCTACAGGTCTGCAAACATCAAAGGATCGGAGGGCCTATGGGATGTGGTAGGGAATGAATTGGGGCCGGCTGGTAGTCTCTCACCTCAGTGAAGTAATCACTGTACTTGTTTCCCGCCCCTGCCATCTTGGAGCCAGCCTCTGCAGCAGAGTTCACAGGGAACATGCAGTTGTCATTGTAGTGTATGGCCTGCACTTCCTCTGGGCAGGTCAGCTCATTCTCCTTGTTGGCCATGTCACAGACAGCCCGACCTGCGGGGGGCACTCTGCGGCGTACCCCTGAGCTCACCGCCACACTGTGACGCGACGACAACTTCCTCTTGTTGCACACAGACACTCCTTTGGCTTTGACGCGTGCACAAAGACTCACTGGAAATCTGGGGGAGGAGGAGTCCAGGTTAAGAAATGTAAGGATGTTGTATTGATACCTACACTGGTTGAGTAAGTAGACCAGACACTGTGGCAGTGTTTGGAAAAATGTTTGGGAAAAGTCAGAAAGGTGTTTCAATGTCAGATTTTCACCAGTGACTGAGCAGCTGTGACTGCAGTGCTAAGAAATGCAGCTTGTGCATTGGATCCACATAGACCTGGAAAACTCACCTGTCTTTATCTATTTCTTCCTTATTTAAAAAAATCCACCTAAAACAAAAGGATAGGAGATCCACTCACCTCCTTCATGTTCTTGTCAGCTGCAGAGTAGTTGCTGATGTGATGGAGAAATCCATGAGGTTTGCCCTGGTTGAGCTGGTGGAATTCTCTGCCTTGCCCATAATGACTTCCAGAGGCCATAGTAAGTCACTATTGAGAAAAAAAATAAAAATAAAAAGGCAACCTCCTTAACCCAAAGTTGTCTTAACTGTCACCTCACTTTCTGAAACAACCTCGTTAAAGATGATGCACAAGAAACCTCTGTCAAAGCAGGAGTTGCTATGATAATGAAAGTCAGTTACCTAAGTACCTGTTATTGTAGGAGTTCATGACCTGGTCACACACCTCTATATAAAACAAGCTTTGTTTATGCGATGTCAGTCAGTGCTACTACTAGCTCTTATGACTCCACTATGTTTCCACTAATTACAGAGGAACCAGTTGGTCTAAACTCAAAGTGCGGGTTACATCGTGCTGTTGTTGTGCCTGTAACAGGTCTAGCTAGAGCATAGTAAACAACGCTCGCTAACTAGCGTTAACAACAACAACAATAACGACGACCAGGCGTTGGCTATGCTGGCCAGACAATCCACCTAAATATCTAGCTACTACTACAAGCAAGCAAACTAACTGGCTAGCTAAGTTAAAAAAAAAAAAAAAAAGCTGCAAACATTGTTACATGATCTTAGCTAGCTACCTAACTAGCTAGTTAAGTGAACATTAGTTAACTCGCGTTAGTTAGTAGTTAACCTTGCCAGCCCACAGTACGCGGCAGGGCGAGCCGTCGACTAGCTAGTCTGTTCTAGAAAGCTAGCTAGCTAAAGTATTTACCAACTCAGTCCGATTAGACAGACTCTAAATTAGTTTAACTAGCTAAAACTTACGAGTCTGTTTGGAAAAGTCGAAATGTCAAGATATGAATGTCAATTCGGACAGTGAATAACGGCAACCTCCGTTAACTAGCGTGAGGGCAGTTGGATAGCAGGGAAGCCCACTACTGAAGACCCGAGACAGAGTCCATGGTGACGGGCCTGACGCCGGCCGGCCCCGGGGAGCATTTCCCTTGGTCAGGCTAACGGTTGCAGAGCTCAAAACTAACAACCGAGTCAGTTTACTTTTATTTTACAAGTAACTAAGTTGCCTAACTAGCTAGCTGGTTAAGATATTCACTACCAATAACTTAGCTTGCTATAGCTAAAAACAATAGCTAGCTTAGCAAAGTGTGAGTGGCTAGGCAGGCAGCTAACTAGGTTAATTTTCAGCAATAATATGCCTAGAACAAAGTTGATCTAGCAACTAATTCGGTAATTGCAGCAATTCTACCAACCATCACATTTTGCGAAATGTCTTGACTCTCCTCAGAAATGTAGCTAGCTATGTCCAAGTGGCAGCAGTAAGAAGACAGCTGTGGAGTATAAACTTGCAATAAATGTTTCGCTAGCTGCTTCTCAAGTTGAATTCCCGTTCAAATGAATACAGCGTCTGTACTACTCTGCAAGGATCGTGGGATTGATATTGCAATGAAAATAGTGACATTTTAGCGGCGCTTAGAGGTAAAATGTAGAACTAACACGTCTCATATTTGTCTGTCCTAGTCCGCCATCCAGTGTCAGATAAATGGACATTTGCACATGATGTTACTTCATGAATCAAATCCAGTGCTTGCTTACGAGCCCTTCCCAATGATGCAAAGTTATAGAAAAATAGTAACTCAAGAGGAATAAAATACAGAAGAATGGAGTTATATACAGGGAGTACCAGTACCAGATCAATGTGTAGAGGTATGAGGTATAAACAGGGAGTACCAGTACCAGATCAATGTGCAGGGGTAATAGCTATATACAGGGAGTACCAGTACCAGATCAATGTGCAGGGGTAATAGCTATATACAGGGAGTACCAGTACCAGATCAATGTGCAGGGGTAATAGCTATATACAGGGAGTACCAGTACCAGATCAATGTGCAGGGGTTATAGCTATATACAGGGATTACCAGATCAATGTGCAGGGGTAATAGCTATATACAGGGAGTACCAGATCATTGTGCAGGGGTAGTAGCTATATACAGGGAGTACCAGTACCAGATCAATGTGCAGGGGTAATAGCTATATACAGGGAGTACCAGTACCAGATCAATGTGCAGGGGTAATAGCTATATACAGGGAGTACCAGTACCAGATCAATGTGCAGGGGTAATAGCTATATACTGGGAGTACCAGTACCAGATCAATGTGCAGGGTAATAGCTATATACAGGGAGTAGCAGTACCAGATCAATGTGCAGGGGTAATAGCTATAAGGGAGTACCAGTACCAGATCAATGTGCAGGGGTTATAGCTATATACAGGGATTACCAGATCAATATGCAGGGGTAATAGCTATATACAGGGAGTACCAGATCATTGTGCAGGGGTAGTAGCTATATACAGGGAGTACCAGTACCAGATCAATGTGCAGGGGTAATAGCTATATACAGGGAGTACCAGTACCAGATCAATGTGCAGGGGTAATAGCTATATACAGGGAGTACCAGTACCAGATCAATGTGCAGGGGTAATAGCTATATACAGGGAGTAGCAGTACAAGATCAATGTGCAGGGGTAATAGCTATATACAGGGAGTACCAGTACCAGATCAATGTGCAGGGGTAGTAGCTATATACAGGGAGTACCAGTACCAGATCAATGTGCAGGGGTAGTAGCTATATACAGGGAGTACCAGTACCAGATCAATGTGCAGGGGTAATAGCTATATACTGGGAGTACCAGTACCAGATCAATGTGCAGGGGTAATAGCTATATACAGGGAGTAGCAGTACCAGATCAATGTGCAGGGGTAATAGCTATATACAGGGAGTACCAGTACCAGATCAATGTGCAGGGGTAATAGCTATATACAGGGAGTACCAGTACCAGATCAATGTGCAGGGGTTATAGCTATATACAGGGATTACCAGATCAATGTGCAGGGGTAATAGCTATATACAGGGAGTACCAGATCATTGTGCAGGGGTAGTAGCTATATACAGGGAGTACCAGTACCAGATCAATGTGCAGGGGTAATAGCTATATACAGGGAGTACCAGTACCAGATCAATGTGCAGGGGTAATAGCTATATACAGGGAGTACCAGTACCAGATCAATGTGCAGGGGTAATAGCTATATACTGGGAGTACCAGTACCAGATCAATGTGCAGGGGTAATAGCTATATACAGGGAGTAGCAGTACCAGATCAATGTGCAGGGGTAATAGCTATAAGGGAGTACCAGTACCAGATCAATGTGCAGGGGTTATAGCTATATACAGGGATTACCAGATCAATATGCAGGGGTAATAGCTATATACAGGGAGTACCAGATCATTGTGCAGGGGTAGTAGCTATATACAGGGAGTACCAGTACCAGATCAATGTGCAGGGGTAATAGCTATATACAGGGAGTACCAGTACCAGATCAATGTGCAGGGGTAATAGCTATATACAGGGAGTACCAGTACCAGATCAATGTGCAGGGGTAATAGCTATATACAGGGAGTAGCAGTACAAGATCAATGTGCAGGGGTAATAGCTATATACAGGGAGTACCAGTACCAGATCAATGTGCAGGGGTAGTAGCTATATACAGGGAGTACCAGTACCAGATCAATGTGCAGGGGTAGTAGCTATATACAGGGAGTACCAGTACCAGATCAATGTGCAGGGTAATAGCTATATACTGGGAGTACCAGTACCAGATCAATGTGCAGGGGTAATAGCTATATACAGGGAGTAGCAGTACCAGATCAATGTGCAGGGGTAATAGCTATATACAGGGAGTACCAGTACCAGATCAATGTGCAGAGGTATGAGGTATAAACAGGGAGTACCAGATCAATGTGCAGGGGTAATAGCTATAAGGGAGTACCAGTACCAGATCAATGTGCAGGGGTAATAGCTATATACAGGGAGTAGCAGTACCAGATCAATGTGCAGAGGTATGAGGTATAAACAGGGAGTACCAGATCAATGTGCAGGGGTAATAGCTATAAGGGAGTACCAGTACCAGATCAATGTGCAGGGGTAATAGCTATATACAGGGAGTACCAGATCATTGTGCAGGGGTAGTAGCTATATACAGGGAGTACCAGTACCAGATCAATGTGCAGGGGTAATAGCTATATACAGGGAGTAGCAGTACCAGATCAATGTGCAGGGGTAATAGCTATATACAGGGAGTACCAGTACCAGATCATTGTGCAGGGGTAGTAGCTATATACAGGGAGTACCAGTACCAGATCAATGTGCAAGGGTAATAGCTATATACGGGGAGTACCAGTACCAGATCAATGTGCAGGGGTAATAGCTATATACAGGGAGTACCAGTACCAGATCAATGTGCAGGGGTAATAACTATATACGGGGAGTACCAGTACCAGATCAATGTGCAGGGGTAATAGCTATATACAGGGAGTACCAGTACCAGATCAATGTGCAAGGGTAATAGCTATATACGGGGAGTACCAGTACCAGATCAATGTGCAGGGGTAATAGCTATATACAGGGAGTACCAGTACCAGATCAATGTGCAGGGGTAATAACTATATACGGGGAGTACCAGTACCAGATCAATGTGTAGAGGTATGAGGTATAAACAGGGAGTACCAGATCATTGTGCAGGGGTAATAGCTATATACAGGGAGTACCAGTACCAGATCAATGTGCAGGGGTTATAGCTATATACAGGGAGTACCAGTACCAGATCAATGTGCAGGAGTATGAGGTATTTGAGGTAGATATGTACATGAAAGCAGGGTAAAGTCACAAGGCATCAGGATAGATAATATTAAGAGAAAAATAAAGGACAGAGTAGCAGCAGCATATAAGGAGTGTAACAGTTTGTGTGTATGCGTGTGCGTGTGTTTGTATGTGTGTTTGTGTTGTGTCGGTACAGGGACGGCTTCAGGCATAACGCGACATATGCGGTCACTCAGGGCACCAGTAGAAGCTGTCTCGGAGCCTGTTGGTCCAAGAGCTAATGCTACGGTACCACATGCCGGACGGTAGCAGAGTGAAGAGTCTACGACTTGGGTGGCTGGAGTCTTTTTTCGGGCCTTCCTTTGACACCTCCTGATATAGAGCTCCTGGATAGCAGGGAGCCCGGCCCCAGTGATGTACTGGGCTGCCGGCACCACCTTCTGTAGGGGTAATGCGGTAATGCAGCCAGTCAAGATGCTCTCGATGGTGCAGCTATATAACGTTTTGAGGATCCGACGGCTCATGCCAAATCTTTTCAGTCTCATGAGGGGAAGGGCTCTGCCGTTCCCTCTTCACGACTGCGGGTGTGGATCATATTAAGTCCTTAGTGATGTGGACGCCAAGGAACTTGAAGCTCTCGACCCGGTCCACTGCAGCCCCGTCGATGTGGATGTGGGCGTGTTCTCCCCTCTTTCTCCTGTAGTCCACGATCAGCTCCTTGGTCTTCCTGACGTTGATGGAGAGGTTGTTGTCATGGCACCACACTGCCAAGTCTCTGACCTCTTCCCTGTAGGCTCATCGCTGTCGGTGTTCAGGCCTACCACCGTCGTGTCGTTATGCAAACTTGATGATGGTGTTGGAGTCGTGCATGGCCACGCAGTCGTTGGTAAACAGGAAGTACAGGAGGGGTCTAAGCACATATCCTTGAGGGGCCCCCATGTGGAGAGTCAGCGTGGAGGAGGTGTTGCCTACCCTCACCACCTGGGGCCATCCCATCAGGAAGTCCAGGATCCAGTTACAGAGGTAGGTGTTCAGTCCCAGAATCCCCAGCTTGGAGAGGACTATGGTGTTGAATGAGGAGCTGTAGTCTATGAACAGCATTCTCACATAGTTATTTCCCCTCTTGTACAGGTGGGAGGGCAGTGTGAAGTGCAATTGAGATCTGTTGGAGCGGTATGCAAATTGTTTGTGGGTCAAGGGTGTCTGGGATGATGGTGTTGATGTTTGTCATGACCAGCTTTTCAGAGCATTATTACAGATGTGAGTGCTACGGGGGGGTCAATGTAAAAAGTCCAGTGGCCATTTGATTAATTGTTCAGCAGTCTTATGGCTTGGGGGTAGAAGCTGTTAAGGAGCCTTTTTTTGTCCTAGACTTGGCACTCCGGTACCACTTGCCGTGCGGTAGCAGAAAAACTGTCTATGACTTGGGTGACTGGAGTCTCAGACAATTTTTGGGGCTTTCCTCTGACACCACCTAGTACATAGGCCCTGTTTATTGAGTCTTTATTCTTTAACACAAAGGGGTGATGTCCTCACAATGTACAACTCAAACCATCCACTCATCAACTGTGTAACCAACAGTGCAGCCCCACTCCTTGGCTACATCCCAAATAGAACCTTATTCCCTATATAGTAGGGATGTTGTATTGTCAGTAGAGACCTGTTGGGATCACAGATGGTGACAATGCAGTAGTGATAAATAATGCTGTCAAGCATGACAATGATATGAACCATGATAAGTTACAGGCCAAGTTGCTGTCTCCCATGAGTGACTCTCTGTAATAGAAGATAGTGAAAGTGGGAACTCCCCTTGAAGAGCTCAACAGGGCAACATGACTGCCAGGGAGACAATTTTACAAAGCATTGCATATGATGGGACATTGTAAGCAATACGATAGTTTACACAGAGACAGGTAGATACTCGGCAGGCTTGTGCAAGCTTTGTCGAACCACCTCCAGCATGTTTGATTGTGGAATAACAGTCTCGATTGATTTTAGGGGTACTTGCGCTGCGGTTGAGACAGAAAATATATATATTTTTAATTATCTGGTAATGAATATTACATTTCTACCCTGTTTTACTTCTTGACTTCTTGTGCCAGGTAAATCCGTGTAATTCCAGGTCTATTATTATAAGATTGCCATGCTAGGAGAATATTTACTGAATAAAACTCCCAGTTATGAAAAACTACAATAACAACCATACCGGTCCACTGCTTGGTTCCTAGAACTAAACCGAGACCCATAAGTAAAATATTTATTTTTATTTTAGTGGCATGTTATTTTATTTTGGGGGGGAATTTGTTATATTTTAAACATTGATGTGTGTGGTAGTGGCACTTAACATAGTTTCATTCAATTTGATATGAATAAATAAATAAATATGTTTTAGATTTTAGACCCAGACATCCACAGAAAATGAGCCTAACCCTTTGGTTTGGTATGTTCAGCTGTTGTACCTGACCTGGATCTTAACCAGGACATTCTAGGTCTAAATAGAAACACTGACTGACTCTTTCGGACACAGGAGAAAACAAAGCCAATCACTGCAATTTACCCGCTTGAATAAACAGATACCATTTAACTACTATATAAATAGTACAGCCAGGGAAGGGAAAATGAAAGGGGGATACCTAGGCAGGTACACAACTGAATGCATTCAACCGAAATGTATTTCACATTTAACCCAACCCCTCTGGGTGTTATGCACCCCCAAACCTGAGAGGGGCATAAAGTACGTGAGGATGACTGTGGGCTGGTAATTTTGAGAATTGTGAAATTTTCAAACCCTGATACACAATTTTCCTTCAATCTAGAGCCATAATCATTACGCTTAATTCTATGTAAAAAAAATGTCAATTATTCTGCATATCTAAGCATACCTCTTGAGCTGTCAGTATCCTACTGACTGGTGGTTCTTTTTTTAAAGAAACTAAATATGCTTCTCTGCATCTCTGCTAAAATCTGGGTAAAAGATTGAAAGGAATGTGAGTCTCATTCAGTACATTTAGTTATTGCTTGCTTTTCTAAAGTCTAACAGCCTTGCCAGCAGGCATGTCAGCTAAGATAGTTAGACAAGTTTCTACTCAAATCTTTATTGAAAGCCTGGCAAGGCTTCTTGCTAGCTATCAGGTTGGGAGATTGGGAACCGATCTGGGATAACTAAAGTCAACTTCATAAAATTGCTAGGTGGCTAGTAGTATTACAGAGAAGCAACAACAAAACATTTAATTACAAAATGTAAAGCATATTTATTTATTTTAAAACTGGACAAATCTGAGAAGCCATGTGCCACTGTGTTCTCTATGGGCATGCCACATCTGAGTACTGCAACGTTGACTATGTGTGTTTACGTTTGTATGTAAGTGCTGGGTGTGTGGAGAGTCAATGCAAATAGTCTCTATGGTACAAATTAATAGCAGGCCTTGGTTTAAATTTGGTACATAGCTACATACATGTGTTGATATAATTGTCAGAGTTCTCCAGGAGTCAGGCGCAGGACAACGAATATGAGTTTTCAAATGTTTTAATCAATATTTCCAAAAATACATGAGTGGGGGGGAAGAACCAACCACTCGAAAACACGGAAACAAAGAAACACAAACAATCACGCACAAAAACATGATGGGAACAGAGGGTTAAATAAGGAACATGTAATTATGGGATAGAAACCAGGTGTGTATAATGAAGCCAAAAAAAACATAGAAAATGAAAAGTAGATCGACGGTAGCTAGAAGACCGGTGACTTCGACCGCCGAAAGCCACCCGAGCAAGGAGAGGGACCAACTTCGGCTGAAGTCGTGACAATAATAGTAATCTACCATGTGACCTTGACATTTTTATCAGATGCTCTTATCCAGAGGAACTTGCTGAAAGGGCACGTTCACATATTTTTCACCTAGGTCAGCTCGGGGATTCAAACCAGCAACCTTTTAGTCATTGGTCCAATGCTCTTTACCTCTAGGCTACCTGCACGGCGCCAAATAAATATTGAACCGAAACGTTTATTAGGATCCCCAGTAGCTTTTGTAGAAGCAGCAGCTACTCTTCCTGGGGTCCACAAAAAGCACAGAAACCTGGCAAGTAACAAAACACTGATACACTGATAGACAAGGACAGTCACACACATTTAAAATACAACAATATACAAACAATACAACAACAAAAATACAACCTCATAAAATGTGATTTTACGCTTGGCACAACTTCTGTAATAACAGTGAAAAAGCACGTCCTAGGTTCATCTAGCTGGTAAACAGAAGCACAGGGCCTGAAGTGCTCCATTGGCATGGCGTCAGTACCTGTGAGGAGGTCCAGAATAAAACTTAAAGGAAGTCAATGTTAACCATTTTAACAGCTGTAGACGGACCATTAGACATTTCTCCTCGGTTCTCCATGGTCCAATGACGGTTCCAAAAACTGTTTAGATTGGCCTTGGCATAGAGCTTGCCAGCTTGTAGTCCTAAAAAACGGAATTGAGTTAGCATTTTCTACCTCTGGTTCATTGGCCATTCCTATGGGTTAAAAGAATGGGGAAAGAATGGTGTTTTGGGATAAACTCTGAGGTCTGAGGTTAACACAGGCTTCTGAAATCTTATACGTTTTTTTTCCCATAAGATAATATTGTTCAGTTAACAAGACCTCTATGAATTATGAAGCTTTTATGTCCTTTCTGGGCTTGTTTTGCTTAAAAATTCACAAAACGTGACATTACAGGATGAGTGATACAGTGAGGGAAAAAAGTATTTGATCCCCTGCTGATTTTGTACATTTGCCCACTGACAAAGAAATGATCAGTCTATAATTTTAATGGTAGGTTTATTTGAACAGTGAGAGACAGAATAACAACAAAAAAATCCAGAAAAACGTGAAAAATGTTATAAATGGAATTGCATTTTAATGAGGGAAATAAGTATTTGACCCTTCTGCAAAACATGACTTAGTACTTGGTGGCAAAACCCTTGTTGGCAATCACAGAGGTCAGACGTTTCTTGTAGTTGGCCACCAGGTTAGTACACATCTCAGGAGGGATTTTGTCCCACTCCTCTTTGCAGATCTTCTCCAAGTCATTAAGGTTTCGAGGCTGACGTTTGGCAACTCGAACCTTCAGCTCACTCCACAGATTTTCTATGGGATTAAGGTCTGGAGACTGGCTAGGCCACTCCAGGACCTTAATGTGCTTAATGCGCTTCTTCTTGAGCCACTCCTTTGTTGCATTGCCGTGTGTTTTGGGTCATTGTCATGCTGGAATACCCATCCACGACCCGTTTTCAATGCCCTGGCTGAGGGAAGGAGGTTCTCACCCAAGATTTGACGGGACATGGCCCCATCCATCGTCCCTTTGATGCGGTGAAGTTGTCCTGTCCCCAAAGCATAATGTCTCCACCTCCATGTTTGACGGTGGTGATGGTGTTCTTGGGGTCATAGGCAGCATTCCTCCTCCTCCAAACACGGCGAGTTGAGTTGATGCCAAATAGCTCCATTTTGGTCTCATCTGACCACAACACTTTCACCCAGTTGTCCTCTGAATCATTCAGATGTTCATTGGCAAACTTCAGACGGGCATGTATATGTGCTTTCTTGAGCAGGGGGACCTTTGCGGGCGCTGCAGGATTCCAGTCCTTCACGGCGTAGTGTGTTACCAATTGTTTTTTTGGTGACTATGGTCCCAGCTGCCTTGAGATCATTGACAAGATCCTCCCGTGGGCTGATTCCTCACCGTTCTTATGATCATTGCAACTCCACGAGGTGAGATCTTGCATGGAGCCCCAGGCCGAGGGAGATTGACAGTTCTTTAGTGATTCTTCCATTTGAGAATAATCGCACCAACTGTTGTCACCTTCTCACCAAGCTGCTTGGCGATGGTCTTGTAGCCCATTCCAGCCTTGTGTAGGTCTACAATCTTGTCCCTGACATCCTTGGAGAGCTCTTTGGTCTTGGCCATGGTGGAGAGTTTGGAATCTGATTGATTGATTGCTTCTGTGGACAGGTGTCTTACTTATTTCCCTCATTAAAATGCAATTCCATTTATAAAATTTTTCACATGCGTTTTTCTGGATTTTTGTTGTTGTTATTCTGTCTCTCACTGTTCTTTTTTCCCTCACTGTATATCTCATAGAACAAAACGTTTAAGATCCCCTAAGCCTGTGTTTACCACATACCTTAGTTTGGCGTTTATCCAAAACCCCTTAATTTCCCCATAGGCTTTGGCCATGGTTCAACCTGGACTCACCGGTAGATGTTACATAGTAAATGTAAATCCAGGAGACATACATTTCATATGGTATGTATTAATTTGTGAATGTCCATCATCCATTTCGTTACGAATTACAATTTATACAATATGTTACGAATTTGCAAAACGTATGATATGTTACAAATTCCAATTTGTTGTGGCTAATGTTAGCTAGGTGGCAAACGCTAACGTAGCTAGGTGGCTAAAGTTAGCTTATCTAGGGGTTAGTGTTTAAGGTAAGGGTAAAGGTTAGGGTTAGGGTTAGCTAACATGCTAAGTAGTTTCAAAGTAGCTAAAATGCCAAAGTTGTCCATGATGAGACATAGCTACATACTTTGCCCCTCTCTAGTCCCCTACATTTCATCACCTGCTGTTGTTCACCCTTGATGGAGCCATGCCTTTCAACATGGAATTGGGACAAATCTGCACTTTGAATACGCAACCTTTGCGCTGCTAGATGTTCAAGTTATATGGCTACCCATCCACCCCAACCAACCACCATATTTTCGTTTTTTTGCCTTGAGTAACCTCCTGTCTTATGTAACCATACCAAATGTTACATAGCATACTAATTTGAATTCCCGTATTTAAGTTTACTATATTACGTCTAGTCTATGAGACCAGGCTGCAGAGTTAGCCTCTGTTAGTGCCTGCAAAAATCGGACAATATTGTTCTCTATCAGAGAGGAAGAGGCAAAGCGAGAGGTTTTACTCTCTGATTGGTCCTGGCATTGCCCTTGCTCTGAGATGCTGCTCTCTGATTGGTCCTGGCATTGCCCTGGCTCTGAAATGCTGCTCTCTGATTGGTCTTGGCATTGCCCTGGCTCTGAGATGCTGCTCTCTGATTGGTCCTGGCATTGCCCTTGCTCTGAGATGCTGCTCTCTGATTGGTCCTGGCATTGCCCTGGCTCTGAGATGCTGCTCTCTGATTGGTACTGGCATTGCCCTGGCTCTGAGATGCTGCTCTCTGATTGGTCCTGGCATTGCCCTGGCTCTAAGATGCTGTGTGTTTGGTACACATTGTTGTTGCCACCATTCTCTATTGATGAAAGTTCTCTCTGGGTCATCTCCCTGGATTTTACCCATCCTGAGGGAACACATGGGGTTGGCTGTTCTTGTTGTTCTTTACACTCAAGTGGAACCAATGAGGACCGTGCAGAACTATACTCAAATAAACATTTGAAAGCCTGTGTACTTCCAATAACAGCTCTGAGTGAGGGAGGTGCCTACTGTCCGTATTGCATTAACAGTATGTGTGTATGTTTGTAATTTTCTCATTATGTTCCATTTCTTATCTAGAACCTCATCTGGAATAGTAGTGCTATTTACCTTTATATTTTGAAAGATATAATTTGTCCCACCAAACCTTGGATATACTTTAAATCCAATAATTGTGTTTGTTTACATGGTTGAGACTGAGAGTACATAGCATTTGTTGGTTTCCTCTCTCATTGGTTTCCACTTTCTATTCAATACCATTGTCTTCTGGACTGTAGGCCTACCTCTCCTCTCCTCATAGACCCCTGGCGGGCCCCCTATGCAGCTCAAATAACTGATTTCACAACATGTCAATCAGTCTTTCAGTGGCAAGCGTGTGTAACTAACTAGGAGACAGGATGCAAATGCAGCATGCAAGTGCGATACTGTTTATGTGTCTGTAAAGACGGATGAAGACAAATCTCTATTAACTCTGTAATGTATAGCACAAGACAGGGAGGTCTGTTTTGTGATTGGTCATATGCTAGCTATTACATGGCCTGGTTGCTATGATATCAATTAGTATTCAGATGTTTATAGTTTTAGACTCAAGACATATTGTTTTCTATGATTGTAATGGTATACTGCTATGTCTCTGCAGCACATCCCACAATGATTTATAGCTACATCATGTATAATGTTTTTATGTAATGTGTTTGAATAGGTTTTCAATCAAAAATATGGCTGAATTTAAAAAAATCATTTGATGCCCATCATAATATGTTGGTTGCTTTGACTGCTATGTTGTGTACTGACAACTAAGCATTTTCATAGGATAAAACATCTGTAAAATGTATAATAATGAAAAGAAGTGTAGGAAAAAATAGAGTTATTTGTCATAATTTGAGAGGTGGCCATTTCAATGCAGTTTCATGCTTTTAAAACTTAAACAAGACCGGCTCTTCATTTAATATACCTTTAGAAAAGTAAAGGCATATAATTGAATCTTCATGCTGAAAATGTTCACACATGCACATACTGCATGGGGTTTCCTTGCTGAAACATACCAGGAAATATTATACTTTGTGCTGTAGCTATGCTGCTTATAGAACGTTGTGAAACTTCCGGAACTTCAGAAGAATAATGTCCTTGTGGCTACAACGATAATCCATCATGTAACAGTTCAAGGAAGGAACTGCGGAATGTGAGGGAGGGATAAACCAAATGCAATGTTCCGTTTCCTCAAACAAACCATTCTCCCCTCTCTTTTCTCTAAACATGTGTCATATAGAAAATATCTTTAAAATACATACAGCTTGGGAAATAACAGATTTTTTTCAGATAAATGCTCCCACCCACAGGGTCAAGCCCAGTCCAGTCTGTAAGAGGGTTAAGAGATTTACATTTATACACACATGGATTTCTAGGACAAGATTTGATCCTCATAAAACCGAACTGCTTGTTATAAGGACTCCAGTCTCCACGTTAGAAACAAGTTGAGGTCGTTAGTAGGAATTCCAGTCTGGGGTAGCCTACTTTGAGTGAAATTCTCTGAGGTTATTCAACACTAAGACTGTTTAAGCAGGAAGTGATTATTGATAAAAGTACAAGGAAATGGGCTTGCAGAGTGGTACTTCTAAAACAAACATCTCTGCCGTGTGAAGCGGTCATGAATGGAACCATGGATGTTTTTCAGCCGAGGAAAAATCCAAATAAATAAATTAAAGGTTGTAACAGACGCATGCTTCATCTCAAGCGATCTATAGTTTTACTTTGCCCCTCTCTAGTCCCCTACATTTCATCACCTGCTGTTGTTCACTGGTCTGAAAGGGTACAGCACACTGCACCCTTGATGGAGCCATGCCTTTCAACATGGAATTGGGACAAATCTGCACTTTGGTTAATTTGCAGTTATACCCTCGGCTCTACCCCTTGGCTCCGCTACTCTTCATCACCTACTGCATATTGAACCTGTCTGTTGTACTGACAGGGTAGAGTACAACACGCTGCACCATTCCTTGACCCTAACGTTGTCAAAATCACGACTATAAACAGATCAAGATTAAGAATAATTTGCTACTGACGGCGCTGGTCTTAATGCTTAGTTATCTGTAGGCTAATGTTACAGTACTGTATGATGTACTCCCTGTGTTCCTCCCAGACTGTGCCTGGCCAGTGGCCACTCATAGCCATACCTGTCCTCCTCCCATGGCCTGCTGTAGCATGCTAGTCTCCTGGGGCTCGTCACTACATTCTTCTGTTATGTGTTTTTCTGCCCTGGTTCAACCCATATATCAATCTGACCTTGATAGAAAGCAGTAGAAGGTATTGATATATCCCTGTCTGACAGAATTGGGCTAAAATTGATTGATATATACAGCAGAATGAGGGTCAATTGTAGGGAAATGAACAGTTAAAGAGTGAACTGAAGTGAAGTCGAGGCTTATGACTTCCTCACACTGTCAATGCTGATTTTACAAGTTGTGATTTTACAGAATTGACAACAACAGAACTAGCGATATCTCCAAATTTAACAGCTAATAGGCCTGCATTAGGCCCTATGTCATGTCTATGTTCTTCTGTGCAGCATTTTCTCCCTACTCCTCAAACCTCTATGAATGAATTTGGCTTTTATTTTCATTGGCCTGGGTGACAGATCAGATAGAAACCTGGCCCAATCTGAACATATATAGTCAGTTAATCAGTCAGGAATCTTTGAGTGTGAAAGCAACCAAAGTTGTTAGCATACTGACACGGACCTGGTGGAGTCAGAACTTGTATTCCGTCCAGGGACAAGCTGCTCATTTGAATGCCTTCTTTTATCAAGAGAGTACATTGGACACGCAGAGGGTAATCATTTTTGCCCCCTAATCTTTCTTTTCCTGCCCCTTTTCAAGCAATTACAGTGACCCTTTTACAAGCCGCCAAAAGATCAAGACGGGAAGGAGGAAAGCAGTAGCCCTGTTGCTCTTGGCTGAGACTTCCAGCCATCAGAGCTTAATATCTGTAATTGTGTTTATATTACGTAACCCTGTTTAGAGAGGCAGCTCCTCACCGCCTCTCACATCACACAGCGTCTCTCTGTTCTTAGAAGCCTGTTGCTTTGCCATGCTGGTAGAGTTGGGTTTGGGCACGGTGTCTCCTGACCACAGAAACCAGTGGAATTAAAGACATGTGTTGCATCCAAAATGGCGCCCTACGGAGCCCTACGGCGCCCTACGGAGCCCTACGGCGCCCTACGGCGCCCTACGGATCCCTATGGGGCCCTATGAAGCCCTATGGAGCCCTATGAAGCCCTATGGAGCCCTATGGAGCCATATGAAGCCCTATGGAACCCTATGGAGCCCTACGGATCCCTATGGAGCCCTATGGAGCCCTATGGATCCCTATGGAGCCATATGAAGCCCTATGAAGCCCTATGGAGCCCTATGAAGCCCTGTGGAGCCCCACAATCTGACTCAATACAAGCTGCACTACGGCAGCAACCCATCCCTCCATCTCCTGTAGAATACATTGGGTTCTCGAATCCCCATGCCGTAGGAAAGCAATTGCTGTGGGAAACAAAGGGAAAGCTGTCAGAGAGAGCAATTATAGACATGGCATTTCATTTGTTAGCTAAATTTGTCATGTGAATGAGACATGGATTCCCCTCTTCAAAACAAATAAGTCTTTAGAAAAAAAGATTTACAGTAAAATCAGTTTCAAAAACACAGGACAGGTCAGGTCTTTACAACTTCAGAATATATTGAGGGCATCAAACATACAACAGTTTCATAACATATGCAAATCAGTAAATATCCCACAAATTACAGGATGTTCGCTGTTTGTTTGTTTGTTGCCAAAATCAGTGTCACATATCTCTATAGTAACAGCTGACTGCATGGTTCTATTCTGTTGTTTGTAAGAACAGGATGAGAGGCTGCTGATTTATTTGAGACTAAAACTTTATGAGGGGGTGTATTTAGATGTGTGTCATGAACAGCACGGCAGATCCTTTTGTTGTAGGCTACGGGAGGCAGGACACACAGCCGTCTATGTAGGTGGCCCTTTACACCAAACAGATGCTGGGACTTTGAAACCTGTCTCTTTCTCTCTGCATCCGGAAGATGACTACCAAGAACTTGCTCTGGGTAGAAGTTACCCTCATGTACATTCACAGATCTAGGATCAGTTTATCCTCCATGTATCCTAAACTTTATCATTCAGGGGTGAAACACCAAAGTGTCTAAGGACAACAACAAAGGGTTATCCAACTGCATTAACTCACTCGACCACTAGGTGGTGGTATGTATCTGAGGTGTTGTGGAAACTACTATTAAAAATATATTTTACCAAGCTACCAATTACATCACACTGGAAGAAGTTAAAATACACTAAAGCTACAATTTAAATTAATATAGTTGACTTAACTAAAGTTACTTTGAAAAATTATAGTTTACTTAACTGAAGTTAGTTTGGAAAAAGTAGTTCACTACACACAAACTACTTCCTGAAAAAATTATTATATGTAAATCAGAAATGTTATCGACGACAAATTGCAAGAACATGTCACTTTGAGGTCATATGTTAACAGAATGTGCAATTTAGCATATTAAACACACACTATGTTTCAAGTCAGAATTAGGCAGGTCTGATGCCTAAAACGAAAGAAAATTATTGCCTACACTATTAGAAAAAAGGGTTTCGAAAGGATTCTTAGACTGTCCCCATATGAAAAAGCAGTGTGTAGTTCCAGTAGTTAGCTACACCACTACATAGTAAAACAATTATTAACTACTGATAACACTTTCTAGATTTGAATTTAGTTCAAATAACAACAAGCTACTGAAAATGTAGTTTAATTACTAGACGAACTACAGGTAGTTCGCAACTCCCCAACACTGTGTATCTACTCCCCAACACTGTGTATCTACTCCCCAACACTGTGCATCTACTCCCCAACACGGTGTATCTACTCCCCAACACTGTGCATCTACTCCCCAACACTGTGTATATACTCCCCAACACTGTGTATATACTCCCCAACACTGTGTATCTACTCCCCAACACTGTGTATCTACTCCCCAACACTGTGTATCTACTCCCCAACACTGTGTATCTACTCCCCAACACTGTGTATATACTCCCCAACACTGTGTATCTACTCCCCAACACTGTGTATCTACTCCCCAACGCTGTGTATCTACTCCCCAAAACTGGCTTCTGTGTGTGCATCTTATTCCGCAACGGTGGATGAGTCTGTCTCGACTGTCTGGAGGTTTGACTGAGTGTTTACAGCAACAAAGGGCTGCCAGGTCCTCTCCTCTATAGAGCTGTAGTCTAACTGTAGGACTGCCAGGTCCTCTCCTCTATAGAGCTATAGTCTAACTGTAGGACTGCCAGGTCCTCTCCTCTATAGAGCTGTAGTCTAACTGTAGGGCTGCCAGGCCCTCTCCTCTATAGAGCTATAGTCTAACTGTAGGGCTGCCAGGCCCTCTCCTCTATAGAGCTGTAGTCTAACTGTAGGACTGCCAGGTCCTCTCCTCTATAGAGCTATAGTCTAACTGTAGGGCTGCCAGGCCCTCTCCTCTATAGAGCTATAGTCTAACTGTAGGGCTGCCCGGTCCTCTCCTCTATAGAGCTATAGTCTAACTGTAGGACTGCCAGGTCCTCTCCTCTATAGAGCTATAGTCTAACTGTAGGGCTGCCCGGTCCTCTCCTCTATAGAGCTATAGTCTAACTGTAGGACTGCCAGGTCCTCTCCTCTATAGAGCTATAGTCTAACTGTAGGGCTGCCAGGTCCTCTCCTCTATAGAGCTATAGCTATGCCAATTATACTGAGCTCCTGGTCTACAATATCGACTGCCTTGATAAAATCATACATCATCTATTGGAGTTATTACTGTAGATAAGCCTGAAGAATGAAAGAGTCTGGACTGGTTTTTAATGACCTTGAAAACTATGGATATCTTCCCTGCTTCTATATACCCCCCCTTAAACATATCTTTCAGGTGGGGAACTTCTAAAATGGAAGTGTGTTTTCCTCACTTCTCCGAGATAGGGGTCAAGAAGTGATCGCTCGTATTCCAATTAAGCGATGCATTAAAAATGAATAGTGTATTTTAAGTTCCTAAACCACTTTGCTATTCCCCAGGGGGGAATAATGACAGCTCTTATCTTAATTGCCATTTCTACATGACCTGCTGTGTGTTACCGCCATTCTCACTGTCTTATCTTAGTGGTGACAGTCATGAGTCACAGGCAGCCAGAGGGTGTTGGACTGATTTATCACTCAGATTCACCACAGCGGTTTTCATTTCAAAGCAGACATCCTGTGACTGGGCCTGGGTAGCGTGACTGTGGTCCTCTTTTTGATGCCACATTCCTCTCTGCCTACTCAGCCCAATGGGGATTGTTATTGAAAAGAGTGAGAGCTACGTTAAGAGTCAATGAAATGAAATCTGTGAGACCTCAGTGGGTGGAAACACAGGGAAGTCTGTCTGCAATAGAATGTGCAAAAAGATACCAGTGTGCAGGAGTATCTCTTGCAATGGCATGAGGGGGAAGTGCCAGCCAATCTACTCTCAGCACTGACTAGTGTGTTGGTGACAATCTTGAGAAAACAACATGACATAGTATCAGATCAGGGCTGGCCCTAGCTTTTTGGGGTCCCTAAATGAGATTTGGTTTGGGGCCCCCCACCTCATGGGTAAAACATTTTAGTGAACTCTTGACGGCTAAGAGAAAATAATTAAGTGTTAAAGTTAATGTCATGCAGAAAATGTAATTGTTTTAAAACTAATTTCATGCAATTCTTCTAATTGTGCCATTGTGCTGACAGAACATTTTGCAGTTTTAAAGCAAATTTCCTGCAATTCTACACATTTTACCATGACTTATGACATGTTCATATGATATCTGAGTGAGAGTGACTAACAAAATCAGTGGGGGGCCCCTGGAGGTCAGGGCCCCTGGGCACATGCCCTGCATGCCTGGTCAATAGTCGGCCATGATTACTAGATAGCCGACTAGACTAATTTACACATTTGGTAAACATTTGCTGACATGGGCTAATTGAGTGACTGTCAGTGACTGACATAAGAAGAGAAAAACTGCTGATACACTAACACTATTTTGAAATTGCACCTGATGTACTCTACTATTCTAACTTCAAATTAAATAATATAATAGGGGGCCAGTACTGCATCAGACAGTAGTGTGACTGCATCAGACAGTAGTGTGACTGCATCAGACAGTAGTGTGACTGCAACAATAGTATGACTGCATCAGACAGTAGTGTGACTGCAGCAATAGTGTGCCTGCATCAGACAGTATTGTGACTGCAGCAGTAGTGTGACTGTATCAGACAGTAGTGTGACTGCAGCAATAGTGTGCCTGCATCAGACAGTAGTGTGACTGCAGCAGACAGTAGTGTGACTGCATCAGACAGTAGTGTGACTGCAACAATAGTGTGACTGCATCAGACAGTAGTGTGACTGCAGCAGTAGTATGACTGCATCAGACAGTAGTGTGACTGCAGCAGTAGTGTGACTGCATCAGACAGTAGTGTGACTGCAACAATAGTGTGACTGCATAAGACAGTAGTGTTACTGCAACAATAGTATGCCTGCATCAGACAGTAGTATGACTGCAGCAGTAGTGTGACTGCATCAGACAGTAGTGTGACTGCTGCAATAGTGTGCCTGCATCAGACAGTAGTTTGACTGCAGCAGTGGTGTGACTGCATCAGACAGTAGTGTGACTGCAGCAGTGGTGTGACTGCATCAGACAGTAGTGTGGCTGCAGCAGTAGTGTGACTGCATCAGACAGTAGTGTGACTGCATCAGACAGTAGTGTGACTGCAACAATAGTGTGACTGCATCAGACAGTAGTGTGACTGCAGCAGTAGTATGACTGCATCAGACAGTAGTGTGACTGCAGCAGTGGTGTGACTGCATCAGACAGTAGTGTGACTGCAGCAGTAGTGTGACTGCATCAGACAGTAGTGTGACTGCAGCAGTGGTGTGACTGCATCAGACAGTAGTGTGACTGCAGCAGTGGTGTGACTGCATCAGACAGTAGTGTGGCTGCAGCAGTAGTGTGACTGCATCAGACAGTAGTGTGACTGCATCAGAAAGTAGTGTGACTGCAACTATATTGTGACTGCATCAGACAGAAGTGTGACTGCAGCAGTGGTGTGACTGCATCAGACAGTAGTGTGACTGCAACAATAGTGTGACTGCATCAGACAGTAGTGTGACTGCAGCAGACAGTAGTGTGACTGCATCAGACAGTAGTGTGACTGCAACAATAGTGTGACTGCATCAGACAGTAGTGTGACTGCAGCAGTGGTGTGACTGTATCAGACAGTAGTGTGACTGCAGCAGTGGTGTGACTGCATCAGACAGTAGTGTGACTGCAGCAGTGGTGTGACTGCAGCAGTGGTGTGACTGCATCAGACAGTAGTGTGACTGCAGCAGACAGTAGTGTGACTGCATCAGACAGTAGTGTGGCTGCAGCAGTAGTGTGACTGCATCAGACAGTAGTGTGACTGCATCAGACAGTAGTGTGACTGCATCAGACAGTAGTGTGACTGCAACAATAGTGTGACTGCATCAGACAGTAGTGTGACTGCAGCAGTAGTGTGACTGCATCAGACAGTAGTGTGATTGCAGCAGTAGTGTGACTGCATCAGACAGTAGTGTGACTGCAGCAGTAGTGTGACTGCATCAGACAGTAGTGTGGCTGCATCAGTAGTGTGACTGCATCAGACAGTAGTGTGACTGCAACAATAGTGTGACTGCATCAGACAGTAGTGTGACTGCAACAATAGTATGCCTGCATCAGACAGTAGTATGACTGCAGCAGTAGTGTGACTGCATCAGACAGTAGTGTGACTGCAGCAATAGTGTGCCTGCATCAGACAGTAGTGTGACTGCAGCAGTAGTGTGACTGTATCAGACAGTAGTGTGACTGCAGCAATAGTGTGCCTGCATCAGACAGTAGTGTGACTGCAGCAGACAGTAGTGTGACTGCAACAATAGTGTGACTGCATCAGACAGTAGTGTGACTGCAGCAGTAGTGTGACTGCATCAGACAGTAGTGTGACTGCAGCAGTAGTGTGACTGCATCAGACAGTAGTGTGACTGCAGCAGTAGTGTGACTGCATCAGAGAGTAGTGTGGCTGCATCAGTAGTGTGACTGCATCAGACAGTAGTGTGACTGCAGCAGTGGTGTGACTGCATCAGACAGTAGTGTGACTGCAGCAGTGGTGTGACTGTATCAGACAGTAGTGTGACTGCAGCAGTGGTGTGACTGCATCAGACAGTAGTGTGACTGCAGCAGTGGTGTGACTGCATCAGACAGTAGTGTGACTGCAGCAGACAGTAGAGTGACTGCAGCAGTAGTGTGACTGCAGCAGTAGTGTGCCTGCATCAGACAGTAGTGTGCCTGCATCAGACAGTAGTGTGACTGCATCAGACAGTAGTGTGACTGAAACAATAGTGTGACTGCATCAGTGGTGTGACTGCAACAATAGTGTGACTGCATCAGTGGTGTGACTGCATCAGACAGTAGTGTGACTGCAGCAGTGGTATGACTGTATCAGACAGTAGTGTGACTGCAGCAGTAGTGTGACTGCATCAGACAGTAGTGTGACTGCAGCAGTGGTGTGACTGCATCAGACAGTAGTGTGACTGCAGCAGTGGTGTGACTGCATCAGACAGTAGTGTGACTGCAGCAGTGGTGTGACTGCATCAGACAGTAGTGTGACTGCATCAGACAGTAGTGTGACTGCATCAGACAGTAGTGTGACTGCATCAGACAGTGGTGTGACTGTAACAATAGTGTGACTGCATCAGACAGTAGTGTGACTGCAGCAGTGGTGTAACTGCATCAGACAGTTGTGTGACTGCATCAGACAGTAGTGTGACTGCAACAATAGTGTGACTGCATCAGACAGTAGTGTAACTGCAACAATAGTGTGACTGCATCAGACAGTAGTGTTACTGCAACAATAGTATGCCTGCATCAGACAGTAGTATGACTGCAGCAGTAGTGTGACTGCATCAGACAGTAGTGTGACTGCTGCAATAGTGTGCCTGCATCAGACAGTAGTTTGACTGCAGCAGTGGTGTGACTGCATCAGACAGTAGTGTGACTGCAGCAGTGGTGTGACTGCATCAGACAGTAGTGTGGCTGCAGCAGTAGTGTGACTGCATCAGACAGTAGTGTGACTGCATCAGACAGTAGTGTGACTGCATCAGACAGTAGTGTGACTGCAACAATAGTGTGACTGCATCAGACAGTAGTGTGACTGCAGCAGTAGTATGACTGCATCAGACAGTAGTGTGACTGCAGCAGTGGTGTGACTGCATCAGACAGTAGTGTGACTGCAGCAGTAGTGTGACTGCATCAGACAGTAGTGTGACTGCAGCAGTGGTGTGACTGCATCAGACAGTAGTGTGACTGCAGCAGTGGTGTGACTGCATCAGACAGTATTGTGGCTGCAGCAGTAGTGTGACTGCATCAGACAGTAGTGTGACTGCATCAGACAGTAGTGTGACTGCAACTATATTGTGACTGCATCAGACAGTAGTGTGACTGCAGCAGTGGTGTGACTGCATCAGACAGTAGTGTGACTGCATCAGACAGTAGTGTGACTGCAACAATAGTGTGACTGCATCAGACAGTAGTGTGACTGCAGCAGACAGTAGTGTGACTGCATCAGACAGTAGTGTGACTGCAACAATAGTGTGACTGCATCAGACAGTAGTGTGACTGCAGCAGTAGTATGACTGCAGCAGTAGTGTGACTGCATCAGACAGTAGTGTGACTGCAGCAGTAGTGTGACTGCATCAGACAGTAGTGTGACTGCAGCAGTGGTGTGACTGCATCAGACAGTAGTGTGACTTCAGCAGTGGTGTGACTGTATCAGACAGTAGTGTGACTGCAGCAGTGGTGTGACTGCATCAGACAGTAGTGTGACTGCAACAATAGTGTGACTGCATCAGACAGTAGTGTGACTGCAGCAGTAGTATGACTGCATCAGACAGTAGTGTGACTGCAGCAGTGGTGTGACTGCATCAGACAGTAGTGTGACTGCAGCAGTGGTGTGACTGCATCAGACAGTAGTGTGACTGCAGCAGACAGTAGTGTGACTGCAGCAGTAGTGTGACTGCAGCAGTAGTGTGCCTGCATCAGACAGTAGTGTGCCTGCATCAGACAGTAGTGTGACTGCATCAGACAGTAGTGTGACTGCAACAATAGTGTGACTGCATCAGTGGTGTGACTGCAACAATAGTGTGACTGCATCAGTGGTGTGACTGCATCAGACAGTAGTGTGACTGCAGCAGTAGTGTGACTGCATCAGACAGTAGTGTGACTGCAGCAGTGGTGTGACTGCATCAGACAGTAGTGTGACTGCAGCAGTGGTGTGACTGCATCAGACAGTAGTGTGGCTGCAGCAGTGGTGTGACTGCATCAGACAGTAGTGTGACTGCATCAGACAGTAGTGTGACTGCAACTATAGTGTGACTGCATCAGACAGTAGTGTGACTGCAGCAATAGTATGACTGCATCAGACAGTAGTGTGACTGCAGCAGTGGTGTGACTGCATCAGACAGTAGTGTGACTGCAGCAGTAGTGTGACTGCATCAGACAGTAGTGTGACTGCAGCAGTGGTGTGACTGCATCAGACAGTAGTGTGACTGCAGCAGTGGTGTGACTGCATCAGACAGTAGTGTGACTGCATCAGACAGTAGTGTGACTGCATCAGACAGTAGTGTGACTGCATCAGACAGTGGTGTGACTGTAACAATAGTGTGACTGCATCAGACAGTAGTGTGACTGCAGCAGTGGTGTAACTGCATCAGACAGTTGTGTGACTGCATCAGACAGTAGTGTGACTGCAACAATAGTGTGACTGCATCAGACAGTAGTGTGACTGCAACAATAGTGTGACTGCATCAGACAGTAGTGTTACTGCAACAATAGTATGCCTGCATCAGACAGTAGTATGACTGCAGCAGTAGTGTGACTGCTGCAATAGTGTGCCTGCATCAGACAGTAGTTTGACTGCAGCAGTGGTGTGACTGCATCATACAGTAGTGTGACTGCAGCAGTGGTGTGACTGCATCAGACAGTAGTGTGGCTGCAGCAGCAGTGTGACTGCATCAGACAGTAGTGTGACTGCATCAGACAGTAGTGTGACTGCAACAATAGTGTGACTGCATCAGACAGTAGTGTGACTGCAGCAGTAGTATGACTGCATCAGACAGTAGTGTGACTGCAGCAGTGGTGTGACTGCATCAGACAGTAGTGTGACTGCAGCAGTAGTGTGACTGCATCAGACAGTAGTGTGACTGCAGCAGTGGTGTGACTGCATCAGACAGTAGTGTGACTGCAGCAGTGGTGTGACTGCATCAGACAGTATTGTGGCTGCAGCAGTAGTGTGACTGCATCAGACAGTAGTGTGACTGCATCAGACAGTAGTGTGACTGCAACTATATTGTGACTGCATCAGACAGTAGTGTGACTGCAGCAGTGGTGTGACTGCATCAGACAGTAGTGTGACTGCATCAGACAGTAGTGTGACTGCAACAATAGTGTGACTGCATCAGACAGTAGTGTGACTGCAGCAGACAGTAGTGTGACTGCATCAGACAGTAGTGTGACTGCATCAGACAGTAGTGTGACTGCAGCAGTAGTATGACTGCAGCAGTAGTGTGACTGCATCAGACAGTAGTGTGACTGCAGCAGTAGTGTGACTGCATCAGACAGTAGTGTGACTGCAGCAGTGGTGTGACTGCATCAGACAGTAGTGTGACTTCAGCAGTGGTGTGACTGTATCAGACAGTAGTGTGACTGCAGCAGTGGTGTGACTGCATCAGACAGTAGTGTGACTGCAACAATAGTGTGACTGCATCAGACAGTAGTGTGACTGCAGCAGTAGTATGACTGCATCAGACAGTAGTGTGACTGCAGCAGTGGTGTGACTGCATCAGACAGTAGTGTGACTGCAGCAGTAGTGTGACTGCATCAGACAGTAGTGTGACTGCAGCAGTGGTGTGACTGTATCAGACAGTAGTGTGACTGCAGCAGTGGTGTGACTGCATCAGACAGTAGTGTGACTGCAGCAGTGGTGTGACTGCATCAGACAGTAGTGTGACTGCAGCAGTAGTGTGACTGCATCAGACAGTAGTGTGGCTGCAGCAGTAGTGTGACTGCATCAGACAGTAGTGTGACTGCAGCAGACAGTAGTGTGACTGCATCAGACAGTAGTGTGGCTGCAGCAGCAGTGTGACTGCATCAGACAGTAGTGTGACTGCATCAGACAGTAGTGTGACTGCAGCAGACAGTAGTGTGACTGCAACAATAGTGTGACTGCATCAGACAGTAGTGTGGCTGCAGCAGTAGTATGACTGCATCAGACAGTAGTGTGACTGCATCAGTAGTGTGACTGCATCAGACAGTAGTGTGACTGCAGCAGTGGTGTGACTGCATCAGACAGTAGTGTGACTGCAGCAGTAGTATGACTGCATCAGACAGTAGTGTGACTGCAGCAGTGGTGTGACTGCATCAGACAGTAGTGTGACTGCAGCAGTAGTGTGACTGCATCAGACAGTAGTGTGACTGCAGCAGTGGTGTGACTGCATCAGACAGTAGTGTGACTGCAGCAGTGGTGTGACTGCATCAGACAGTAGTGTGGCTGCAGCAGTAGTGTGACTGCATCAGACAGTAGTGTGACTGCATCAGACAGTGGTGTGACTGTAACAATAGTGTGACTGCATCAGACAGTAGTGTGACTGCAGCAGTGGTGTGACTGCATCAGACAGTAGTGTGACTGCATCAGACAGTAGTGTGACTGCAACAATAGTGTGACTGCATCAGACAGTAGTGTGACTGCAGCAGTGGTGTGACTGCATCAGACAGTAGTGTGACTGCATCAGACAGTAGTGTGACTGCAACAATAGTGTGACTGCATCAGACAGTAGTGTGACTGCAACAATAGTGTGACTGCATCAGACAGTAGTGTTACTGCAACAATAGTATGCCTGCATCAGACAGTAGTTTGACTGCAGCAGTGGTGTGACTGCATCAGACAGTAGTGTGACTGCAACAATAGTGTGACTGCGTCAGACAGTAGTGTGACTGCAGCAGTAGTGTGACTGCATCAGACAGTAGTGTGACTGCATCAGACAGTAGTGTGACTGCAACAATAGTGTGCCTGCATCAGACAGTAGTGTGACTGCAACAATAGTGTGACTGCATCAGACAGTAGTGTGACTGCAACAATAGTATGACTGCATCAGACAGTAGTATGACTGCAGCAGTAGTGTGACTGCATCAGACAGTAGTGTGACTGCAACAATAGTGTGACTGCATCAGACAGTAGTATGACCGCAACAATAGTGTGACTGCATCAGACAGTAGTGTGACTGCAACAATAGTATGCCTGCATCAGACAGTAGTATGACTGCAGCAGTAGTGTGACTGCATCAGACAGTAGTGTGACTGCAGCAATAGTGTGCCTGCATCAGACAGTAGTGTGACTGCAGCAGTAGTGTGACTGTATCAGACAGTAGTGTGACTGCAGCAATAGTGTGCCTGCATCAGACAGTAGTGTGACTGCAGCAGTGGTGTGACTGTATCAGACAGTAGTGTGACTGCAGCAGTGGTGTGACTGCATCAGACAGTAGTGTGACTGCAGCAGTGGTGTGACTGCATCAGACAGTAGTGTGGCTGCAGCAGTAGTGTGACTGCATCAGACAGTAGTGTGACTGCAACAATAGTATGACTGCATCAGACAGTGTTATGACTGCAGCAGTAGTGTGACTGCATCAGACAGTAGTGTGACTGCAGCAGTAGTGTGACTGCATCAGACAGTAGTGTGACTGCAGCAATAGTGTGCCTGCATCAGACAGTAGTGTGGCTGCATCAGTAGTGTGACTGCATCAGACAGTAGTGTGACTGCAGCAGTGGTGTGACTGCATCAGACAGTAGTGTGACTGCAGCAGTGGTGTGACTGTATCAGACAGTAGTGTGACTGCAGCAGTGGTGTGACTGCATCAGACAGTAGTGTGACTGCAGCAGTGGTGTGACTGCATCAGACAGTAGTGTGGCTGCAGCAGTAGTGTGACTGCATCAGACAGTAGTGTGACTGCATCAGACAGTAGTGTGACTGCAACAATAGTGTGACTGCATCAGACAGTAGTGTGACTGCAGCAGTAGTATGACTGCATCAGACAGTAGTGTGACTGCAACAATAGTGTGCCTGCATCAGACAGTAGTGTGACTGCAACAATAGTGTGACTGCGTCAGACAGTAGTGTGACTGCAGCAGTGGTGTGACTGCATCAGACAGTAGTGTGACTGCATCAGACAGTAGTGTGACTGCAACAATAGTGTGCCTGCATCAGACAGTAGTGTGACTGCAACAATAGTGTGACTGCATCAGACAGTTGTATGACTGCAGCAGTAGTGTGACTGCAGCAGTAGTGTGACTGCATCAGACAGTAGTGTGACTGCAGCAGTGGTGTGACTGCATCAGACAGTAGTGTTACTGCAGCAGTGGTGTGACTGCGTCAGACAGTATTGTGGCTGCAGCAGTAGTGTGACTGCATCAGACAGTAGTGTGACTGCATCAGACAGTAGTGTGACTGCAACAATAGTGTGACTGCGTCAGACAGTAGTGTGACTGCAGCAGTGATGTGACTGCATCAGACAGTAGTGTGACTGCATCAGACTGTAGTGTGACTGCAACAATAGTGTGCCTGCATCAGACAGTAGTGTGACTGCAACAATAGTGTGACTGCGTCAGACAGTAGTGTGACTGCAGCAGTGGTGTGACTGCATCAGACAGTAGTGTGACTGCATCAGACAGTAGTGTGACTGCAACAATAGTGTGCCTGCATCAGACAGTAGTGTGACTGCAACAATAGTGTGACTGCATCAGACAGTAGTATGACTGCAGCAGTAGTGTGACTGCATCAGACAGTAGTGTGACTGCAACAATAGTGTGACTGCATCAGACAGTAGTATGACTGCAACAATAGTGTGACTGCATCCGACAGTAGTGTGACTGCAACAATAGTATGCCTGCATCAGACAGTAGTATGACTGCAGCAGTAGTGTGACTGCATCAGACAGTAGTGTGACTGCAGCAATAGTGTGTCTGCATCAGACAGTAGTGTGACTGCAGCAGTTGTGTGACTGTATCAGACAGTAGTGTGACTGCAGCAATAGTGTGCCTGCATCAGACAGTAGTGTGACTGCAGCAGACAGTAGTGTGACTGCATCAGACAGTAGTGTGACTGCAACAATAGTGTGACTGCATCAGACATTAGTGTGACTGCAGCAGTAGTATGACTGCATCAGACAGTAGTGTGACTGCAGCAGTAGTGTGACTGCATCAGACAGTAGTGTGACTGCAGCAGTAGTGTGACTGCATCAGACAGTAGTGTGGCTGCAGCAGTAGTGTGACTGCATCAGACAGTAGTGTGACTGCAGCAGTGGTGTGACTGCATCAGACAGTAGTGTGACTGCAGCAGTGGTGTGACTGTATCAGACAATAGTGTGACTGCAGCAATAGTGTGACTGCATCAGACAGTAGTGTGACTGCAGCGGTATTGTGTTAACTACCCTCCAGACGAGCTTCAATGCCATACAACTCTCCTTCCGTGGCCTACAACTGCTCTTAAACGCAAGTAAAACTAAATGCATGTTCTTCAACCGATCACTACTCTGGACGGTTCTGTCTTAGATTATGTGGAAAACTACAAATACCTAGGTGTCTGGTTAGACTGTAAACTCTCCTTCCAAACTCACATCAAACATCTCCAATCTAAAATTTAATCTAGAATTGGCTTCCTATTTCGGAACAAAGCTTCCTTCTCTCATGCTGCCAAACATACCCTCGTAAAACTGACCATCCTACCGATCCTCGACTTCGGTGATATAATTTACAAAATAGCCTCCAATACTCTACTCAACAAACTGGATGCAGTCTATCACAGTGCCATCCGTTTTGTTACCAAAGCCCCATATACCACCCACCACTGCGACCTGTACGCTCTTACACTCGTCGCCATATCCACTGGCTCCTGGTCATCTACAAGTCCCTGCTAGGTAAAGTCCCGCCTTATCTCAGCTCGCTGGTCACCTTAGCAGCACCAACCCGTAGCACGCGCTCCAGCAGGTATATCTCACTGGTCACGCCCAAAGCCAATTCCTCCTTTGGCCGACTCTCCTTCCAGTTCTCTGCTGCCAATGACTGGAACGAACTTAGTGTGACTGCAGCAGTGGTGTGACTGTATCAGACAGTAGTGTGACTGCAGCAGTAGTGTGACTGCATCAGACAGTAGTGTGACTGCTGCCTTTTCAGTAGTGTAACTTGGTTTGATTTCACATTTTTTTTTACATGTTCTGTTATAAAGAACACATGTTCAACTTAAAAATAACATGTTTTCCATCTCAAGAGGTTAAATAAAGAAAGTGCTTTAGTAGTGCCTATTAAGTGCCAAATAAAGTTACAAGGTTGACAGTAATAGGGTTGACAGTAATAGGGTTGACAGTAATAGGGTTGACTGTAACAGGGTTGACCGTAACAGGGTTGACCGTAACGGGTTTGACCGTTATGGGTTTTACCGTAACGGGGTTGACCGTACAAGGTTGACCGTAGCAGGGTTGACCGTAACAGGGTTGCCCATAACAGGGTTGAACGTACAAGGTTGACCGTACAAGTTTGACCGTACAACGTTGACCGTAACAGGGTTGACCGTAAAAAAGGTTGACTGTAAAACGGTTGACCGTAACAAGGTTGACTGTAACAGGGTTGACGACTTTGTCTTAAATCAGCCATGAATCCCCTTGTTAGAAGATGGAATGGAAACTTGTGGTGTGCAACTCTGAGGGGAAATTGAATGCAAAAAAATATATATATAATTGTTAAAATGTTTAACATGTTATTCTCGGCCCACTCAGTTTTCCACCACAAAAGACCAGAAAATGGCCAAAAAGAATAGAACCAGCTCAGCTGCTTTTATACTATGATGTTCAATGTTTCCTTTGAAAAAAATATATTAGAAAAGGAATATTTCACCGTATTGAAACAAGAGTTCAGTTGTAACAGGGTTCACCTTAAAATGAGGGACAGGCTAGTTTTTGTTTTACCATAAAATGAATCACTAATCACATGAAATAAACAATCATCTCCAGACATGACTGTCAAAGCAACAAAATAACTAGGGTTTTACAATAATAGTGAACTTAACTTTGGGTTAAGTGGGTTACAATATTCCAGGAAGTCACAGAGAACGCTCAGAGGGACACTTTAACAAGTCTTTATTCATATTAAAAATCCAATGTATAGAAATTTCCATGTGGTCTATATTAAACGGCACAATATTTTGACACAATTTCTACAGAAAATATCAAAGGGCACTCATTTCGTGGAACGACCCATAACCAGAACGTATTGCATACCTCAAGTCTTGTTTTTAGTGCAGTCGTCCTATCCATGGTCCCCTGGCTGACATTAAACAGTGTTGAGGACTGACCAGAGCGTGCGCACACACACACACACACACACACACACACACACACACACACACACACACACACACACACACACACACACACACACACACACACACACACACACACACACACACACACACACACACACACACACACACACACACACACTAGCTTGACCAAGGTGCCTCAGCTTTCTCATGAAGCTGTGAATACCTCTTGTGGTGCTATAGAAGGGTTTCTCTGGCTGAGAACATTAGGACATATATTCCCAGTGTTTCTCCTCCCAGTCTTCTCATCTGGTAGGGGCCGAATACAGAAGATAGCCCTATTTGGTAAAAGACCAAGTCCATATTATGGCAAGAACAGCTCAAATAAGCAAAGAGAAACGACAGTCCATCATTACTTTAACACATGAAGGTCAGTCAATGCGGAACATTTCAAGAACTTTGAAAGTTTCTTCAAGTCACTTGTAAAAAGTGCTGTGATGAAACTATCTCTCATGAGGAACACCACAGGAAAAGAAGACCCAGATTTACCTCTGCGGCAGAGGATAAGTTCATTAGAGTTTTTGTGAGATGCAGAGTAGGTGAACGGATTATCTCTGCATGTGTGGTTCCCACCGTGAAGCATGGAGGAGGAGGTGTGATGGTGTGGGGGTGCTTCACTGGTGACACTGTAAGTGATTTATTTAGAATTCAAGGCACACTTATCCAGCATGGCCACAACAGCATTCTGCAGCGATACGCCTTCCCATCTGGTTTGCGCTTAGTGGGACTATCATTTGTTTTTCAACAGGACAATGACCCAACACACCTCCAGGCTGTGTAAGGGCTATTTGACCAATGAGAGTGATGGTGTGCTGCATCAGATGACCTGGCCTCAACAATCACCCGACCTCAACCCAATTGAGATGGTTTGGGATGAGTTGGACCGCAGAGTGAAGGAAAAGCAACTAACAAGTGCTCAGCATATTTGGGAACTCCTTCAAGACTTTTGGAAAAGCATTCCTCATGAAGCTGATTGAGAGAATGCCAAGAGTTTGCAAAGATATCATCAAGGAAAAGCATGGATACTTTGAAGAATGTAAAATAAAAAATATATTTTGATTTGTTTAACAAATTTTTTTTATGTCTTCAATATTATTCTACAATGTAGAAAATAGGAAAATAAGGAAAAACCCTTGAATGAGTAGGTGTTCTAAAAATGTTGACCGGTGATGTGTGTTATTTCATAGTTTTGATGTCTAGTAAAAGGAAAACCCTTGAATGAGTAGGTCCAAATTGACTGGTACTGTACATACAGTGGTAGTCGGGAGTTTACACACACTTAGGTTGGAGTCATTAAAACTTGTTTTTCAACCACTATAGTTTTGGCAAGTCGTTTAGGACATCTACTTTGTGCATGACACAAGTAATTTGACACAAGTAATATTTCACTTAAAATTCACTGTATCACAATTCCAGTGGGTCAGAATTTTACAAACACTAAGTTGATTGTGCCTTTAAACAGCTTGGACAATTCCAGAAAATTATGTCATGGCTTTAGAAGCTTCTGATAGGCTAATTTACATAATTTGAGTCAATTGGAGGTGTACCTGTGGATGTATTTCAATGCCTACCTTCAAACTCAGTGCCTCTTTGCTTGACATCATGAGAAAATCAAAAGAAATCAGCCAAGACCTCAGAAAAACAATTGTAGACCTCCACAAGTCTAGTTCATCCTTGGGAACAATTTCCAAACACCTGAAGGTACCACATTCATCTGTACAAGCAATAGGAGGAATGGGCCAAAATTCACCCAACTTATTGTTGGAAGCTTGTGGAAGGCTACACGAAACGTTTGACCCAAGTTAAACAATTTAAAGGCAATGCTACCAAATACTAATTGAGTGTATGTAAACTTCTGACCCACTGGGAATGTGATGAAAGAAATAAAAGCTGAAATAAATAATTCTTTCTACTATTATTCTGATATTTCACATTCTTAAAATCAAGTGGTGATCCTAACTGACCTAAAACAGGGAATTTTTACTAGGATTAAATGTTAGGAATTTTGAAAAACTGAGTTTAAATGTATTTGGCTAAGGTGTATGTAAACTTCCGACTTCAACTGTATATAGCCTTATTCAGTACTAGGACTTATGGCCCTTAGAGCAGGATGTTAAATTAAACAAGTGACTGTAAAAACAAACTTTAGACGCCTTTTTAAACCTTGAATACACTGCAAGTTTGCATTTCTTGCAACAACAGGGTGATCAAATTAACATTCTACATTTGTATATCTCTGAGTTAAATCTTCTCTTTGATGATCTGGTCCCGGTATCTATCTCTGACCATACAGACTCATTCAGTGACCTGCGCGAGAGTCTGAGGGCCTTATCAAACAGAGTCAGGAAGCCAAATAAACAGTTCTTTGAGTTCAGTAAGTCACAGACAGACAGGAGAGATTAAGGCTCTTTACCGGCTTCCTCTTCACCGGCTTCCTCTTCACCGGCTTCCTCTTCACCGGCTTCCTCTTCACCGGCTTCCACTTCACCGGCTTCCTCTTCACCGGCTTCCACTTCACCGGCTTCCTTCACCGGCTTCAGGGGTCCAGAGTTCTGAATGTTCTAAATGCAAAACGTATGAGAAGAGGGACACAGCGTGCTACTTTTAACCAGGGTCCAGGCTCAAAGTTCCCGTAGGTATGGTTGTACTGTATGGGCCTATACATATGGTATATGGAGTAAACAATATCTATGTAGAGAGAAATCTGACTGAAGGAACCTCAGGTTATTTTCGGGATGTTTGCTCAGGTGAAGAATGACTGTTTTTTTACCCTTTCTCTCTGCTCACCTCTGACCTTCCTGATTATTTATCTCCCATCCAGACTGCAATCAATAAATGTAATTATATTGCTTTGATGTAGCTGTTGTTATTGTGAGACTTTGTTTTTGTATTCATAGCTAAGACAGCTATTTGGACTTAAGATAGCATCAATGTACCAGAACCGTTATGGAACCTGCTGTACCCGTCCCAGGAACACAAGTGCAAAACCCCAAAAGTAATTTTGAAAAGACTGGGCATGGGATCTGAAGCATATGAAATAATATTTTTCTCTCTCTCTCTCTCTCTCTCTCTCTCTCTCTCTCTCTCTCTCTCTCTCTCTCTCTCTCTCTCTCTCTCTCTCTGTATTTTTTCCTCTTTTCCCTGGATTGTGGTCGTTAAACAAATTCAACTCACATGAAGACAGTAACACAAAAACGTGATTACATAACGACACATTTCAATAATTTTCATAGAATAATTGTCAGAGCAGCACGGAGACGATAGGCCAAACTGCATGGCCAAGTTTCCTACATGTATTGTAGCTGGACAAAAGTACAAAATACAAAAGTTCACAGAAGTTCACATGGTATAGGGTTTACAAGTGTTTAGGATTGGCAAGCCTGATCTCAGATCTGTTTATGCTCCTGTGGTCATTTTACAAGATGGCACCAACAGATGGGACCAGGATACTTGGCTCCGATGAGTATCAGTCAACCTCAGTCAGTCACTTCCTGTCAGACCTCAGTCAGTCCGGCGCCGACAGAGATGGCAGCCTCGCTTCACGTTCTCAGGAAACTATGCAGTATTTTGTTTTTTTATGTATTATTTCTTACATTGATACCCCGGGAAATATTATGTTTTAGTACATACAACCGGGCGGAACTATTGGATATAAGAGCAACGTCAACTTACCAACATTACGACCAGGAATACACTTTCCCGAAGTGGATTCTCTGTTTGGTACCCCAACTAGGACAATAGACTGGATCCCAGCCGGCGACTCAAAACAACGGCGGCGCAGGAGAAGAGGGAAACGCGGCGGTCTTCTGGTGAAGCTACGTCGACGGTCGCATCGTGCACCTCTCCCGAGTATTTTAATCGCCAATGTACAGTCTCTGGACAACAAAGTGGACGAAATCAGAGCGAGGGTTGCCTTCCAGAGAGACATCTGAGACTGCAACGTTCTTTGCTTCACGGAAACATGGCTCACTCAGGACACGTTATCTGAGTCGGTACAGCCACCTGGTTTCTCCACGCATCGCGCCGACAGAAACAAACTTCTATCTGGTAAGAAGAACGGCGGGGGTGTGTGTCTTATGATTAACGAGACGTGGTGTGATCATAACAACATACAGGAACTCAAGTCCTTTTGTTCACCTGACATAGAATTCCTTACAATCAAATGCCGACCGCATTATCTACCAAGAGAATTCTCCTCGATTATAATCACAGCCGCGTACATCCCCCCTAAGCTGGCACCTCGACGGCACTGATAGAAATTCATTGGACTCTATGTAAATTGGAAACCACATATCCTGAGGCTGCATTTATTGTGGCTGGGGATTTTAATAAGGCTAATTTGAAAACAAGGCTCCAATAATTTAACCAGCATATCGAATGTGCCACCCGGGCTGGTAAAATCCTGTATCATTGTTATTCCAACTTCCGTGATGCATACAAGGCTATTCTCCGCCCTCCTTTCGGCAAGTCTGACCATGACTCTATTTTGTGGCTCCCAGCCTACAAACAGAAACTAAAACAGAAACCGCCCGTTCTCAGGTCTGTTCAACGTTGGTCTGACAAATCTGATTCCATGCTGCAAGATTGCTTCGAGCACGTGGACTGGGATATGTTCCGGACACCATCTGACAACAACATTGATGTATACGCTGATTCGGTGAGCGAGTTTATTAGGTGCATTGGTGATGTTGTACCCATAGCAACTATTAAAACCTTCCCCAACCAGAAACCGTGGATTGATGGCAGCATTCGCGCCAAAACTGAAAGCGCGAACCACTGCTTTAACCAGGGTAAGGCTACGGAAACATGACTGAATACAAACAGTGTAGCTATTCCCTCCGCAAGGCAATCAAACAAGCTAAGCGTCAAAATAGAGACAAAGTAGAGTCACAATTCAACGGCTCAGACACGAGAGGAATGTGGCAGGGTCAATCACGGACTACAAAAAGAAAACCAGCCCCGTCGCGGACCACGACATCCTGCTCCCAGACAAACTAAACAACTTCTTTGCTCGCTTTGAGGATAATACAGTGCCACCAACACGGCCCGCTACCAAAACCTGCGGGCTCACCTTCACCGCAGCCAACGTGAGGAAAACATTTAAATGTGTTAACCCTCGCAAGGCTGCTGGCCCAGATGGCATCCCTGGCCGGTTCCTCAGAGCATGCGCAGACCAGCTGGCTGGTGTGTTTACGGACATATTCAATCAGTCCCTATCCCAGTCTGCTGTTCCCACATGCTTCAAGAGGGCCACAATTGTTGTTCCCAAGAAAGCTAAGGTAACTGAGCTAAATGACTATCGCCCCGTAGCACTCACTTCCGTCATCATGAAGTGCTTTGAGAGACTAGTCAAGGATCATATCACCTCCATCCTGCCAGACACCCTGGACCCACTCCAATTTGCTTACCGTCCCAATAGGTCCACAGGCAGCCTTCGCAATCACACTGCATACTGCCCTAACCCATCTGGACAAGAGGAATACTTATGTAAGAATGCTGTTCATCGACTACAGCTCAGCATTTAACACCATAGTTCCCTCCAAACTCGTCATTAAGCTTGAGACCCTAGGTCTCGACCCAGTCCTGTGCAACTGGGTCCTGGACTTCCTGGACGGGCGGCCCCAGGTGGTGAGGGTAGGAAACAACATCTCCACCCGCTGATCCTCAACACTGGGGCCCCACAAGTGCGTTCTCAGCCCTCTCCTGTACTCCCTGTTTACCCATGACTGCGTGGCCAAGCACGCATCCAACTCAATCATCAAGTTTGCTGACGACACTACAGTGGTAGGCTTGATTACCAACAACGACGAGACGACCTACAGGGAGGAGGTGAGGGCCCTCGGAGTGTGGTGTCAGGAAAATAACCTCTCACTCAATGTCAACAAAACAAAGGAGATGATCGTGGACTTCAGGAAACAGGAGAGGGAGCACCCCCCTATCCACATCAACGGGACAGTAGTGGAGAAGGTGGAAAGTTTTAAGTTCCTTGGCGTTCACATCACGGACAAACTGAATTGGTCCACCCACACAGACAGCGTGGTGAAGAAGGCGCAACAGCGCCTCTTCAACCTCAGGAGGCTGAAGAAATTTGGCTTGTCACCAAAATCACTCACAAACTTCTACAGATGCACAATCGAGAGCATCCTGTCGGGCTGTATCACCGCCTGGTACGTCAACTGCTCCGCCCACAACCGTAAGGCTCTCCAGAGGGTAGTGAGGACTGCACAACGCATCACCGAGGGTAAACTACCTGCCCTTCAGGACACCTACACCACCCAATGTCACAGGAAGGCCAAAAAAAAGATTATCAAGGACAACAACCACCCGAGCCACTGCCTGTTCACCCCGCTATCATCCAGAAGGCGAGGTCAGTACAGGTGCATCAAAGCTGGGACCAAGAGACTGAAAAACAGCTTCTACCTCAAGGCCATCAGACTGTTAAACAGCCATCACTAACATTGAGTGGCTGCTGCCAACATACTGACTTAAATCTCTAGCCACTTTAAAAATAGGAATTGGATGTAACAAATGTATCACTAGCCACTTTAAACAATTTTGTATATAAGTCAAAGTGTCCCACCATTATTAGTCAGTTGTACAACCAAATGCCTTCAACCGAAATGTGTCTTGCGCATTTAACCCAACCCCTCTGTATCAGAGAGGTGCAGGGAGCTGCCTTAATCGACATCCCACGTCCTCGGCACCCGGGGAACAGTGGGTTAACTGCCTTGTTCAGGGGCAGAATGACAGATTTTTTTCCTTCCTTTATCCTTGTCAGCTCGGGGATTCAAACTTGCAACCCTCCAGTTACAAGTCCAAAGCTCTAACCACTAGGCTACCTGCCGCCCCTGTTTACATATCCGACATTACTCATATCAAATGTATACAATGTACTCTAAACCATCTACTGAATCTTGCCTATGCCGTTCGGCCATCGACTCAAATCTCTAGCCACTTTAATAATTATAATTGGATGAAATAAATGTATCACTAGCCACTTTAAACGTTGCCATTTATATAATGTTTACATATCCTACATTACTCATCTCATATGTATATACTGTACTCCATACCATCTACTGCATCTTGCCTACTCTGATCAGCCATCGCTCATCCATATATTTATATGTACATACTCGTATTCATTCCTTTACTCTTGTGTGTATAAGGTAGTTGTTGTGAATTTGCTAGATTACTTGTTAGATACTACTGCATGGTCGGAACTAGAAGCACAAGCATTTCGCTACACTCGCATTAACATCTGCTAACCATGTGTATGTGACAAATAAAACTTGATTTGATTTGATTTGAGTCAGTTCCTGTCAGACAACCTCAGTCAGTCACTTCCTGTCAGACTCCAAACTGTCATCCTTTTCACTTGCGTCATTTTTAATCATCAAAAAGGTCAAAAGTCTACCTTTAATTGACTCTAGGTCTCTGACATGATCATAGGTCGACCTCTCATCAATTCCAGGCCTCTGTGATGATCATAGGTCGACCTTTCATCGACTCCAGGCCTCTGTGATGATCATAGGTCGACCTTTCATCAACCCCAGGCCTCTGTGATGATCATAGGTCGACCTTTCATCAACCCCAGGCCTCTGTGATGATCATAGGTTGACCTTTCATCGACTCCAGGTCTCTCATATGTATGAACCACATCCCAACTTCACCTGGGTCACCCTCGGGAACCTGATCCATGACTGTAAAGGTTGGTGCGCCATGAATGTCACTACACACACACACACCCACACACACACACCCACACACACACACACACACACACACACACACGCTCCCTGGAGTTCACAGATTCCGATTAAGTAATATTTAATTGAAATGAGGTTATGAGAAGTGAGATTATCTGAAGTGAGGTTATGAGAAGTGAGATTATCTGAAGTGAGGTTATGAGAAAGGTTATGAGAAATGAGGTTATGAGAAGTGAGATTATCTGAAGGGAGGTTATGAGAAAGGTTATGAGAAGTGAGGTTATCTCAAGTGAGGTTATGAGAAGTGAGATTATGAGAAGTGAGGTTATCTGAAGTGAGGTTATGAGAAGTGAGGTTATGAGAAGTGAGATTATGAGAAGTGAGATTATCTGAAGTGAGGCTATGAGAAGTGAGGTTATCTGAAGTGAGGTTATGAGAAGTGAGATTATGAGAAGTGAGGTTATCTGAAGTGAGGTTATCTGAAGTGAGGTTATGAGAAGTGAGGTTATGAGAAGTGAGATTATCTGAAGTGAGATCATTTTTGCTGTTCAGAAAAGCCTTATCAGTGGTAAGTACTATGACCAGGCTGCTAATCGTTGTGTCCTACTGCTGTTATTATGCACTAACAAACACCAATCTATCAATCAGGACTCATGAACCTTCTCCCAGAGCTCTCCTAAACACCAGTCTATCAACCAGGACTCATGAACCGTCTCCCAGAGCTCTTCTCAACACCAGCCTATCAATCAGGACTCATTAACCTTCTCCCAGAGCTCTTCTCAACACCAGACTATCAACCAGGACTCATGAACCTTCTCCCAGAGCTCTTCTCAACAACAGTCTATCAACCAGGACTCATGAACCTTCTCCCAGAGGTGCATTCATAATCATGAACCTTCTTCTCAACACCAGTCTATCAACCAGGACTCATGAACCTTCTCCCAGAGGTGCATTCATAATCATGAACCTTCTTCTCAACACCAGTCTATCAACCAGGACTCATGAACCTTCTCCCAGAGGTGCATTCATAATCATGAACCTTCTCCTCAACACCAGACTATCAACCAGGACTCATGAACCTTCTCCCAGAGGTGCATTCATAATCATGAACCTTCTCCTCAACACCAGTCTATCAACCAGGACTCATGAACCTTCTCCCAGAGCTCTTTTCAACACCAGTCTATCAACCAGGACTCATGAACCTTCTCCCGGAGGTGCATTCATAATCTGCTTGATTATTTAAACAGATCAAAGAGCATTGGAACATTTCACCAGACCTATGAAAGTTGTTGCCAATCATATGTAACAAATAACAATGTTTAAATTAAGCTTTACATTGCCTTGCCGCAAGCAGGACGCCTGGTTTCCACAACAGGTCCAAGATCTCTTTATCACAACAATGACCATGGGAGTTGGCAAGACAACACAAACAGATCCGGGACCAGGCTAGCTCTGTTCTGGACATCCATCAATTCTTCTTATGCCTTGGACGCCTGGGATGTTTCTGTAATTTTGCTATGTTAATGGACGGGACCAGAGAGAACCATGGAGAGGCTCCAGAGGTCCAGATGGAAGAGATCTGTTGGTGTTTAGGTCTGAGATGACCTGAAATACTCTTACAATATTAACAGACCAGGGGCTTTAGAGGCTAATCAGAGGCAGCCGGTGTGTGTACGTGTTCGGCTTGAGTTGTTTGGACGAAGCAGAAGGTGAAGTGTCTGTATCATTGTCTTTGTTTCCAGACACATTGGCCTAAAATAATAAAAAAATATATAACCTTCATTTAACTAGGCTAAGTCAGTTAGTTAAGAACACATTTGTATTTACAATGATGGCTCTTGGAAAGCTTAAAACATGTATATCCACAAACAAAATAAACTGTTGTCACCATCTACCCATGGCTCATTCAGATGAGGAGATATGACTTGAAACATCTGGATTTCCAGTTTAGCTGACACTAATTCCATCAGGTAGTTATGATTTGTGTGATTAGCTGATTATAGTGACCGCAGTGTGTTTTGACCAGCAGGAGGAAGAGGGTGTTTTGGTATGTCTGGGGGGCATACTATGGTTTTCCTAGCCATCTATTGATCCCTCTCTCTACTTTAAGAATTTGACCCCTTTTTTCAATTTCTGCCTAAATTGACATACCCAAATCTTACTGCCTGTAGCTCAGGACCTGAAGCAAGGATATGCATATTATTGATACCATTTGGAAGGAAACACTTCGAAGTTTGTGGAAATGTGAAATTAGTTAGATCTGGAAAAAGATAATACAAACAAAAATCATGCATGTATTTTTTTATTTTTATCATCTTTGAAATGCAAGAGAAAAGCCATATACATCTAGTGTCACGATCTCCGTGAAGGACAGACCAAGGCGCAGCGAGGCATCCAGTATACATATTTTATTTACGAACGTAACTGGGACAAAAACAAAACAAACGAAGATCGTAATGTTGACCATAACATGTCACACAAAACAAAGCTATGACCAAACAATAACCCACAAAATACTAGTGAAAACCCCAAACATATATATGGTTCCCAATTAGAGGTAACGACACACAGCTGCCTCTAATTGGGAACCATTACCCCAACATAGAAACACAACACCTAGAACAGAAAAAAACCCTACACCAAAACAAAACTAAACACGCCAGCCTGTCAAAATCAGGCCTGAACGTGACAGTACCCCCCCCCCCCCCCAAAGGCGCGGACTCCGACCGCACCAAAAGTCCATTGGGCGGGCCTTCCTGTCCCAGGTGGCGGCTCCGGTGCCGGCCGTGCTGGCTCGGGGTCCCACACCAGAGGCCCTGGGCTATTTGCCGGAATAGTTAGTTTAGAACTGGAGACCTTCTCTGGAGGCTCCGGACTGTCGACACGCACTGGGACTCTGGTGTGGGGAGCAGGAACGGGCCGTACTGGGAGAGGTAACGACACACGAACAGGGATCCTGGAGCGTGGAACAGGGACTGGTCGTGCTAGATCCACAACACGAACAGGAATCCTGGAGCGTGGAACAGGACCCACAACACGCACAGGAGACCTGATGTGTATAGCCGACACCCCTCTCCCAGGTTGTTCACTCATCCTGGCTTCACCGATGAGGGAAGCTGGAATGTCGTGCACCGGGCTGTGCGCGTGAACAGGAGACACCGCACGCAGAGCCGGCGCAGGATATTTTGGTCCCAACAGGCGCACTGGAGACCTGGCGCGCAGAGCCTGCACCACTCCTCTAGGCTGCACACTCACCCTAGCCCGACAGATGAGTGGCGCTGGAATTTCGCGCACCGGCCTATGCATGCGCACTGGAGATACCGTGCGCACAACTGCAACGCTCCCTCTAGAGAGCACGAAGAGTTGGCTCAGGAGTCCCTCCTGAAACCGCCAAACTCCCTGTGTGCCCCCCCCAAAAAAAGTTTTGGGGCTGCCTTTCGGGCTTCCTAGCCCGGTGAGTTCCAACAAACCTTTCCATCTCCGGGTTCCATACTCCATATAGATCCTCGTAATATCGCCGCTCCGCTATCGCTGCTTCCAGCTCCTCTCTTGGACGGCGATATTCTCCAGGCTGAGCCCAGGGTCCCCCTCTAAGCAATTCCTCCTCCCATGTCCTGAACTCCCGGGTCTCTCGCTGCTTGGTCTTCTTATGGTGGGTTATTCTGTCACGATCTCCGTGAAGGACAGACCAAGGCGCAGCGAGGCATCCAGTATACATCTTTTATTTGAGACGAACGTAACTGGGAAAATAACAAAACATAAACGAAGATCGTAATGTTGAACATAACATGTCACACAAAACAAAGCTATGACCAAACAATAACCCACAAAATACTAGTGAAAACCCCAAACATATATATGGTTCCCAATTAGAGGTAACGACACACAGCTGCCTCTAATTGGGAACCATTACCCCAACATAGAAACACAACACCTAGAACAGAAAAAACCCTACACCAAAACAAAACTAAACACGCCAGCCTGTCAAAATCAGGCCTGAACGTGACATCTAGATAGGAGTTTACACACACACACACACACACACACACACACACACACACACACACACACACACACACACACACAGACAGATGGCAGCAGTGTGTGTGCAAAGTTTCAGACTGATCCAGTGAAGCATTACATTACTACACTATATTTTGTGTCAAGTCTGCCAGGAGTTTGCCCAAATGTGCCGAATTGGTCTCTCTCTCTCTCTCTCTCTCTCTCTCTCTCTCTCTCTCTCTCTCTCTCTCTCTCTCTCTCTCTCTCTCTCTCTCTCTCTCTCTCTCTCTCTTTCTTTCTCTCTGTGCTTTGACTCAGTCCTCAGGCACATTGCATCTCACCCAGCAGACAGAACACTCCGTATCTAGTCAAGTCAAGTCTAGTCCTCCTCCATGAATCACCATCACCCACTCCTCTCCTTTTTGTCATTGGGAGATGACAGCCCAGCCTCCCCACTCATGGGAACCAAACAGTTAGTGTGTGTTTGTGTGTGCCAAATAAAATGTCCATGTTTACATTGCTACAGACTTTTCCTCATTAGGTTGGTTGTTTCTCTCTGTGCGTGTTTGTGTCTGGCTTTGTAAATACGGAGAAAATGTAATTGGGCGTCACGGTCGTACTGTTGCCTCCTTTGAAAATGGACACTTGAGATGAGTCTATGACAGTATTGATAATTAGTGTGAGAGATTTTCGCTCACCCTAATATTTCTCAGGGTATTTATTTGGATAGGAAACAGAGAATCTGAGAAAGTTATCCAAATAGTTTTACTAGCCTGTGTTGACACTGTGGAGGGTGTGTGACTGTTTGCCCTATTGGGTTCTACAATTTTACCATTTCATTACGAGCAAATCTATCTGGATTATGTTGTGTTGGAGAGTACGGTGCCAGCATCTATTTGACTGTCTGTCTTTCTGTAAAGCCACTGCTGTCCTGGATGGAGACAGGATGGAAAAGTCCCGTGTTCCTGTGACTGTTTCACAGAGATGGACAGGAAGTGTGTGAGAGGGGTCAGACAGAGAGAGAATCACATACATCTGTGTGAGCCAATACAACAACTCCAATATGTCCTCTGATGTGTATTGTCATTCTCTCTCTCTCTCTCACGCACACACACACACACACACACACACACACACACACACACACACACACACACACACACACACACACACACACACACACACAGTACCGTTCAAAATCCTATTTTTCCTAACCCCTAACCCTAACCCTAAACATAAGCCTAACCCTGACCTTATCCCTAACCCTAACCCTAACACTAATTCTAACCTTACAGTTTTTTTCAATTGTTTAAGCACAATTTTGAAAACAGGGCCCGGTTTGTCAAAACACTACACACAATTAGCACAACCCTACACCAAAGTAGCACAACACTTCAGATCATTTGCAAAATGGAACACCTTTGTCAAAACTATACACGACTTCATAAAAACAATATTTTGTTAGCATACGAAACACACATCATATGACTGCAATCTTTTTGAACCAGTTACACACTGCTGTTGCTAACCTAAAACACTTTTAGCAAGTCTAATTCTCAGTGAGTACTGTAAATGAAGTACACAGAGAAAGTGCAACTATACAAACACTACACAAGACCAATGCTGCAGACTGAGGAAAATATCATTTATTTCTCTCCATATACCCAAACCAGTCAACATGTCAACATGGAGAATCACAACAAAACATGTCCCAGTTTTCATGCTACTACAGTAGTGTGCATAACACTATTAGCTCAGCAAACAGACAAACGTAAAATACTGTATTCAGTACAGGTTACAATTACAGTAAATAACAACAACAAACATAAAAAATAATCTGAAAAAAATGGACAATATTGTACAGAAAATACTACAGTAAACATACTATACATTATCTCTTCGCCTAGCTGGATCTGGCCAGAGAATTTCATCAACATCACAAGCAATATCCTCATTAGCAAGACAACACCGGAAGAACCGTCTTGAATGTCGAATCCATCCTTGCACAGCTGCGGCGTCGACTTGGTCACAGGCGTCCTCCATGGCCTGAATGAGGGGTACCTGAGCCTGGGGCTGGAGATCGTAAACCTTCCACCGCCATGCAGAGAAAAACTCTTCGATAGGGTTTAGAAACGGAGAGTATGGTGGAAGGTATAGTACTGTCAACTATGGATGGTGTTGAAACCAGTTCTGGACCAAAGCAGAGCGGTGGAATGACACGTCGTCCCAGATGACAGTGTATTGCATCTGGTGCATTTCATTACCTCCTGTGATGATGTGGTGCAATCGGTCCAAAAATGCGAGAATGTGAGGTGTGTTGTAAGGGCCCATTTTGGCATGACGGAGGAGAACCCCATGCTGTGAAATGGCAGCGCAAAGGGTGATGTTACCCCCACGTTGCCCTGGGACATTGATTATAGCCCTGTGGCCAATGATATTTCTGCCTCTCCTTCTTGCTTTTGTGAGGTTGAACCCTGCCTCATCAATATATATGAATTCATGCAGGATTTCCTCAGCATCCATCTGCCAAACTCTCTGAAATACAGTGAAAGACAAGATTGTGTAGTTCAGGATAGGTCTAGTATAAAGTCAATGTAAAAAAGTAATGTGTGCAGTATGCAACATCACAGTGCTAAAGTGAACAATACAAACCTCTACATACTCATGCCGCAGCCATTTGACCTTCAGGATGCGTGCCAGTGTTGACTGAGAGACCTGATGGACATTATTGAAAATGGCATGGTCACCGATAATGTTTGCTTGTAGTTCTCTGAGCCTGATAGCATTATTGGCCAAAACCATGTTTATTATCTCTCTCTCTTGTTCTTGCGTGAATATGGGCCCCCTTCCTCCTTGTCGTTCCCGACCCTCAATCCTATGTGGAGAATAATACATGTAACTTACTGTACAATGTCACAGGAAGGGGTATCACAAGTGCTGATATGGTGCATACAATAAGTGGCTGATTACTGTAACTGTAGACAGATCTTATTTTACCTGTTTTCCTGTCGAAAAGTCCTTATGACAGATGCCACTGTATATCTGCTAAGATTTGGCTGAACTCTCAGTCCAGCCTCCCTCAGCGTCAATCCGTGGTTCACAACATGGTCCACTAGTGTTGCACGAATGTCATTTGATAAGTTTGGTCCTCTTCTTCTTTGTGCACGTTCTCCTCCTGCTTCAGTTCTTCCTCGACCTCTGGCTCGGCCTCTGCCTCTTCCTCTACCTCCTCTACCTCCTTTTTCTCCTCCTCCTCCTCTCACCCTCACTCTTCTTCTGACTCCTTCCATTTTGGTTGAAGGCAGGTGAACCTACATGCTGCATTTTTATAGTGCTTAAACCTGATTGGTGTGTCTACAATTTAGCAATCGTGTTTGTGCACCTGATGGCTGTGTTTAACAGATTGGCTCATAGGTGTGGTAATTTGACAGTCAGTGCTTTGGAATTGCAAGGAAGTGACATCATGATATACTTCTGTGTCTGATGTATACAAGTGTGTTTAGTGTTTTGCAAATCACTGTGTAATGTTTTGCAAATAGTGTGAAGCTGACAATGTGCTTACAGTTGTGCAAATCTAGCCTTGTGTTTTGCTCCTTGAGTGTAAGGTTTTGCTAATTGTGGGAAAAGTTTAATTTTAGTGTGTAAGCAATCATAAAAAACTGTAATCCTAAACCCCCTAGAAATAGCATTTGACCTTGTGGGTGCTAACAAAAGTAAGACCTTTTGTTAACAAGACCTGTTGAGATGTGACCTGTTGAGATGAGACCTGTTGAGATGAGACCTGTTGAGATGTGACCTGTTGAGATGAGACCTGTTGAGATGAGACCTGTTGAGATGAGACCTGTTGAGATGTGACCTGTTGAGATGAGACCTGTTGAGATGAGACCTGTTGAGATGTGACCTGTTGAGATGAGACCTGTTGAGATAGAGACCTGTTGAGATAGAGACCTGTTGAGATGAGACCTGTTGAGATGAGACCTGTTGAGATGAGACCTGTTGAGATGTGACCTGTTGAGATGTGACCTGTTGAGATGAGACCTGTTGAGATGAGACCTGTTGAGATGTGACCTGTTGAGATGAGACCTGTTGAGATGAGACCTGTTGAGATGTGACCTGTTGAGATGAGACCTGTTGAGATGAGACCTGTTGAGATGTGACCTGTTGAGATGAGACCTGTTGAGATGAGACCTGTTGAGATGAGACCTGTTGAGATGAGACCTGTTGAGATGTGACCTGTTGAGATGAGACCTGTTGAGATGAGACCTGTTGAGCTGTGACCTGTTGAGATGAGACCTGTTGAGATGAGACCTGTTGAGATGTGACCTGTTGAGATGAGACGTTGAGATGAGACCTGTTGAGATGAGACCTGACGCCGATGGCACACACACACACACACACACACACACACACACACACACACACACACACACACACACACACACACACACACACACACACGCAGTCCTGGGCAGGTTGATGAATTGACTGCCCCTCCAGCGTTATGAGCCGGCAGAGCGGTGGCAGGGCTGTGGTCTGGTTCCCTTTCCTCACGGTATTGCCTTACCACCCAGCAGAACCTGTACACTGTGTGTGTGCCAGGGTCTGCATCTGGACCTACCGTCTGTCACTCTGTCTGTGGTTCAGGACCAGGCTGGCAATGAAACAACACACAACTGTTTCGGACCACCACTCTTTTCCCTCCCTCTTCCTCTCTTCCCTCCCTCCCTCCCTCTCTTTTCCCTCCCTCTTCCTCTCTTCCCTCCCTCCCTCCCTCTCTTTTCCCTCCCTCTTCCTCTCTTCCCTCCCTCCCTCCCTCTCTTTTCCCTCCCTCTTCCTCTCTTCAGTTCAACCTAAAGGGCTGTTTTCTACGGCCAGCTGACTGCAGCAGAGCTTTCATTCAGGATTGGCTTGTAATGTTTATTCACCCTTACATACAGTAGGTTGTAATGTTTATTCACCCTTACATACAGTAGGTTGGAATGTTTATTCACCCATACAGTAGGTTGTAATGTTTGTTCACCCTTATGTACAGTAGGTTGTAATGTTTATTCACCCATACAGTAGGTTGTAATGTTTATTCACCCATACAGTAGGTTGTATTGGTTATTCAACCATACAGTAGGTTGTAATGTTTATTCAACCATACATACAGTAGGTTGTAATGGTTATTCACTCATACATACAGTAGGTTGTAATGTTTATTCACCCATACAGTAGATTGTAATGTTTATTCACCCTTACATACAGTAGGTTGTAGTGTTTATTCACCCATAAAGTAGATTGTAATGTTTATTCACCCATTCAGTAGGTTGTGATGTTTATTCACCCTTACATACAGTAGGTTGTAATGTTTATTCACCCATACATACAGTAGGTTGTAATGTTTATTTACCCTTCCATACAGTAGTTTGTAATGTTTATTCACCCTTACATACAGTAGGTTGTAATGTTTATTCACCCATACATACAGTAGGTTGTAATGTTTATTTACCCTTCCATACAGTAGTTTGTAATGTTTATTCACCCTTACATACAGTAGGTTGTAATGTTTATTCACCCATACATACAGTAGGTTGTAATGTTTATTCACCCATATAGTAGGTTGTAATGTTTATTCACCCATACAGTAGGTTGTAAAGTTTATTCACCCTTACAGTAGATTGTAATGGTTATTCACCCATACATACAGTACGTTGTAACGTTTATTCACCCATACAGAAGGTTGTAATGTTTATTCACCCTTACATACAGTAGATTGTAATGTTTATTCACCCATACAGTAGGTTGTAATGTTTATTCACCCTTTTATACAGTAGGTTGTAATGTTTATTCAACCATACAGTAGTTTGTAATGTTCATTCACCCATACATTAGGTTGTAATGTTTATTCACCCATTCATTAGGTTGTAATGTTTATTCACCCATACAGTATGTTGTAATGTTTATTCACCCTTACATACAGTAGGTTGTAAAGTTTTTCACCCTTACATAGAGTAGGTTGTAATGTTTATTCACCCTTACATACAGTAGGTTGTAATGTTTATTCTCCCATACAGTAGGTTGTAATGTTTATTCACCCTGACATACAGTAGGTTGTAATGTCAATTCACCAATACAGTAGGTTGCAATGTTTTTCACCCATACAGTAGGTTGTAATGTGTATTCACCCATACAGTAGATTGTAATGTTTATTCACCCTTACATACAGTAGGTTGTAATGTTTATTCTCCCATACAGTAGGTTGTAATGTTTATTCACCCTGACATACAGTAGGTTGTAATGTCAATTCACCAATACAGTAGGTTGCAATGTTTTTCACCCATACAGTAGGTTGTAATGTGTATTCACCCATACAGTAGATTGTAATGTTTATTCACCCTTACATACAGTAGGTTGTAATGTTTATTCTCCCATACAGTAGGTTGTAATGTTTATTCACCCTGACATACAGTAGGTTGTAATGTCAATTCACCAATACAGTAGGTTGCAATGTTTTTTTCACCCATACAGTAGGTTGTAATGTGTATTCACCCATACAGTAGATTGTAATGTTTATTCACCCTTACATACAGTAGGTTGTAATGTTTATTCTCCCATACAGTAGGTTGTAATGTTTATTCACCCTGACATACAGTAGGTTGTAATGTCAATTCACCAATACAGTAGGTTGCAATGTTTTTTCACCCATACAGTAGGTTGTAATGTGTATTCACCCATACAGTAGATTGTAATGTTTATTCACCCATACATACAGTAGGTTGTAATGTTTATTCACCCGTACAGTAGGTTGTAATGTTTATTCACCCTTACATACAGTAGGTTGTAATGTGTATTCACCCATACAGTAGATTGTAATGTTTTTTCACCCATACAGTAGGTTGTAATGTTTATTCACCCTTACATACAGTAGGTTGTAATGTTTATTCACCCTTCCATACAGTAGGTTGTAATGTTTATTCACCCTTACATACAGTAGGTTGTAATGTTTATTTACCCTTCCATACAGTAGTTTGTAATGTTTATTCACCCTTACAGTAGATTGTAATGGTTATTCACCCATACATACAGTACGTTGTAACGTTTATTCACCCATACAGAAGGTTGTAATGTTTATTCACCCTTACATACAGTAGATTGTAATGTTTATTCACCCATACAGTAGGTTGTAATGTTTATTCACCCTTTTATACAGTAGGTTGTAATGTTTATTCAACCATACAGTAGTTTGTAATGTTCATTCACCCATACATTAGGTTGTAATGTTTATTCACCCATTCATTAGGTTGTAATGTTTATTCACCCATACAGTATGTTGTAATGTTTATTCACCCTTACATACAGTAGGTTGTAATGTTTTTCACCCTTACATAGAGTAGGTTGTAATGTTTATTCACCCTTACATACAGTAGGTTGTAATGTTTATTCTCCCATACAGTAGGTTGTAATGTTTATTCACCCTGACATACAGTAGGTTGTAATGTCAATTCACCAATACAGTAGGTTGCAATGTTTTTCACCCATACAGTAGGTTGTAATGTGTATTCACCCATACAGTAGATTGTAATGTTTATTCACCCTTACATACAGTAGGTTGTAATGTTTATTCTCCCATACAGTAGGTTGTAATGTTTATTCACCCTGACATACAGTAGGTTGTAATGTCAATTCACCAATACAGTAGGTTGCAATGTTTTTTCACCCATACAGTAGGTTGTAATGTGTATTCACCCATACAGTAGATTGTAATGTTTATTCACCCTTACATACAGTAGGTTGTAATGTTTATTCTCCCATACAGTAGGTTGTAATGTTTATTCACCCTGACATACAGTAGGTTGTAATGTCAATTCACCAATACAGTAGGTTGCAATGTTTTTCACCCATACAGTAGGTTGTAATGTGTATTCACCCATACAGTAGATTGTAATGTTTATTCACCCTTACATACAGTAGGTTGTAATGTTTATTCTCCCATACAGTAGGTTGTAATGTTTATTCACCCTGACATACAGTAGGTTGTAATGTCAATTCACCAATACAGTAGGTTGCAATGTTTTTTCACCCATACAGTAGGTTGTAATGTGTATTCACCCATACAGTAGATTGTAATGTTTATTCACCCATACATACAGTAGGTTGTAATGTTTATTCACCCGTACAGTAGGTTGTAATGTTTATTCACCCTTACATACAGTAGGTTGTAATGTGTATTCACCCATACAGTAGATTGTAATGTTTTTTCACCCATACATCAGGTTGTAATGTTTATTCACCCTTACATACAGTAGGTTGTAATGTTTATTCACCCTTCCATACAGTAGGTTGTAATGTTTATTCACCCTTACATACAGTAGGTTGTAATGTTTATTTACCCTTCCATACAGTAGTTTGTAATGTTTATTCACCCTTACAGTAGATTGTAATGGTTATTCACCCATACATACAGTACGTTGTAACGTTTATTCACCCATACAGAAGGTTGTAATGTTTATTCACCCTTACATACAGTAGATTGTAATGTTTATTCACCCATACAGTAGGTTGTAATGTTTATTCACCCTTTTATACAGTAGGTTGTAATGTTTATTCAACCATACAGTAGTTTGTAATGTTCATTCACCCATACATTAGGTTGTAATGTTTATTCACCCATTCATTAGGTTGTAATGTTTATTCACCCATACAGTATGTTGTAATGTTTATTCACCCTTACATACAGTAGGTTGTAATGTTTTTCACCCTTACATAGAGTAGGTTGTAATGTTTATTCACCCTTACATACAGTAGGTTGTAATGTTTATTCTCCCATACAGTAGGTTGTAATGTTTATTCACCCTGACATACAGTAGGTTGTAATGTCAATTCACCAATACAGTAGGTTGCAATGTTTTTCACCCATACAGTAGGTTGTAATGTGTATTCACCCATACAGTAGATTGTAATGTTTATTCACCCTTACATACAGTAGGTTGTAATGTTTATTCTCCCATACAGTAGGTTGTAATGTTTATTCACCCTGACATACAGTAGGTTGTAATGTCAATTCACCAATACAGTAGGTTGCAATGTTTTTTCACCCATACAGTAGGTTGTAATGTGTATTCACCCATACAGTAGATTGTAATGTTTATTCACCCTTACATACAGTAGGTTGTAATGTTTATTCTCCCATACAGTAGGTTGTAATGTTTATTCACCCTGACATACAGTAGGTTGTAATGTCAATTCACCAATACAGTAGGTTGCAATGTTTTTCACCCATACAGTAGGTTGTAATGTGTATTCACCCATACAGTAGATTGTAATGTTTATTCACCCTTACATACAGTAGGTTGTAATGTTTATTCTCCCATACAGTAGGTTGTAATGTTTATTCACCCTGACATACAGTAGGTTGTAATGTCAATTCACCAATACAGTAGGTTGCAATGTTTTTTCACCCTTACATACAGTAGGTTGTAATGTGTATTCACCCATACAGTAGATTGTAATGTTTTTTCACCCATACATCAGGTTGTAATGTTTATTCACCCTTACATACAGTAGGTTGTAATGTTTATTCACCCTTCCATACAGTAGGTTGTAATGTTTATTCACCCTTACATACAGTAGGTTGTAATGTTTATTTACCCTTCCATACAGTAGTTGGTAATGTTTATTCACCCTTACAGTAGATTGTAATGGTTATTCACCCATACATACAGTACGTTGTAACGTTTATTCACCCATACAGAAGGTTGTAATGTTTATTCACCCTTACATACAGTAGATTGTAATGTTTATTCACCCATACAGTAGGTTGTAATGTTTATTCACCCTTTTATACAGTAGGTTGTAATGTTTATTCAACCATACAGTAGTTTGTAATGTTCATTCACCCATACATTAGGTTGTAATGTTTATTCACCCATTCATTAGGTTGTAATGTTTATTCACCCATACAGTATGTTGTAATGTTTATTCACCCTTACATACAGTAGGTTGTAATGTTTTTCACCCTTACATAGAGTAGGTTGTAATGTTTATTCACCCTTACATACAGTAGGTTGTAATGTTTATTCTCCCATACAGTAGGTTGTAATGTTTATTCACCCTGACATACAGTAGGTTGTAATGTCAATTCACCAATACAGTAGGTTGCAATGTTTTTTCACCCATACAGTAGGTTGTAATGTGTATTCACCCATACAGTAGATTGTAATGTTTATTCACCCTTACATACAGTAGGTTGTAATGTTTATTCTCCCATACAGTAGGTTGTAATGTTTATTCACCCTGACATACAGTAGGTTGTAATGTCAATTCACCAATACAGTAGGTTGCAATGTTTTTTCACCCATACAGTAGGTTGTAATGTGTATTCACCCATACAGTAGATTGTAATGTTTATTCACCCTTACATACAGTAGGTTGTAATGTTTATTCTCCCATACAGTAGGTTGTAATGTTTATTCACCCTGACATACAGTAGGTTGTAATGTCAATTCACCAATACAGTAGGTTGCAATGTTTTTCACCCATACAGTAGGTTGTAATGTGTATTCACCCATACAGTAGATTGTAATGTTTATTCACCCTTACATACAGTAGGTTGTAATGTTTATTCTCCCATACAGTAGGTTGTAATGTTTATTCACCCTGACATACAGTAGGTTGTAATGTCAATTCACCAATACAGTAGGTTGCAATGTTTTTCACCCATACAGTAGGTTGTAATGTGTATTCACCCATACAGTAGATTGTAATGTTTATTCACCCATACATACAGTAGGTTGTAATGTTTATTCACCCGTACAGTAGGTTGTAATGTTTATTCACCCTTACATACAGTAGGTTGTAATGTGTATTCACCCATACAGTAGATTGTAATGTTTTTTCACCCATACATCAGGTTGTAATGTTTATTCACCCTTACATACAGTAGGTTGTAATGTTTATTCACCCTTCCATACAGTAGGTTGTAATGTTTATTCACCCTTACATACAGTAGGTTGTAATGTTTATTTACCCTTCCATACAGTAGTTTGTAATGTTTATTCACCCTTCCATACAGTAGGTTGTAATGTTTATTCACCCATACATACAGTAGGTTGTAATGTTTATTCACCCATACATACAGTAGGTTGCAATGTTTATTCACCCTTACAGTAGGTTGTAATGTGTATTCAGCCATACAGTCGATTGTAATGTTTATTCACCCTTACATACAGTAGGTTGTAATGTGTATTCACCCGTACAGTAGGTTGTAATGGTTATTCACCCATACAGTAGATTATAATGTTTATTCACCCATACATCAGGTTGTAATGTTTATTCACCCATACATACAGTAGGTTGTAATGTTTTTTCACCCTTCCATACAGTAGGTTGTAATGTTTATTCACCCTTCCATACAGTAGGTTGTAATGTTTATTCACCCCTACAGTAGGTTGTAATGTTTATTCACCCTTCCATACAGTAGGTTGTAATGTTTATTCACCCATACATACAGTAGGTTGTAATGTTTATTCACCCATACATACAGTAGGTTGTAATGTTTATTCACCCTTACAGTAGGTTGTAATGTTTATTCACCCATACATACAGTAGGTTGTAATGTTTATTCACCCTTACAGAAGGTTGTAATGTTTATTCACCCATACATACAGTAGGTTGTAATGTTTATTCACCCATACATACAGTAGGTTGTAATGTTTATTCACCCATACATACAGTAGGTTGTAATGTTTATTCACCCTTACAGAAGGTTGTAATATTTATTCACCCATACATACAGTAGATTGTAATGTTTATTCACCCATTACAGTAGGTTGTAATGGTTATTCACCCATACAGTAGATTGTAATGTTTATTCACCCATACATCAGGTTGTAATGTTTATTCACCCTTACAGTAGATTGTAATGTTTATTCACCCATACAGTAGGTTGTAATGTTTATTCACCCATACATACAGTAGGTTGTAATGTTTATTCACCCATACATACAGTAGGTTGTAATGGTTATTCACCCATACATACAGTAGGTTGTAATGTTTATTCACCCTTACAGTAGGTTGTAATGTTTATTCACCCATACATACAGTAGGTTGTAATGTTTATTCACCCTTACAGAAGGTTGTAATGTTTATTCACCCATACATACAGTAGGTTGTAATGTTTATTCACCCATACATACAGTAGGTTGTAATGTTTATTCACCCATACATACAGTAGGTTGTAATGTTTATTCACCCATACATACAGTAGATTGTAATGTTTATTCACCCATACAGTAGTTTGTAATGTTTATTCACCCTTACAGTAGATTGTAATGTTTATTCACCCATACATACAGTAGGTTGTAATGTTTATTCACCCATACATACAGTAGGTTGTAATGTTTATTCACCCTTACAGTAGGTTGTAATGTTTATTCACCCATACATACAGTAGGTTGTAATGTTTATTCACCCTTACAGTAGATTGTAATGTTTATTCACCCATACAGTAGGTTGTAATGTTTATTCACCCATACATACAGTAGGTTGTAATGTTTATTCACCCTTACAGAAGGTTGTAATGTTTATTCACCCATACATACAGTAGGTTGTAATGTTTATTCACCCATACATACAGTAGGTTGTAATGTTTATTCACCCATACATACAGTAGATTGTAATGTTTATTCACCCATACAGTAGTTTGTAATGTTTATTCACCCATACAGTAGTTTGTAATGTTTATTCACCCATACAGTAGTTTGTAATGTGTATTCACCCTTACAGTAGATTGTAATGTTTTTTCACCCATACATCAGGTTGTAATGTTTATTCACCCTTACAGTAGGTTGTAATGTGTATTCAGCCATACAGTCGATTGTAATGTTTATTCACCCTTACATACAGTAGGTTGTAATGTGTATTCACCCGTACAGTAGGTTGTAATGGTTATTCACCCATACAGTAGATTATAATGTTTATTCACCCATACATCAGGTTGTAATGTTTATTCACCCTTACATACAGTAGGTTGTAATGTTTATTCACCCATACATACAGTAGGTTGTAATGTTTTTTCACCCTTCCATACAGTAGGTTGTAATGTTTATTCACCCTTCCATACAGTAGGTTGTAATGTTTATTCACCCATACAGTAGGTTGTAATGTTTATTCACCCTTCCATACAGTAGGTTGTAATGTTTATTCACCCATACATACAGTAGGTTGTAATGTTTATTCACCCATACATACAGTAGGTTGTAATGTTTATTCACCCTTACAGTAGGTTGTAATGTTTATTCACCCATACATACAGTAGGTTGTAATGTTTATTCACCCTTACAGAAGGTTGTAATGTTTATTCACCCATACATACAGTAGGTTGTAATGTTTATTCACCCATACATACAGTAGGTTGTAATGTTTATTCACCCATACATACAGTAGGTTGTAATGTTTATTCACCCTTACAGTAGGTTGTAATGTTTATTCACCCATACATACAGTAGGTTGTAATGTTTATTCACCCTTACAGAAGGTTGTAATATTTATTCACCCATACATACAGTAGATTGTAATGTTTATTCACCCGTACAGTAGGTTGTAATGGTTATTCACCCATACAGTAGATTGTAATGTTTATTCACCCATACATCAGGTTGTAATGTTTATTCACCCTTACAGTAGATTGTAATGTTTATTCACCCATACAGTAGGTTGTAATGTTTATTCACCCATACATACAGTAGGTTGTAATGTTTATTCACCCATACATACAGTAGGTTGTAATGGTTATTCACCCATACATACAGTAGGTTGTAATGTTTATTCACCCTTACAGTAGGTTGTAATGTTTATTCACCCATACATACAGTAGGTTGTAATGTTTATTCACCCTTACAGAAGGTTGTAATGTTTATTCACCCATACATACAGTAGGTTGTAATGTTTATTCACCCATACATACAGTAGGTTGTAATGTTTATTCACCCATACATACAGTAGGTTGTAATGTTTATTCACCCATACATACAGTAGATTGTAATGTTTATTCACCCATACAGTAGTTTGTAATGTTTATTCACCCTTACAGTAGATTGTAATGTTTATTCACCCATACATACAGTAGGTTGTAATGTTTATTCACCCATACATACAGTAGGTTGTAATGTTTATTCACCCTTACAGTAGGTTGTAATGTTTATTCACCCATACATACAGTAGGTTGTAATGTTTATTCACCCTTACAGTAGATTGTAATGTTTATTCACCCATACAGTAGGTTGTAATGTTTATTCACCCATACATACAGTAGGTTGTAATGTTTATTCACCCTTACAGAAGGTTGTAATGTTTATTCACCCATACATACAGTAGGTTGTAATGTTTATTCACCCATACATACAGTAGGTTGTAATGTTTATTCACCCATACATACAGTAGATTGTAATGTTTATTCACCCATACAGTAGTTTGTAATGTTTATTCACCCATACAGTAGTTTGTAATGTTTATTCACCCATACAGTAGTTTGTAATGTGTATTCACCCTTACAGTAGATTGTAATGTTTTTTCACCCATACATCAGGTTGTAATGTTTATTCACCCTTACAGTAGGTTGTAATGTTTATTCACCCATACAGTTAAACAATTTATAGGCAATGCTACCAAATACTATCTGAGTGTATGTAAACTTCTGACCCACTGGGAATGTGATGAAAGAAATAAAAGCTGAAATATATCATTCTCTCTACTATTATTCTGACATTTCACATTTTTTAAATAAAGTAGTGATCCTAGCAGACCTAAGACAAGGAATTTTTACTACTATTAAATGTCAGGAATTGTGAAAAACTGAGTTTAAATGTATTTGGCTAAGGTGTATGTAAACTTCTGACTTCAACTGTATATACATTTTACAGACCCAGTATGTTTTACATTGGTTATCTTGTTGTTATTAGTCCCACCCTTCAGCTCCATTCAACCCCTCCCATCTATCTCTTAACACCATCCATATTGGATTTCTATTTGCTATATATTTTTCATCTGTGCTGTGATGCTTCACAAAAATTCTGAATCTTCCTTTTCTCATAATTTCTGCAGATTGTAAATTAAAGGTAAAATGTTTTGCTAAAATATTTATTATACTTTTGATCGATTGACAATTACTTTTCAAATCACCCAGTATTGCTATCTGCAGCATTAGCTCTAGGTAAATGTGGCTTGCCTAGTTTAAAAAACATATAATGATAATTCTGACCAGTCTGCTGGGCCTAGTGGTCTTTGAAGCCTCTGGCCTGCTCTGCTCCCTACTTTTCTAGCATTAACAAGCAACGCACCAAGAATCCAGGTGGTTTTGGGGAGATTGTTTGAGTGTGACTTAGTATATTAATTCAACCATTTTAAAAAAACAAGCACAAGTAAAACTTGAAAAAGCCATTCATGCACATGGGTTAAATCATCGAGGATAACACACAATAACGTCTGAGACTTATTTCCATTGTTAAATCATGGAGGATAACACACAATACAGTCTGGGACTTATTTCCATTGTTACATTTCTTAAAGCTGCCCAGAGAGGACGTTGTTTTTATGGCCAGGGGAAACTCATTCCACTCTCCAGTATACAAGACAGTACCTTTCCCTGCATTACTCCTGAACCTGTATAAGCACACATCAGCAACACCTGATCTGATCTGGTCAGTAAAGAGACCCTGTTTAATCTATTTTCTTCTGTGTTCAGGAGGCTGCTCTCTCTCTCTCTCTCTCTCTCTCTCTCTCTCTCTCTCTCTCTCTCTCTCTCTCTCTCTCTCTCTCTCTCTCTCTCTCTCTAATAACAGGATGTCCATACAGATCCAGGGGATTCTTGGCAGAGGCAGTGTGATGAGGCCTGAGGGGTGAATGTACCAGTTAAGAACCTTTTCCCCTCAACGCCCCGTCCAGACATCAAAAGAGCCCTGTGGAGGGTACACCTGCAGGAGTGTGTGTGTTTGTGTGTTTTAAGCCTGGTACCTTACCAGTGGGTAAAAATGAGAGAGTGAGACTTGAGACTAGGAGACACAACTGACCTAGATCTGAACACAGACATTTCTCACATACGTAGCATACCCTACTATCTAATTGTATATGCTGTTCACACCACAGGAGATGGATAAGGAGGTACAGAGCTTGGGCTGTGCCGTGTACTAGGCTCTGATGGTGGGGCAGAAGAGATACGGGTCATTTGTTTGTGTGGTTGGGTAGCAACAACTAAGTAAGAAATGTCTAATATGTGATGTCATTTTATCCTCAATATGTACATAATAATTTATTTTCAAAAGTTTCTCCAAAGTTTTTCTTTGTTATAAAACAAGGTTCCCCAACTGGCGGCCCACGGGACGAAGGGTAGCTTGAGGGTGGTTTTATTTGCCCCCAAGTTTTCTGAGCAAAATTATTATTTATTATTTCATTGTTGGACGTAGTAGACTGTAAAAACACCAGGAAATGAGCTCCAAGTTATTTTAATTTAAGAAATCTGTTCCCAAGTATTCCCACTCATAATAGAGAGACGTGATCGTATACAAATGTAAGCAAGGTTTGAAATGATTATGTTTTAGTCAAAAATGTATTACTGTTTTGGCTTCTTGCGGTCAATTTGCAGTCTACAAATGTTTTGTAATTATATTCCTACCCCCCGACCATCCGCTCAAGAAAAAAATTGTCTAATTTATGATCCCTGTTGTACAGTGTTTTTAATCTTGTCATCAACATCTCAGTAGAGCTGGAAAGGAGACACAGAGACACAGAGACACAGAGAGGGAGGGAGGGAGAGAGAGAGAGAGAGAGAGAGAGAGAGAGAGAGAGAGAGAGAGAGACACACAGACAGACAGAGAACTGGGAGACAGAGAGAGAACTGGGAGAGAGAACTTGGGGAGAGAACTGGTAGCGAGAGAGAGACACAATTATACCCAACCAAAATTGTCATCAATTAGACAAAATCATGTCATCAACATCTCAGTAGAGCTGGAAAGGAGACACAGAGACACAGAGACACAGAGAGAGAGAGAGAGAGAGAGAGAGAGAGAGAGAGAGAGAGAGAGAGAGAGAGAGAGAGACAGACAGACAGGCAGGCAGGCAGACAGACAGACAGAGAACTGGGAGACAGAGAGAGAACTGGGAGAGAGAACTTGGGGAGAGAACTGGTAGCGAGAGAGAGACACAATTAGACCCAACCAAATCATGAGAAAACAAAAAGAGCATTACTTGACACATTGGAAAGAAATCACAAAAAAATTGCCTTGCTATTGAGAAAGGCCGCTGAAGGCGGACCTGGCTCTCAAGAGAAGACAGGCTATGTGCACACTGCATGAGGTGGAAACTGAGCTGCACTTCCTAACCTCCTGGCAAATGTATGACGATATTAGAGGCACATATTTCCCTCAGATTACACAGATCCACAAAGAATTTGAAAACAAACTCAATTTTGATAAACTCCCATATCTGCTGGTTGAAATACCACAGTGTGCCATCACAGCAGCAAGATTTGTGACCTGTTGCCACAAGAAATGGGCAACCAGTGAACAACACACACCATTGTAAATACAGCCTATATTTATGTTGATTGATGTTCTCTTTTTGCAAATCGTTACAACACTGTATATAAACATAATATGACATTTGAAATGTCTTTATTCTTTTTGGAACTTCTGTGAGTGTAATGTTTACTGTTCATTTTATTGTTTATTTCAATTTTGTTTATTATCTACTTCACTTGCTGTGGCAATGTTAACATATGTTTCACAAGCCAATAAAGCCCTTAAATTGAAATTGAATTTGAATTGAGAGAGAGCGACAGAGAGAGAGAGAGAGAGAGCTGGGAGAGAGAGAGAGCTGGGATAGAGAACCGGGAGAGAGAGAGCTGGAGAGAGAGAGAGAGAGAGAGAGAGAGAGAGAGAGAGAGAGAGAGAGAGAGCTGGGATAGAGAACCGGGAGAGAGAGAGCTGGGAGAGAGAGAGAGAGAGAGAGAGAGAGAGAGAGAGAGAGAGAGAGAGAGAGAGAGAGAGAGAGAGAGAGAGAGAGAGCTGGGAGAGAGAGAGCTGAGAGAGAGAGAACCGGGAGAGAGAGAGCTGGGAGAGAGAGAGCTGGGAGAGAGAGAGCTGGGATAGAGAGAGCTGAGAGAGAGAGAGCTGGGAGAGAGAGAGCTGAAAGAGAGAGAACAGGGAGAGAGAGAGCTGAGAGAGAGAACTGGGAGAGAGAACTACCTGCCCTCCAGGACACCTACACCACCCGATGTCACAGGAAGGCAAAAAAAAAAGATCATCAAGGACAACAACCACCCGAGCCACTGCCTGTTCACCCCGCTATCATCCAGAAGGCGAGGTCAGTACAGGTGCATCAAAGCTGGGGCTGAGAGACTGAAAAACAGCTTCTATCTCAAGGCCATCAGACTGTTAAACAGCCATCACTAACATTGAGTGGCTGCTGCCAACATACTGACTCAAATCTAGCCATTTTAATAATAAAAAATTGGATGTAATAAATGTATCACTAGTCACTTTAAACAATGCCACTTTATATAATGTTTACATACCCTACATTACTCATCTCATATGAATATACTGTACTCTATGCCATCTACTGCATCTTGCCTATGCCGCACGGCCATCGCTCATCCATATATTTATATGTACATATTCTTATTCATTCCTTTACACTTGTGTGTATAAGGTAATTGTTGTGAAATTGTTAGATTACTTAGATCGGAACTAGAAGCACAAGCATTTTGCATTTTGCTCGCATTAACATCTGCTAACCATGTGTATGCGACCAATACAATGTGATTTGATCTGATTTTTATGCCATTTGCTGATGATGTAATTGTTCTCCATGTGATCTTGCCACTGTGGGTAATAATGTTTTAGAATGTGGTACAGTATACATGGTTCCATAATGTGTTGTTTACCTAACAGACTAAACTACTCCTAGTCTCTCCTTCATACCTCTGGGGTATCTAGTAGTTAGCTCTGGTTAGGTTGTAGTTACAGTACTACTGAGCTCTGATGTACGTTGCATTGGAATTCATAAACGAACCGTTGGACATGAGGTGGACCAAATCAAAGAGGCAATTCTCCTGCATCGGTGTGTGTGTGTGTAAGTATGTGTGTGCGTGCACGCATGTGTGTGTTCTCCTACATCTCCCCTACAATGCTGCCGTTGATGTTCCTAGACCCAGACGTCATTGGTATACGTTGCCTTTGGCCAGAGAAAAGTGCTATGCTGTGTTTCCTACCATCACCACCGCTCTCTTTTACACTCCAGTATCTCATACTGTACTCTATACAGGGGATTCCAGGTGCTTGGGATGTTAATGTGTTATCCTGTCAAAGCCATCCAGAAAGCAACAGTCTTACAGTCCAACACTGTTTGTGAAAGACCTCTGTATTCAGATGACATTAGTCAGCCGCTGAAGGGTTGGCTTACTGGTGCTCTTCCATGCCGTCCATAGAAGGGGTGCGTCACTTGAGTGGGTTGAGTCACTGACGTGATCTTCCTGTCCAGGTTGGCGCCCCCAATTGGGTTTGTGCCGTAGGGGAGATCTTCGTGAGCTATACTCGGCCTTGTCTCAGGATGGTAAGTTGGTGGTTGGACATATCCCTCTAGTGGTGTGGGGGCTGTGCTTTGGCTAAGTGGGTGGGGTTATATCCTGCCTGTTAGGCCCTATCTGGGGGTATCGTCTGACGGGCCACACTGTCTCCCAACCCTTCTTGTCTCAACATTCAGTATTTATGCTGCAATAGTTTATGTGTCGGGGGGCTAGGGTCCGTCTGTTATATCTGGAGTATTTCTCCTGTCTTATCTGGTGCCCTGTGTGAATTTAAGTATGTTCTCTCTCTCTCTCTCTCTCTCTCTCTCTCTCTCTCTCTCTCTCTCTCTCTCTCTCTCTCTCTCTCTCTCTCTCTCTCTCTCTATCTCTCCCGGAGGACCTGAGCCCTAGGACCATGCCTCAGGACTACCTGCCCTTATGACTCCTTGCTGTCCCCAGTCCACCTGGCCGTGCTGCTGCTCCAGTTTCAACTGTTCTGCCTGCGGCTATGGAACCCTGGTCACCGGACGTGTTACCTTGTCCCAGACCTGCTGTTTTCAACTCTCTAGAGACAGCAGGAGCGGTAGAGATACTCTGAATGATCGGCTATGAAAAGCCAACTAACATTTACTCCTGAGGTGCTGACCTGTTGCACCTTCTACAACCACTGTGATTATTATTATTTGACCCTGCTGGTCATCTATGAACGTTTGAACATCTTGGCCATGTTCTTTTATAATCTCCACCCGGCACAGCCAGAAGAGGACTGGCCACCCCTCATAGCCTGGCTAGGTTTCTTCCTAGGTTCCGGCCTTTCCGGCTAGTTTTTCCTAGCCACCGTGCTTCTACATCTGCATTGCTTGCTGTTTGAGGTTTTAGGCTGGGTTTCTGTACAGCACTTTGTGACATCAGCTGATGTAAGAAGGGCTTTATAAATATATTTGATTGATTGATTGATGTACAGAATATACTGTAATCTTGAAATGAGGCCATTGGCTCAGCCTGCCCTTATAAATTTGAATGCTGATCTGTAGCGGGTTCGGTATGGGCCACAGGAGAACCAAAAAATGAGGCGCGACACCACGGCTGGCTTTTAGGCTTTTATGTTGCTGCAATAGTATTATCAAAAGACAGGACAGGAACACTCCAATGCACCATCTGACAAGTTATTCTTTCTCTCTCAGTCTTTTCTTGGACACTTTGCTCTCGTCTCGTCTCATCACGTCTGGTTTCCTGGTGACTCTTTACATCATGCTCTGTCTGTCCTTCAGATTACCTCAGTGTGCATGCTTGTGTGTGTGTGTGTTACTGGAGACTCTGTGGATTACACTCAGTCTCTCCTTCAGATTGTCCCAGTGTCCTGTAAAGGTGAGAGCGTTCAGATTGTCTCAGTGTCCGGTAAATGTGAGAGTGTTCAGATTGTCTGTGTCCGGTAAATGTGAGAGTGTTCAGATTGTCTCAGTGTCCGGTAAAGGTGAGAGCGTTCAGATTGTCTCAGTGTCCCACTTACCACATATGCTGCTGTTAGTTATTTTACCCCCACCTACAGTGCCTTCGGAAAGTATTCAGATACCTTGACTTTTCCCACATTTTGTTACGTTACAGCCGTACTCTAAAATGTATTAAATAAAAAATGTTCCTCAGCAATCTGCACACAATAAACCATAATGACATCACAATACACCCTAATGACATCACAATACACCATCATGACATCACAATACACCATAATGTCATCACAATACCCCATAATGACAAAGAGAAAACAGGTTTTTAGAAATGCTCTAAGACTCGAAATTGAGGTCAGGTGCATCCTGTTCCCATTGATCATCCTTGATATATTTCTACAACTTCATTGGAGTCCACCTGTGAGTAATTCAATTGATTGGACATGATTTGGAAAGGCACACACCTGTCTATATAAGGTCCCACAGTTGACAGTGCATGTCAGAGCAAAAACCAAGCCATGAGGTCGAAGGAATTGTCCGTAGAGCTCAGCGAAAGGATTGTGTTGAGGCACAGATCTGGGGAAGGGCACTAAAACATTTCTGCAGCATTGAAGGTCCCCAAGAACACAGAGGCCTCCATCATTATTAAATGGAAGAAGTTTGGAACCCCCAAGTCTCTTGCTAGAGGCGGCTGCCCCGGCCAAATTGAGCAATCGGGGGAGAAGGGCCTTCTTCAGGGAGGTGACCAAGAACCCGATGGTCAAGAGCTCCAGGGTCATATGATGAACAACCTTGTCTGAGACATGGAAACATGAATTGCTTCCCCAGAATTAGCCAGGCTGCAGGCCAGGCTGAATGAACCCTTTAACTCAGAGGGGTGACGTGCTCCTGAATCATGCAGACAGACAACGATTTCAGCAATCAGTCAGCTATACAAGCACATTCCAAGGCACGGTCGGTCCTCACGGTCTGTGTGAGTGAGAGTTAAGGTGGAAGGAAGGGAGGGGAATGAATACCAGGGTGTGTGTGTGTTTGTGTGTGAGTGTGGAGCCTGCAGCCGGGAGCCAGTGTCTCACCAGACTCATTAATCCAGCACATTAGACTGTCATCTCAGATGTTCTGATGACCATACGTGTCAACACAGATCAGACAGACACACACACACACGCACACCCACAAACTGACGACCGCACGTGTCAACACAGATCTGCTTGCTCCCACCCCGCTCCACACCACATCGCATCATGCTCCACCAGCCTCTGCATGACAAAAACTCACCTTGACACACACATGCAGACACCTCCCTCACATAAGTGCCTGGAGAGAGAGAGAGAGAGAGAGAGAGAGAGAGAGAGAGAGAGAGAGAGAGAGAGAGAGAGAGAGAGAGAGAGAGAGAGAGAGAGAGAGAGAGAGAGCGAGAGCGAGAGAGAGAGGGGGGGAAAGAGAGAGAGAGAGTGAGTGAGAGAAAAAGAGAGAGGAGGGGAGGGAGAGAGTGAATTGAAGGAGACAGAGAAAGAGAGAGAGAGAAAGAGGGGCAGGAGATTGAGAGTAGGGAGAGAGAGAGGAGATAGGGAGGGAGAGGGCGGGAGAGAGTGCGAGACAGATGGGAGGTGTGCAGGGAAAGGGAACAAAGGGTTAGGAGAAAGAGAGGAAAGAGAGAGAGGGAGAGAGGGTGAGGAGAGAGAGAGAGAGAGAGAGAGAGAGAGAAAGAGAGAGAGAGAGAGAGACCCTTTTTATAAAAAGGGTTCCAAAAGGGTTATTCCGCTGTCCCCATAAGAGAATCCTTTTGGATGTTGAAAGGCTGTCTGTTGAAAGGCTCCTACATGGAACACAAAAGGGTTCTACCTGGAACCAAAATGGTTTGACCTGGAACGAAAAAGGGTTCTTCAAAAGGTTATTCAAAGGAGACAGCTGAATAACTGTTTTAGGTTCTAGATAGTGTAGAGAGAAGGAGGGCAGAGAGAGAGAGCAAGAAGGATTAAACTGCCCATTGAATTCCAATATCATTCCACACAGGGGATCAGGGTATGAACATTCATCTTAGAAATGTATATGTCGTCACCATCAATAAGTGGAAAGGATTTTGTCATTTTCTTTCTTCTGTCTTCATACAGAACTGCGTACTAATCGTATTAATCTTAGTGTAATTACAGTAGATGGACTGTATATACAGATGTAGAGTAGACAGACTCAAGAAACCTGGGTATGTGGACAAGGTACCTGTAGCTCAGTCTGAAATTTAAGACTGTGTAAAGTTCAAGTGTGGTGAGACATATTTGATGATCTAAGCTTCGATTCGCAAGCCAAAAATGATTTAGCTAACAGAAGTCGGCTGTTCAAGCTTAGTTTGTATAGTTTTATTAAACTATACTTAACAAAAATAAAAGATCCATGAAATTTTTCATTTGCACATGAAAGCTTATTTCCTTCAAATTGTGTGCACAAATTTGTTTACGTCCCTGTTAGTGAGCATTTCTCCTTTGCCAAGATAATCCATCCACCTGGCTGGTGTGGCATTTTAAGAAGCTGGTTAAACAGCATGATCATTTCACAGGTGCACCTTGTGCTGGGGACAATAAAAGGCCACTAAAATGTGTAGTTTTGTCACACAACACAATGAGGGAGTGTGCAATTGGCATGCTGACTGCAGGAATGTCCAACAGAGCTGTTGCCAGAGAATGTTAATTTCTCTACCATAAACTACCTCCAAAGTCATTTTAGAGAATTTGGCAGTACGTCCAACCGGCCTCACAACTGCAGACCACGTGTAACCATGCCAGCCCAGGACTTCCACAATAATTCTCAGGCCCACCCATGGCTGCGACCCTTCCCAGTCATGTGAAATCCATAGATTAGGGTCTAATACATTTATTTCAATTGACTGATTTCCTTCTATGAACTCAGTAAAATCTTTGATATTGTTGCATTTTGCATGTATATTTTTTGTTCAGTATATTATGAGCACCTGTAATCCTTCTGATTTGGAAACAAAAGAGGCCATCTTGAGATTTAGATTCATCCTCGCCACTATAAAGTGAACTGATGATCTTTCATCCAGTAAGAATAAAGAATTTTTCCATAGGCCTTTGAACAGCTTGTAGAACTAAAAGGCAGAAAAATAAATCACCTTGGATGATTTTTCAGAGAGATGTTTCTGATGTGGGATTCAGGGCTACACTATGAGGTGTTGTTTTTCTGGAAGCTTCATGTTTTGGGATATTCCCCAGGATATACTAGAGTTCTGTTTCAGTACAACTTGCCATTATCCTGATCCCAAAATCCCAATCAGGATCAGGGCCATAGGTTCATAAGGAATTCTGCACTGAATCGTAACTGATCCCAAAGATGATTTGGAATTCTGTGTCAGCAGAGTTGCATTGTATTGGCCCATATAGAGGTTACATCTGTCACGCCTGCTCCTGCTCCATCCCTCCGGCACTCGACATCTACTAACCACCAGCCCCGGCTTCATTATTAACTGGTCATCAAATCAAATAAAATCCAATTTTATTAGTCACATGCGCCGAATACAACAGGTGTAGACCTTACAGTGAAATGCTGACTTACGAGCCCCTAACCAACAATGCAGTTAAAAAAATACAGGTAAGAATGAGAAATAAAAGGGTGGCTGGAGTCTTCCTCTGACACCACCTGGTATAGAGGTCCTGGATGGCAGGATGCTTGGTCCCAGTGATGTACTGGGCCGTTTGCACTAGCCTCTGTAGTGCCTTGCGGTCGGAGACCGAGCAGTTGCCATACCAGGCAGTGATGCAACCAGTCAGGATGCTCTCGATGGTGCAGCTGTAGAACCTTTTGAGGATCTGAGGACCCATGCGAAATCTTTTCAGTCTCCTGAGGTGGAATAGGTTTTGTTGTGCCCTCTTCACAACTGTCTTGGTGTGCTTGGACCATGTTAGTTTGTTGGTGATGTGGACACCAAGGAACTTGAACCTGCTCCACTGCAGCCCCGTAGATGAGAATGGGGCCGTGCTCGGTCCTCCTTTTCCTGTAGTCTTGATCACGTTGAGAGAGAGGTTGATGTCCTGGCACCACACGGCCAGGTCTCTGACCTCCTCCCTATAGGCTGTCTCGGCTTTGTCAGTGATCAAATCAAATCAAATTTTATTTATCACATACACATGGTTAGCAAATGTTAATGCGAGTGTAGCGTGTGTCATCGGCAAACTTAATGATGGTGTTGGAGTCGTGCCTGGCCGTGCAGTCATGAGTGAACAGGGAGCACAGGAGGGGACTGAGCACGCACCTCTGAGGGGCCCCTGTGTTGAGGATCTGCGTGGCGGATGTGTTGTTACCTACCCTCACCACCTGGGGGCGTCCCGTCACGAAGTCCAGGATCCAGTTGCAGAGGGAGGTGTTTGTCCTAGGGTCCTTAGCTTATTGATGAGCTTTGAGGGCGCAATGGTGTTGAATGCTGAGCTGTAGTCAACGAATAGCATTCTCACATAGGTGATCCTTTTGTCCAGGTGGGAAAGGGCAGTGTGGAGTGCAATAGAGATTGCATCATCTGTGGATCTGTTGGGGTGGTATGCACATTGGAGTGGGACCAGGGTTTCTGGGATGATGGTGTTGATGTGAGCCATGACCAGCCTTTCAAAGCACTTCATGGCTACAGACATGAGTGCTACGGGTCAGTAGTCTTTTAGGCAGGTTACCTTAGTGTTCTTGGACACAGGGACTATGGTGGACTGCTTAAAACATGTTTGTATTTCAGACTCGGACAGGGAGAGGTTGAAAATGCACAGGTTTACACTTTATATGACCTGTGTGTAGTGTAAATAAACGAATGCCTGAATTAACTGATAATTAACTAAATTATCATAAACAAATACCTGCTTGCACTCGTGCAGCACCGGTTTTCCCATCATACCTTCAGCTAGGAGTTTGGGCATAACCCTGGACAGTTTCCTGCTTCTTGCTGCGTGGTTGTTTGATTTGTCCCAGTCTATGTTGCCTCACCGCTCACATAGCTGGTGGGTTTGAAAAAAACATTATCTTCATTTAAAATGTTTCTATAATTGTTCTGAACCACGAGCCAAAACACGGGTTGAAATAATGTTTTCATGCAGGTGTGCACGCGTCCAAAGCCCCAGTCTTGTGTAGGTAAGCTCTGTTATCATGTTACTAGGGGACATTCCTAGCATGTTTGGGGTTCTGGGGACGCTAGAGATTACGCCCACTTCTCAGGCGATGCCCTCTCCTCTGCCTTTCAGTCCTCCACCCCCCCCCCATGTAAATAAATCCTATCATCCCTTTCAGCACACGCTTCAAATGGGAGCCACATTCCTCCACCCTGCGGACTGAACGATCCTGGACTGACAAATGAAAATATGCTTGCTGTCCTGTTAACCCCCTGGTCAACAAGCAGAGGGGAAGCAGAAGCAGAGATAGAGGGAGGGAGAGAGAGAGAGAGTCTCTCCACTGCCAGAGAGTCCATAGTGCCTGATCCCCTCTTCTCCCCACTGACAGAGAGTCCATAGTGCCCTATCCCCTCTTCTTTCTACTGCCAGAGAGTCGATTCTACCTAGGCAGACCACTGTTGTGACTCAAGAATGAGCGGATCTTCCTAAACGACCGTTCCGGCCAGTCAACAGTATATATATATATGCGTGTGTGTGTGTGTGCCATTCTGCTCTTCATCACTGTGACAAACACCTCTGCTTTCCCTCTTCTACATTCTGCGGCAGCAGGCTTTGACAGACATGTTGGTACATCTGGCCCTGTCTGCACAGTTAACACAGGGAGCACTGAAGACCCCTCTACTCCCCGCAAGAGGCAGAGGAGAGAGGAGGGAGGAGAGAGTGAGGGAGAGAGAGAGGGGAGGAGAAAGAGGGGAGGAGAGAGTGAGGGAGAGAGAGAGGGGAGGAGAGAGAGGGGAGGAGAGAGAGGGGAGGAGAAAGAGCTTGAGAGAGAGGAGGGAGAAGGGAGGAGAGAGTGAGGGGAGAGAGAGGGGAGGAGAGAGAGGGGAGGAGAGAGTGAGGGGGAGAGAGAGGGGAGGAGAGAGAGGGGAGGAGAAAGAGCTTGAGAGAGAGGAGGGAGAAGGGAGGAGAGAGTGAGGGGGAGAGAGACGTGAGGAGAGAGAGGGAAGGAGAGAGTGAAGGAGAGAGAGAGGGGAGGAGAGAGTGAGGGAGAGAGAGAGGGGAGGAGAGAGAAGGGAGGAGAGAGTGAGGGGGAGAGAGGGGAGGAGAGAGAGGAGAGAGTGAGGTTGAGAGAGAGGGGAGAGGAGAGAGAAGGGAGGAGAGAGTGAGGGGGAGAGAGAGGGGAGGAGAGAGTGAGGTAGAGAGAGAGGGGAGGAGAGAGAGGGGAGGAGAGAGTGAGGGGGGAGAATGGAGGAGAGAGTGAGGGGAGAGAGAGGGGAGGATAGAGGGTAAGAGAGAAGGGAGGAGAGAGAGGGGAGGAGAGAGTGAGGGAGAGTGGAGGAGAGGGAGAGGGAGAGGGGAGGAGAGAGAGGGGAGGAGAGAGAGAGGGAGAGGGGAGGAGAGAGAAGGGAGGAGAGAGTGAGGGAGAGAGAGACAGCAAGAGAGTATGAGAGATGGAGAGATATAATTAAACTCTAGCTAGACCTGGATATGGAGCTATCAGTCCAGTCTGTACCATGCCTTTAGCGGCTTGCTGCTATCACAAAGATACCTTTATGCAGACAGACCAAGAGAGAGAGAGGCTCAGGGGAGAGAAAGAGGGAGAGGCCAGCCAGCCAGCCAGTACTTTACTAGACACGCCATGAACCCAGTGGACCAGACTGACAGGAAGACTCCTGCCACAGCAGAGCAGCCATCCAAGGGTCCAACAGAAATATCCGGGAAGAAAGCTGGGTTGAATATGAATGTGCTCTTTTATCAAGGCTTCTATACAAGCAGGCTCAGACCCCAGACATGTTTGACCGTAGCAGCTTTCAATAAATATTTTAAGTTTGGCAGTTGGGCAGTTTCTCTGTCGACTGCTTGCTTCCTGGTGGGAGTAAAGAACTCATCGGGAACATCCAGAGTGCATTCTACATTAGCCAGCTTGTCATAACCTTCTTTTCAATGTTTCAAAACCCATTTGCTGATACTTGAACAGAGACATAAACTGGTTCTGTAAAATGTAAATGTGTGGTGAACATCTACCATAGAAGAACAGTTCATTTCAGTTTCTCAGTGACGTCACCCACAGGGAAAGTGTGAATTTCACGACAACTATGGGAACAACCTTAATCTAGAATTCCGGCAACCGATTGACTGACTGTATACATACATTCAAATAAAGCAGAACTCAGGAATAAAATAGCCAATTTCCATTTCCCATTCCAGGAAAGATCTCAGCGTGTCCTGGAAAGTGTGATAATGTTTACTTTTTAATGTTTGAATAATCATAAGCCCCTCTCTCATAAATTCACTCTCCTGTTTGACTGGAATTAGGAGATTGACAGGCTCAAAACGCTCCGCACGGAACATTCCCACCTGCCATGGTGGTCTCTGTTTGTTGGATAAGAACAAGTGTTATATACCACTGCTGTGCTTATTCAGACCTGTGCTTGATTGAGCCTGCCTGGCTTTATGAACCATTAGAAAAATCCCCAAACTGTAAAACCTGCCCATCTAGGACTCCAGGTAAACTTAAAAAAAACCGGTTGATTTCAAATATAACTATATTTCAAATAGTACCCAAGTCTGGTAACTGCTGGGCTGCAGCTCTGGAAGAGTCCAGGGGTGCCTTGTCATGAATCAGATTAGTCCGTCGGACTGCCAGATGGCGAAGCGTGATTCGTCACTCCAGAGAACGTGTTTCCACTGCTCCAGAGTCAAATGGCGGTGAGCTTTACACCACTCCAGACAACACTAGGCGCTGTGCATGGTGATCTTAGGCTTGTGTGCGGCTGCTCGGCCATGGAAACACATTTCATTAAGCTCCTGACTAACAGTTCTTGTGCTGACGTTGCTTCCAGAGGCAGTTTGGAACTCGGTAGTGAGTGTTGCAACCGAGGACAGACTCGGCGGTCCCTTTCTGTGAGTTTGTGTGGCCTACCACTTTGCGGCTGAGCCGTTGTTGCTCCTAGACCTTTCCACTTCACAACAACAGCAGTTACAGTTGACTGGCGCAGCTCTAGCAGGGCAGAAATTTAACTAACTGACTTGTTGGAAAGGTGGCATCCTATGACGATGCCATGTTGAAAGTCACTGAGCACTTCAGTAAGGCCATTCTACTGCCAAAGTTTGTCTATGGAGATTGCATGGCTGTGTGCTCGATTTTATACACCTGTCAGCAATGGGTGTGGCTGAAATAGCCGAATCAATTAATTTGAAGGGGTGTTCACGTACTTTTGTATATACAGTGCATTATATATATATTTGTAAATATATATATATATGTGTGTATATATATATATATATATATATATATATATATATAGTATATACAGTAGCATATGTCAATTCCTTTTGAACTACTGGAAAAGTGACATATAAAATACAATTATTATGATTATTATCAAAACAACTTCCGCATCAACAACACATATTAGCTTCTCTCAATCAGAGGCATCAGATGAAGAGCTATGTAGCTACATCTGGTTGGTCCATGGACCCTGACAATGAGACCAATAAAACACCAGAAAGTCCCTGTGACATCGGTTATTACAACATCCATCAGGAAATACACGTGATTCTGAAATGGGTCTTTGATTGTTGGACGTACTGTAAATTACCATTGGCATGAAAGGAAAAATGTTCCAGTTTTCTTTTCATGAAAAAAAAAGACCAACATATTCTGAGTGGGACACTGTTGGCCTGAGGCACTCAGCACAGGACTTGTATAGACACACTTATAAGGGTAGTTTTCCAAAATATTAACCCAATATTAGTAGGCTTCTTTCCTCAAGAGGGGTTATGTGTCTTGTCTTACAATTTTAATAACCTGTATTTTTTCTACAGAAAATACTATGAAGTAAATAGTGCATAAGAGAGACACAAAACTCCTAGGTAAGAAAAACTATTACGTTAGAGGTTAACATTTGGGAACGCTGTCCATTTAAGGCAATCCGTTGGTTCTGCTTGTGGACAGAAAACGTGGTGGCTATCGCCTCTCGTCGGCTGAAAACCGGCTTTATGCTGAATCTTTTAATTTTATTTGGAGGCCGAGATAGAACGCTGCATGCTAGACCTTTAGTCTATAGATAATCATTAGTGAACTCTGCATGAACTAAATATGCAGAAATAAATAGTTTCCCTTCCAGTTTAGTAGATATGGGGATGAAGGTGGAGGGGAAAGTGGAAACGTTCATATAGCTGTAGTTGAGAGAATGGAAAAAGAGCCGAAAAGCGAGAACATTATCCACGTGAAACAGCTAAAGAGCTACCCCCTGCGCCAAAGTCTTGTGACAAAAAATCGGTCGAACCCAAATGCGACTTTCAAGTCAATGGATGTAGCCCTGGAGTTGTTTTGGCATTGGCAATTATCTTTTCCATTCCTGCAAATGACTTTACTTCTTCCTCTGTCATTTCATTACGTAACACATGATTCTCTGGGCTGAATCCCAAATCGCACCCTATTCCCTAAGGGCCCTAGTCAAAAGTAGTGCACTATATAGGGAATGGGGTGGTATTTGGGGCACAACCCTGGTCTCTAAAGAAAAGGCGTGTTCCCTACATGTTTGTGCCAAAACAAACCCTTCTGTTTTACTGAGCAGGTCGTTTACATTCTGAATGGCTTCAGTCAAATCCAGAGCTGACTGGGGTCGATATGATTAGACAACACATCAACCTAGAGGTCGTTTACATTCTGAATGGCTTCAGTCAAATCCAGAGCTGACTGGGGTCGATATGATTAGACAACACATCAACCTAGAGGTCGTTTACATTCTGAATGGCTTCCGTCAAATCCAGGGCTGACTGGGGTCGATATGGTTAGACAACACATCAACCTAGAGGTCGTTTACATTCTGAATGGCTTCAGTCAAATCCAGGGCTGACTGGGTCGATATGATTAGACAACACATCAACCTAGAGGTCGTTTACATTCTGAATGGCTTCAGTCAAATCCAGGGCTGACTGGGGTCGATATGGTTAGACAACACATCAACCTAGAGGTCGTTTACATTCTGAATGGCTTCAGTTAAATCCAGGGCTGACTGGGGCCGATATGGTTAGATACAGATCATCATCATGTGTAGTTTTCGCACCTCAGGCCTGGTTCAAATCCCCCTGAAACCACTTCAGCCTAAAATATGCACCGGAAAGACTACTAGCTCAGGGCCAGGGAGTGTGTGTGTGTGTGTGTATATGTGTTTGCGCGTATGTGTGTGTGTGTGCTGAACCCTCCTCCCTTTAAGAAAGGCACCATTCTACGGGTGCAGAGAGAGGAACAGCAACACCCAGGGAAAGTATGAGACACTGGACATGCACGAAAACATTTCCACAGCACTTCTGTTAAAATCGGTTAAGTGTGCACTCTCTCCTTGCTCCCTCCATTCCCACCTCACTCTCTCCACCCCATACATACAAAAGTGAAGATGTGAGGAGCTGAAATGTTTTGCCAGGGTTGAGGTATATTTGATCTCTGTGCCAAGCCCAGGTGATAAAACATTCCAGCAAAAAGTGAAGGTGAACGGAGGAGAGAAAGTGAGTGAGCGTTAAACGAGTAGAGTAAGCCCCTGGGCTCTGAGAGAGAGAGAGAGAGAGAGATGGATGAAGATGGGATGGAGGAGGTGTGAGGGGGGTACAGACCAGGGAGGAGTGCAGTGCATAGGCACATCTAGGGCAGAGAGCCAGGGTGGAGAAACCACGAGCCGCTCCTCTTCATCCTCAACAGAACAGACATCCATGTGTTAGAGAAGAGGGAGGAGAGGGAGGCTCATGAAAGGTGCTTAATAAATTTGTAAGCCTAGAAGCCCCAGCAACTTTCGCGCAGAGCTTATTTTTCATCCCGGAGTCTTAATGATGAAACGAATTGGAGGGCTGGAGGGAAAACAGTCTCTCCACAGAGTCCTCTTTATGAGAGATGCACACCTGCAGGGCACCCACACTGTCCGACCTGGTTTCAAACACCATTCAAAATCTTTCAAATACTTTAAGATTTTTTTCTCTGGTGTGCCATGAGTGCCAAATGGGTGGGTGGGTGAGTTGATGGGTGAGTTGATGGGTGAGTTGATGGGTGAGTTGATGGGGGAGTTGATGGGTGAGTTGATGGGTGGGTCGGTGGGTGGGTGAGTTGATGGGTCGGTGGGTGGGTGAGTTGATGGGTCGGTGGGTGGGTGTATCGGTCGGTGGGTGGGTGAGTTGATGGGTCGGTGGGTGGGTGGGTGTATGGGTCGGTGTGTGAGTTGATGGGTCGGTGGGTGGGTGGGTGTATGGGTCGGTGTGTGAGTTGATGGGTCGGTGGGTGGGTGGGTGTATCGGTCGGTGGGTGGGTGGGTGAGTTGATTGGTCGGTGGGTGTGTGGGTGGGTGGGTGGGTGGATGGGTTGATGGGTTGGTGCAATTGTGCAAGACAAACTCAATCAAGCCTCGATAAAGTATTTGAAAAGATTTATAATACTGTTTGAACCCAGGTCTGCAGTCCATCCCGTCAGGGGAAGTAGTCTGGGAGGCCGAAGGTCAACATGCCAGCTACAGTAGTACCTGTATTCCACAGGTTAAAGGTCATAAGCACTCTGTAGGGGCATTGGGGCCAGTTGCCACTCAGAATCAGGAAAACACAAGCCTTGTTCATTGGAGGAATTAACCAAATAACTAAATAACGCATTGCCGCTGTCTCCTACTTTTATTATTTATTTTTATTTCACCTTTATTTAACCAGGTAGGCAAGTTGAGAACAAGTTCTCATTTACAACTGCGACCTGGCCAAGATACAACAACATACAACAACACAGAGTTACACATTGAAGTAAACAAACATACAGTCAATAATACAGTAGAAAAAAAAACAAATCTCTATACAATGTGTCCTACTGGGTTTAGATAGCAACACAAAGTCTCTCACAGCACATAAAAAAAGCCTACAGAAACACTTGGCAGCACTTTCACAAATGTATACTGTGTGTGAAGCAGTGGTGCAAAGTACTTAAGTTAAAATACTTTAAAGTACTACTTAACTTGTTTTTTGGGTTATCAGCGCTTTACTTTACTATTTATAATTTTGGCAACTTTTACTTTTACTTCACTACATTCCTAAAGAAAATAATGTATTTTTTACTCCATACATTTTCCCTGACACCCGAAAGTACTCGTTACATTTTGACAAGAAAATGGTCCAATACACATACTTATCAAGAGAACATCCCAGGTAATCCCTACTGCCTCTGGCCTGGCAGACTCACTAAACAGAAATGATTTGTTCGTAAATTATTGTAGTGTGCCCCTGGCTATCCGTCAAAGTAGGAAAAATATGAAAATTGTGCTGTCTGGTTTGCTAAATAGGGAGAAGACAGTTTAGGGAGAAGACAGTCTAGGGAGAAGGCAGTCTAGGGAGAATACAGTACAGGGAGAAGACAGTATAGGGAGTAGACAGTCTAGAGAGAAGACAGTATAAGAGGAAGACAGTATAGGGATATGACAGTATAGGGAGATGACAGTATAGGGAGAAGACAGTATAGAAAGAAGACAGCATAGGGAGAGGACAGTATAGGGAGATGACAGTATAGGGAGAAGACAGTATAGGGAGAAGACAGTCTAGAGAGAAGACAGTATAAGAGGAAGACAGTATAGGGATATGACAGTATAGGGAGATGACAGTATAGGGAGAAGACAGTATAGAAAGAAGACAGCATAGGGAGAGGACAGTATAGGGAGATGACAGTATAGGGATATGACAGTATAGGGAGATGACAGTATAGTGAGAAGGCAGTCTAGGGAGAAGGCAGTGTAGGGAGAAGACAGTATAGGGAGAAGTCAGTCTAGGGAGAAGACAGTAAAGGGAGAAGACAGTATAGGGAGAAGACAATAAAGGTAGAAGAGAGTCTTCTAACTGATACCTACCGATGAGAGAACCATGACTCAGAATTAGGGAGAAAGCCAAAATATCGAGTTCAATACTGGAGAAGTTCAATACCAAATATCGAGTTCAATACTGGAGAAGACAGTATAGGGAGAAGACAGTCTAGGGAGAAGACAGTCTAGGGAGAAGGCAGTCTAGGGAGATGACAGTATAGTGAGAAGGAAGTCTAGGGAGAAGACAGTATAGGGAGAAGCCAGTATAGGGAGTAGACAGTCTAGAGAGAAGACAGTATAGGGAGAAGACAGTATAAGAGGAAGACAGTATAGGGATATGACAGTATAGGGCGATGACAGTATAGTGAGAAGGCAGTCTAGGGAGAAGACAGTATAGGGAGAAGACAGTATAGGGAGAAGTCAGTCTAGAGAGAAGTCAGTCTTGGGAGCTGACTGTATAGGGAGAAGACAGTATAGGGAGATGACAGTATATGGAGAAGACAGTATAGAAAGAAGACGGCATTGGGAGAAGACAGTATAGGGAGAAGACAGTATAAGAGGAAGACAGTATAGGGATATGACAGTATAGGGAGATGACAGTATAGTGAGAAGGCAGTCTAGGGAGAAGACAGTATAGGGAGAAGACAGTATAAGGAGAAGTCAGTCTAGGGAGATGACTGTATAGGGAGAAGACAGTATAGGGAGATGACAGTATAGGGAGAAGGCAGTATAGAAAGAAGACAGCATAGGGAGAGGATCAAGTCTAGGGAGATTAAAGTATAGGGGGAAGACAGTCTACGGAGAAGACAGTAAAGGGAGAAGACACTCTTCTAACTGATACCTACCGATCAGTTATGTTGAGATCCATGACTCAGAATTAGGAGAACACGCCTGGTTCACTGGAGCAATTAGCCAAATATCGATTTCTATACTGGAGAAAGTCTAGGGAGAAGACAGTATAGGGAGAAGACATTCTAGGGAGAAGACAGTGTAGGGAGAAGACAGTATAGGGAGAAGACTGTATAGAGAGAAGACAGTATAGGGAGAAGACAGTAAAGGGAGAAGAGAGTAAAGGAGAAGACAGTGTAGGGAGAAGACAGTGTAGGGAGAAGACAGTATACGGAGAAGGCAGTCTAGGGAGAAGACAGTGTAGGGAGAAGACAGTCTACGAAGAAGGCAGACTAGGGAGAAGACAGTATAGGGAGAAGACAGTGTAGGGAGAAGACAGTCTACGGAGAAGGCAGTCTAGGGAGAAGACAGTATAGGGAGAAGACCGTGTAGGGAGAAGACAGTCTAGGGAGAAGACAGTGTAGGGAGAAGACAGTATAGGAAGAAGACAGTGTAGGGAGAAGACAGTGTAGGGACAAGAAAGTATAAGAGGAAGACAGTATAGGGATATGACAGTATAGGGAGATGACACTATAGGGAGATGTCAGTCTAGGGAGATGACTGTATAGGGAGAAGACAGTATAAGGAGAAGACAGTATAAGAGGAAGACAGTATAGGGATATGACAGTATAGGGAGATGACAGTATAGGGAGATGACAGTATAGGGAGAAGACAGTATAAGGAGAAGACAGTATAAGAGGAAGACAGTATAGGGATATGACAGTAAAGCGAGATGACAGTATAGTGAGAAGGCAATCTAGGGAGAAGACAGTATAGGGAGAAGACATTATAGGGAGAAGACAGTGTAGGTAGAAGACAGTATAGGGAGAAGACAGTCCAGGGAGAAGACAGTATAGGGAGAAGACTGTATAGAGAGAAGACAGTATAGGGAGAAGACAGTAAAGGGAGAAGACAGTAAAGGAGAAGACAGTGTAGGGAGAAGACAGTATACGGAGAAGGCAGTCTAGGGAGAAGACAGTGTAGGGAGAAGACAGTCTACGAAGAAGGCAGACTAGGGAGAAGACAGTATAGGGAGAAGACAGTGTAGGGAGAAGACAGTCTACGGAGAAGGCAGTCTAGGGAGAAGACAGTATAGGGAGAAGACCGTGTAGGGAGAAGACCGTGTAGGGAGAAGACAGTATAGGGAGAAGACACTATAGGGAGAAGTCAGTCTAGGGAGATGACAGTATAAGGAGAAGACAGTATAAGAGGAAGACAGTATAGGGATATGACAGTATAGGGAGATGACAGTATAGGGAGAAGACAGTATAAGGAGAAGACAGTATAAGAGGAAGACAGTATAGAGATATGACAGTATAGCGAGATGACAGTATAGTGAGAAGGCAATCTAGGGAGAAGACAGTATAGGGAGAAGACAGTATAGGGATATGACAGTATATGGAGATGACAGTATAGTGAGAAGGCAGTCTAAGGAGAATACAGTATAAGGAGATGTCAGTCTAGGGAGATGACTGTATAGGGAGAAGACAGTATAAGAGGAAGACAGTATAGGGATATGACAGTATAGGGAGAAGACAGTGTAGGGAGAAGACAGTCTACGGAGAAGGCAGTCTAGGGAGAAGACAGTATAGGGAGAAGACCGTGTAGGGAGAAGACAGTATAGGGAGAAGACAGTGTAGGGAGAAGACAGTATAGGGAGAAGACAGTGTAGGGAGAAGACAGTGTAGGGACAAGAAAGTATAAGAGGAAGACAGTATAGGGATATGACAGTATAGGGAGATGACACTATAGGGAGATGTCAGTCTAGGGAGATGACTGTATAGGGAGAAGACAGTATAAGGAGAAGACAGTATAAGAGGAAGACAGTATAGGGATATGACAGTATAGGGAGATGACAGTATAGGGAGATGACAGTATAGGGAGAAGACAGTATAAGGAGAAGACAGTATAAGAGGAAGACAGTATAGGGATATGACAGTAAAGCGAGATGACAGTATAGTGAGAAGGCAATCTAGGGAGAAGACAGTATAGGGAGAAGACATTCTAGGGAGAAGACAGTGTAGGGAGAAGACAGTATAGGGAGAAGACAGTCCAGGGAGAAGACAGTATAGGGAGAAGACTGTATAGAGAGAAGACCGTATAGGGAGAAGACAGTAAAGGGAGAAGACAGTAAAGGAGAAGACAGTGTAGGGAGAAGACAGTATACGGAGAAGGCAGTCTAGGGAGAAGACAGTGTAGGGAGAAGACAGTCTACGAAGAAGGCAGACTAGGGAGAAGACAGTATAGGGAGAAGACAGTGTAGGGAGAAGACAGTCTACGGAGAAGGCAGTCTAGGGAGAAGACAGTATAGGGAGAAGACCGTGTAGGGAGAAGACAGTGTAGGGACAAGAAAGTATAAGAGGAAGACAGTATAGGGATATGACAGTATACGGAGATGACACTATAGGGAGAAGTCAGTCTAGGGAGATGACTGTATAGGGAGAAGACAGTATAAGGAGAATACAGTATAAGAGGAAGACAGTATAGGGATATGACAGTATAGGGAGATGACAGTATAGGGAGAAGACAGTATAAGGAGAAGACAGTATAAGAGGAAGACAGTATAGAGATATGACAGTATAGCGAGATGACAGTATAGTGAGAAGGCAATCTAGGGAGAAGACAGTATAGGGAGAAGACAGTATAGGGATATGACAGTATATGGAGATGACAGTATAGTGAGAAGGCAGTCTAAGGAGAATACAGTATAAGGAGATGTCAGTCTAGGGAGATGACTGTATAGGGAGAAGACAGTATAAGAGGAAGACAGTATAGGGATATGACAGTATAGGGAGAAGACAGTGTAGGGAGAAGACAGTATAGGGAGAAGACAGTGTAGGGAGAAGACAGTGTAGGGACAAGAAAGTATAAGAGGAAGACAGTATAGGGATATGACAGTATAGGGAGATGACACTATAGGGAGATGTCAGTCTAGGGAGATGACTGTATAGGGAGAAGACAGTATAAGGAGAAGACAGTATAAGAGGAAGACAGTATAGGGATATGACAGTATAGGGAGATGACAGTATAGGGAGATGACAGTATAGGGAGAAGACAGTATAAGGAGAAGACAGTATAAGAGGAAGACAGTATAGGGATATGACAGTAAAGCGAGATGACAGTATAGTGAGAAGGCAATCTAGGGAGAAGACAGTATAGGGAGAAGACATTCTAGGGAGAAGACAGTGTAGGGAGAAGACAGTATAGGGAGAAGACAGTCCAGGGAGAAGACAGTATAGGGAGAAGACTGTATAGAGAGAAGACAGTATAGGGAGAAGACAGTAAAGGGAGAAGAGAGTAAAGGAGAAGACAGTGTAGGGAGAAGACAGTATACGGAGAAGGCAGTCTAGGGAGAAGACAGTGTAGGGAGAAGACAGTCTACGAAGAAGGCAGACTAGGGAGAAGACAGTATAGGGAGAAGACAGTGTAGGGAGAAGACAGTCTACGGAGAAGGCAGTCTAGGGAGAAGACAGTATAGGGAGAAGACCGTGTAGGGAGAAGACAGTATAGGGAGAAGACAGTATAGGGAGAAGACAGTGTAGGGACAAGAAAGTATAAGAGGAAGACAGTATAGGGATATGACAGTATACGGAGATGACACTATAGGGAGAAGTCAGTCTGGGGAGATGACTGTATAGCTAGAAGACAGTATAAGGAGAAGACAGTATAAGAGGAAGACAGTATAGGGATATGACAGTATAGGGAGATGACAGTATAGGGAGAAGACAGTATAAGGAGAAGACAGTATAAGAGGAAGACAGTATAGAGATATGACAGTATAGCGAGATGACAGTATAGTGAGAAGGCAGTCTAAGGAGAATACAGTATAAGGAGATGTCAGTCTAGGGAGATGACTGTATAGGGAGAAGACAGTATAAGAGGAAGACAGTATAGGGATATGACAGTATAGGGAGATGTCAGTCTAGGGAGATGACTGTATAGGGAGAAGACAGTATAGGGAGAAGACAGTATAGAAAGAAGACAGCATAGGGAGGGGACAGTCTAGGGAGATGACAGTATAGGGAGAAGACAGTATAAGAGGAAGACAGTATAGGGATATGACATTATAGGGAGATGACAGTATAGTGAGAAGGCAGTCTAGGGAAAAGGCAGTATAGGGAGAAGACAGTATAGGGAGAAGTCAGTCTAGGGAGAAGTCAGTCTAGGGAGAAGACAGTATAGGGAGAAGGCACTCTAGGGAGAAGACAGTATAGGGCGAAGTCTGTCTAGGAAGCAGTCAGTCTATGGAGATGACTTTATAGGGAGAAGACAGTGTAGGGAGAAGACAGTTTAGGGAGAAGACAGTCTAGCGAGAAGACAGTCTAGCGAGAAGACATTATAGGATGAAGACAGTATAGGGAGAAGGCAGTCTAGGGAGAATACAGTATAAGGAGATGTCAGTCTAGGGAGATGACTGTATAGGGAGAAGACAGTATAAGAGGAAGACAGTATATGGATATGACAGTATAGGGAGATGTCAGTCTAGGGAGATGACAGTATAGTGAGAAGGCAGTCTAGGGAGAATACAGTATAAGGAGATGTCAGTCTAGGGAGATGACTGTATAGGGAGAAGACAGTATAAGAGGAAGACAGTATAGGGATATGACAGTATAGGGAGATGTCAGTCTAGGGAGATGACTGTATAGGGAGAAGACAGTATAGGGAGAAGACAGTATAGAAAGAAGACAGCATAGGGAGGGGACAGTCTAGGGAGATGACAGTATAGGGAGAAGACAGTATAAGAGGAAGACAGTATAGGGATATGACATTATAGGAGATGACAGTATAGTGAGAAGGCAGTCTAGGGAGAAGGCAGTATAGGGAGAAGACAGTATAGGGAGAAGTCAGTCTAGGGAGAAGTCAGTCTAGGGAGAAGACAGTATAGGGAGAAGGCACTCTAGGGAGAAGACAGTATAGGGCGAAGTCTGTCTAGGAAGCAGTCAGTCTATGGAGATGACTTTATAGGGAGAAGACAGTGTAGGGAGAAGACAGTATAGGGAGAAGACAGTCTAGCGAGAAGACAGTCTAGCGAGAAGACATTATAGGATGAAGACAGTATAGGGAGAAGGCAGTCTAGGGAGAATACAGTATAAGGAGATGTCAGTCTAGGAGATGACTGTATAGGGAGAAGACAGTATAAGAGGAAGACAGTATATGGATATGACAGTATAGGGAGATGTCAGTCTAGGGAGATGACAGTATAGTGAGAAGGCAGTCTAGGGAGAATACAGTATAAGGAGATGTCAGTCTAGGGAGATGACTGTATAGGGAGAAGACAGTATAAGAGGAAGACAGTATAGGGATATGACAGTATAGGGAGATGTCAGTCTAGGGAGATGACTGTATAGGGAGAAGACAGTATAGGGAGAAGACAGTATAGAAAGAAGACAGCATAGGGAGGGGACAGTCTAGGGAGATGACAGTATAGGGAGAAGACAGTATAAGAGGAAGACAGTATAGGGATATGACATTATAGGTAGATGACAGTATAGTGAGAAGGCAGTCTAGGGAGAAGGCAGTATAGGGAGAAGACAGTATAGGGAGAAGTCAGTCTAGGGAGAAGTCAGTCTAGGGAGAAGACAGTATAGGGAGAAGGCACTCTAGGGAGAAGACAGTATAGGGCGAAGTCTGTCTAGGAAGCAGTCAGTCTATGGAGATGACTTTATAGGGAGAAGACAGTGTAGGGAGAAGACAGTATAGGGAGAAGACAGTCTAGCGAGAAGACAGTCTAGCGAGAAGACATTATAGGATGAAGACAGTATAGGGAGAAGGCAGTCTAGGGAGAATACAGTATAAGGAGATGTCAGTCTAGGGAGATGACTGTATAGGGAGAAGACAGTATAAGAGGAAGACAGTATATGGATATGACAGTATAGGGAGATGTCAGTCTAGGGAGATGACAGTATAGTGAGAAGGCAGTCTAGGGAGAATACAGTATAAGGAGATGTCAGTCTAGGGAGATGACTGTATAGGGAGAAGACAGTATAAGAGGAAGACAGTATAGGGATATGACAGTATAGGGAGATGTCAGTCTAGGGAGAAGACAGTATAGGGAGAAGACAGTATAGAAAGAAGACAGCATAGGGAGGGGACAGTCTAGGGAGATGACAGTATAGGGAGAAGACAGTATAAGAGGAAGACAGTATAGGGATATGACATTATAGGGAGATGACAGTATAGTGAGAAGGCAGTCTAGGGAGAAGGCAGTATAGGGAGAAGACAGTATAGGGAGAAGTCAGTCTAGGGAGAAGTCAGTCTAGGGAGAAGACAGTATAGGGAGAAGGCACTCTAGGGAGAAGACAGTATAGGGCGAAGTCTGTCTAGGAAGCAGTCAGTCTATGGAGATGACTTTATAGGGAGAAGACAGTGTAGGGAGAAGACAGTATAGGGAGAAGACAGTCTAGCGAGAAGACAGTCTAGCGAGAAGACATTATAGGATGAAGACAGTATAGGGAGAAGGCAGTCTAGGGAGAATACAGTATAAGGAGATGTCAGTCTAGGGAGATGACTGTATAGGGAGAAGACAGTATAAGAGGAAGACAGTATATGGATATGACAGTATAGGGAGATGTCAGTCTAGGGAGATGACAGTATAGTGAGAAGGCAGTCTAGGGAGAATACAGTATAAGGAGATGTCAGTCTAGGGAGATGACTGTATAGGGAGAAGACAGTATAAGAGGAAGACAGTATAGGGATATGACAGTATAGGGAGATGTCAGTCTAGGGAGATGACTGTATAGGGAGAAGACAGTATAGGGAGAAGACAGTATAGAAAGAAGACAGCATAGGGAGGGGACAGTCTAGGGAGATGACAGTATAGGGAGAAGACAGTATAAGAGGAAGACAGTATAGGGATATGACATTATAGGGAGATGACAGTATAGTGAGAAGGCAGTCTAGGGAAAAGGCAGTATAGGGAGAAGACAGTATAGGGAGAAGTCAGTCTAGGGAGAAGTCAGTCTAGGGAGAAGACAGTATAGGGAGAAGGCACTCTAGGGAGAAGACAGTATAGGGCGAAGTCTGTCTAGGAAGCAGTCAGTCTATGGAGATGACTTTATAGGGAGAAGACAGTGTAGGGAGAAGACAGTATAGGGAGAAGACAGTCTAGCGAGAAGACAGTCTAGCGAGAAGACATTATAGGATGAAGACAGTATAGGGAGAAGGCAGTCTAGGGAGAATACAGTATAAGGAGATGTCAGTCTAGGGAGATGACTGTATAGGGAGAAGACAGTATAAGAGGAAGACAGTATATGGATATGACAGTATAGGGAGATGTCAGTCTAGGGAGATGACAGTATAGTGAGAAGGCAGTCTAGGGAGAATACAGTATAAGGAGATGTCAGTCTAGGGAGATGACTGTATAGGGAGAAGACAGTATAAGAGGAAGACAGTATAGGGATATGACAGTATAGGGAGATGTCAGTCTAGGGAGATGACTGTATAGGGAGAAGACAGTATAGGGAGAAGACAGTATAGAAAGAAGACAGCATAGGGAGGGGACAGTCTAGGGAGATGACAGTATAGGGAGAAGACAGTATAAGAGGAAGACAGTATAGGGATATGACATTATAGGGAGATGACAGTATAGTGAGAAGGCAGTCTAGGGAGAAGGCAGTATAGGGAGAAGACAGTATAGGGAGAAGTCAGTCTAGGGAGAAGTCAGTCTAGGGAGAAGACAGTATAGGGAGAAGGCACTCTAGGGAGAAGACAGTATAGGGCGAAGTCTGTCTAGGAAGCAGTCAGTCTATGGAGATGACTTTATAGGGAGAAGACAGTGTAGGGAGAAGACAGTATAGGGAGAAGACAGTCTAGCGAGAAGACAGTCTAGCGAGAAGACATTATAGGATGAAGACAGTATAGGGAGAAGGCAGTCTAGGGAGAATACAGTATAAGGAGATGTCAGTCTAGGAGATGACTGTATAGGGAGAAGACAGTATAAGAGGAAGACAGTATATGGATATGACAGTATAGGGAGATGTCAGTCTAGGGAGATGACAGTATAGTGAGAAGGCAGTCTAGGGAGAATACAGTATAAGGAGATGTCCAGTCTCACGGAGATGACTGTATAGGGAGAAGACAGTATAAGAGGAAGACAGTATAGGGATATGACAGTATAGGGAGATGTCAGTCTAGGGAGATGACTGTATAGGGAGAAGACAGTATAGGGAGAAGACAGTATAGAAAGAAGACAGCATAGGGAGGGGACAGTCTAGGGAGATGACAGTATAGGGAGAAGACAGTATAAGAGGAAGACAGTATAGGGATATGACATTATAGGGAGATGACAGTATAGTGAGAAGGCAGTCTAGGGAGAAGGCAGTATAGGGAGAAGACAGTATAGGGAGAAGTCAGTCTAGGGAGAAGTCAGTCTAGGGAGAAGACAGTATAGGGAGAAGTCAGTCTAGGGAGAAGTCAGTCTAGGGAGAAGACAGTATAGGGAGAAGGCACTCTAGGGAGAAGACAGTATAGGGCGAAGTCTGTCTAGGAAGCAGTCAGTCTATGGAGATGACTTTATAGGGAGAAGACAGTGTAGGGAGAAGACAGTATAGGGAGAAGACAGTCTAGCGAGAAGACAGTATAGGGAGATGACAGTATAGGGAGAAGACAGTATAGGATGAAGACAGTATAGGGAGATGACAGTATAGGGAGTTGACAGTATAGGGAGCAGGAAGTCTAGGGAGAAGACAGTATAGGGAGAAGTCAGTGTAGGAAGAAGTCAGTCTAGGGAGATGACTGTATAGGGAGAAGACAGTAACTGTATAGGGAGAAGACAGTATATGGAGAAAAGAGTCTAGGGAGATGACAGTATAAGGAGAAGACAGTATAGGGAGAAGTCAGTCTAGGAAGAAGTCAGTCTAGGGAGATGACAGTATAGGGAGAAGACAGTATAGGGAGAAGTCAGTCTAGGAAGAAGTCAGTCTAGCGAGAAGACAGTATTGGGAGAAGACAGTATATGGAGAAAAGAGTCTAGGGAGATGACAGTATAGGGAGAAGACAGTATAGGGAGAAGACAGTCTAGGGAGAAGACAGTATAGGGAGAAGACAGTATAGAAAGAAGACAGCATAGGGAGGGGACAGTCTAGGGAGATGACAGTATAGGGAGAAGACAGTATAAGAGGAAGACAGTATAGGGATATGACATTATAGGGAGATGACAGTATAGTGAGAAGGCAGTCTAGGGAGAAGGCAGTATAGGGAGAAGACAGTATAGGGAGAAGTCAGTCTAGGGAGAAGTCAGTCTAGGGAGAAGACAGTATAGGGAGAAGTCAGTCTAGGGAGAAGTCAGTCTAGGGAGAAGACAGTATAGGGAGAAGGCACTCTAGGGAGAAGACAGTATAGGGCGAAGTCTGTCTAGGAAGCAGTCAGTCTATGGAGATGACTTTATAGGGAGAAGACAGTGTAGGGAGAAGACAGTATAGGGAGAAGACAGTCTAGCGAGAAGACAGTATAGGGAGATGACAGTATAGGGAGAAGACAGTATAGGATGAAGACAGTATAGGGAGATGACAGTATAGGGAGTTGACAGTATAGGGAGCAGGAAGTCTAGGGAGAAGACAGTATAGGGAGAAGACAGTATAGGGAGAAGGCACTCTAGGGAGAAGACAGTATAGGGCGAAGTCTGTCTAGGAAGCAGTCAGTCTATGGAGATGACTTTATAGGGAGAAGACAGTGTAGGGAGAAGACAGTATAGGGAGAAGACAGTCTAGCGAGAAGACAGTATAGGGAGATGACAGTATAGGGAGAAGACAGTATAGGATGAAGACAGTATAGGGAGATGACAGTATAGGGAGTTGACAGTATAGGAAGCAGTCAGTCTATGGAGATGACTTTATAGGGAGAAGACAGTGTAGGGAGAAGACAGTATAGGGAGAAGACAGTCTAGCGAGAAGACAGTATAGGGAGATGACAGTATAGGGAGAAGACAGTATAGGATGAAGACAGTATAGGGAGATGACAGTATAGGGAGTTGACAGTATAGGGAGCAGGAAGTCTAGGGAGAAGACAGTATAGGGAGAAGTCAGTGTAGGAAGAAGTCAGTCTAGGGAGATGACTGTATAGGGAGAAGACAGTAACTGTATAGGGAGAAGACAGTATATGGAGAAAAGAGTCTAGGGAGATGACAGTATAAGGAGAAGACAGTATAGGGAGAAGTCAGTCTAGGAAGAAGTCAGTCTAGGGAGATGACAGTATAGGGAGAAGACAGTATAGGGAGAAGTCAGTCTAGGAAGAAGTCAGTCTAGCGAGAAGACAGTATTGGGAGAAGACAGTATATGGAGAAAAGAGTCTAGGAGATGACAGTATAGGGAGAAGACAGTATAGGGAGAAGACAGTCTAGGGAGAAGACAGTATAGGGAGAAGACAGTATAGAAAGAAGACAGCATAGGGAGGGGACAGTCTAGGGAGATGACAGTATAGGGAGAAGACAGTATAAGAGGAAGACAGTATAGGGATATGACATTATAGGGAGATGACAGTATAGTGAGAAGGCAGTCTAGGGAGAAGGCAGTATAGGGAGAAGACAGTATAGGGAGAAGTCAGTCTAGGGAGAAGTCAGTCTAGGGAGAAGACAGTATAGGGAGAAGTCAGTCTAGGGAGAAGTCAGTCTAGGAGAAGACAGTATAGGGAGAAGGCACTCTAGGGAGAAGACAGTATAGGGCGAAGTCTGTCTAGGAAGCAGTCAGTCTATGGAGATGACTTTATAGGGAGAAGACAGTGTAGGGAGAAGACAGTATAGGGAGAAGACAGTCTAGCGAGAAGACAGTATAGGGAGATGACAGTATAGGGAGAAGACAGTATAGGATGAAGACAGTATAGGGAGATGACAGTATAGGGAGTTGACAGTATAGGGAGCAGGAAGTCTAGGGAGAAGACAGTATAGGGAGAAGTCAGTGTAGGAAGAAGTCAGTCTAGGGAGATGACTGTATAGGGAGAAGACAGTAACTGTATAGGGAGAAGACAGTATATGGATAAAAGAGTCTAGGGAGATGACAGTATAAGGAGAAGACAGTATAGGGAGAAGTCAGTCTAGGGAGATGACAGTCTAGGAAGAAGTCAGTCTAGGGAGATGACTGTATAGGGAGAAGACAGTATATGGAGAAAAGAGTCTAGGGAGATGACAGTATAGGGAGAAGACAGTATAGGGAGAAGACAGTCTAGGGAGAAGACAGTCTAGCGAGAAGACAGTATTGGGAGAAGACAGTTTAGGAGGAAGACAGTATAGGGAGAAGACAGTATTGGGAGAAGACAGTTTAGGAGGAAGACAGTATAGGGAGAAGACAGTATACGTAGAAGACAGTATAGGGAAAAGACAGTATTGGGAGAAGACAGTTTAGGAGGAAGACAGTATAGGGAGAAGACAGTATACGTAGAAGACAGTATAGGGAAAAGACACTATAGGGAGAAACACTTTAGTCAATAGCTCCAGCTTGCGGTATCTGGGAACACTGTGAATCTTACTCTGGTAATGTTCCTCAAGGCTGAGAGGAATTATTAAAATGCTTAGACAACAAACGCTGTGCCTGAAAAAACTAAGAACGATAGAAGGAATAGAGGTAGGAGAGAAGAACAGAAAGAAAAAGAGGAGAAATTACGACATGGCACATTCTGATCAGAACTAGCGGAGTCCCTGAAGGTAACAGACAGTAAAAGTATCTCAACCAATAAAATCACAAATTAAATATTTTTAATGGCAGAGCAGAGCACTCATTCACTATACTGTTGGATGAGGACAGGAACACAACGTCAGGAGGAGACAGAGGGTGTAATGGCCGAGGCGTGTTGAATGGCTGTGTTGTATCAGAGAAGCCTTGTTTAAGTTAGACATGTGCTGCTCAGCACCATGCATAAGAAACCGATAAAAAAAATTCACATCCATGTGAAAATGTATGCATTTGAAATTAGCTACGATGCTTCAAGTTCAAGGCTGACTTCAGCACTGATCTGCTCTGAGCCAACTACACACTCTGCCTTGACTTCACACTGCCTCTCAGAAACTGAATCAAAAATCATATCGTTATGAAAATCCAAATTATATTCATATTTACCTCCGTTTTGAGTAGACACAGCACTGACACAGCATCCCCCCCCCCCAGCAATTCTCACTGCTCCCCTTGTGGGGCTCCTGCCTGGGGGGGAGGAGAGAGGAGAATGAGGGGTACTGAGAGACGGGTCTATGAGAGACCATCCCTGTTTGACTGTGTGTGAGTCCAAAATGGCTTTCTATTCGCTATATAGTGCACTGCCCGGGTCAAATGTAGTGCACTATGAAGTGACAAGTGATGGAGCAGGAGGTCTGGAAGAAAATAACATACCTGGCAGGGGAGAACTTTGAGGTCAGAACCAGAGATCCGGACCTGAATACTGATGGGGAATCTAATTGTCAGGTCCTGGCAGTGGCGACAGGACACATGGGTTCAAGTGGTATCAGAAAGCTTTGAAATACTTTAGCTGTGCTTGATTAAGTTTGCCTGGCACAATCTAACTAACGTGATAGTCCCAAAAGTCCAAAACCCTTACATTGTGTATCTCCAGGCAGGCTCAACCATATGTTTGAAGTATTTGAAGTATTCTGAATACTACTTGAAACCAGGTATTGTCTTGGCACCTGGAAACATGTTCTGGTGATCTGGCACTGGGCTCGGGCACTGTGTCAGCGATGCTGGGGAGCTGAGGAGGGCTGAACAGGGGAGGTTGTGTTGAGTCTGGAACAGGAACAACATGCTTTTTAACTGGTACCTACCGATGAGATGCTGAGTGATGTTGAGAACCATGCCTTTTAACTGGTACCTACCGATGAGATGCTGAGTGATGTTGAGAACCCTCCAATAGTTTGAGCTATCAGTGGATGAGTTCATTGCTGTCTCAGAGGTTTTCCAAATACTGTATGTGCAGTTTGGATAAATAACAGTCTTTTTAAATTTCAGGCACCAAGGACTGACTATGCTTTCCAAATATACTTTATTAAGCTCTTCGGCAAATGTATGATTTATTGTTTTTCCCATGTAGAGATTATGGCAAGAAACCACTTTGTCTCCCAACACATCCTCAGTCTCTTTCTGAGGGTATCGTACTGTATTGATTTCTAACAAGGCCCGTGCATGTCGTCTCAATAGACTGCAGTAGGAGCCACCTGAGCTCCAGAAACTAACATTACTGGAGCTGCTGCTGCGATTTGGACAGCTTCCGAACTGAGAAATTACTTTCATCCAATCTCTCTCTCTCTCCTGTTTCCTCTCTCCCCCTCCTCTCTCTCTCCCTCTCTCTTTCCCTACTTTCTCTCTCCCTCTTTCTCTCTCTCTCTGTCTCAGGCTACAGTAGAGTATAATGACTCTTCATGGATGCAGTGACAGAGGACCTGCACGGAAGGGAAAATCTACCCATTGCCCGACACGTGTGGAGAGAGGCTGTTCTCACGTGAGGGCAGAAGGAAGAGGAGAGCCCAGAACTACAGAAGTAAACAGAAGACTGCTTCCACCCACCTCCATCCCCTCAGACCTGGGTTCAAATAGTATTTGAAATGTCTCAAATGCATTGAACGTTTGAGTGAACCTGCCTGAAGTGCCGGATAGGCAGGGTTTAGCACTTTGGCTCAGTTGTCTCAGGCAAGCGCAATGAAGTGAAAATAAATTAGCGAAATATTTCATGTATTAGTTAAACCCAGGTCTACGAGTGAGCCCGGAGTCTCCAACCCCCCATCTATTCCTACTGAATCTTCCAGGGTTTCCAACACGTCAGAGAGAAATTTAGGGAATCTTCCAGGGTTCCCAACACGTCAGAGAGAGATTTAGGGAATCTTCCACGGTTTCCAACAGGTCAGAGAGAGATTTAGGGAATCTTCCACGGTTTCCAACAGGTCAGATAGAGATTTAGGGAATTTTCCACGGTTTCCAACAGGTCAGAGAGATTTAGGGAATCTTCCAGGGATTCCAACAGGTCAGAGAGATTTAGGGAATCTTCCAGGGTTTCCAACAGGTCAGAGAGATTTAGGGAATCTTCCAGGGTTTCCAACAGGTCAGAGAGATTTAGGGAATCTTCCAGGGTTCACAACACATCAGAGAGATTTAGGGAATCTTCCAGGGTTCCCAACACATCAGAGAGATTTAGAGAAAAACACTTTGAGCCAACTAGAGAGAAGCTATTATTGTATATGAAAAGGCTTTCAGAAATGGCAACTTATTCCCTACAAATTTAGCTAGTTTTGATCAGAACTCTATAAGCCCTGGTCAAACGTAGTGCACTATAAAGGGAATAGGTTGCCCTTTTTGGACACACCCAAAGTGTGACACCTAACAGACTAACAGTGTGATGCCTAACAGATGGTTTCTCTAGGAGAGGTTTGGGAGCGTAGGATCTTTGGAATGAACTCAGAGAGATACCACAGAAAGGGGTCATTGTTAACCCTAAGTGTAGGGTTAACAATTTCATTAAATTAAATATAATTGAAGGTTAGCCGCACGCCTGCAAAGATGGACACACTTATCATGTGGGTTGTGGGGAACCTAATCCATCTCGATGAGCATGACAAGGTGGGAATGGTGTTTATAGTTGAATTCAATCTTGTCTCTTTAGTCGTAAGTTCTGATCATTGCAGAGCTACCCCTACAGTCCTAGCAAGTTACAGATGATCAAATAGCTGTATAGATTCCACCCATCTCATCCTTTCCGTACTCAGACCTTTCATCAAGCCAATACGTGTGTATTTGACTGTGTGTGTGTTTTAGTAGTGGTAATGACTAGCGACTTAACAACTTGTTTACTCAAACTCACACGCATGTAATTCATTCTGCATCATCTAGCCTAACTTTAAACACAGGATCTTCGAGGCTAGACTCCCTAATGTCAGCTGCTCTGGAACAAACAACCCACCGTGCACATTGACCCTGAGGGGGCAAATAAAGTTGTAATACATTTAATTTTAACTCACCATTCAAAAGATTTTCACGTCTGAATTTGAAGAGATGTTTTTCAACAGAACGACCCTCCTCTAGACAGCCCTGTCTTGTTTGGGACCCGTAATGCTACGTGGTTAAATTCACTCTCACGGACTCAGCAGTTAGTTTCATGCAGGAGCACAGGCCTCTTCTCACAGCCAAGGTATTTTGCTAACCTTCTGCAACTGTTTTAAGTAAACATTTATTTCCAGCTCTGTCCATATTGCAAAGACATTTTTTTTCTCTCCTTTTCACTCCCACAAAGACCTTCTCTGTGCTTATCAACTGAACACTAAATAAAACAACCAAGAATGTTCCAGACTTAGTAAGAATTTCACTCAGGTGGGTTTGTAGGCAATTAAAGTATACGCATTCTGCCTGGAAAGGAGGTACAGTGGGAATAATGTAAGCAAAGTTGCTCCCTCCCAAATAGCTCCCTATACCCTATACATTGCACTACTTTTGTACAGAGGCTTATGGGCCCTGGTCAAAAGTAGTGCACTATATGGGAAATAGGGTCCCATTGGGTCCTGGTGTAAAGTAGTGCACTATATAGGAAATAGGGTGCAATTTGGGATGCTGCCAGTGAGTCCTCAGGTAAAAACATGTTTTTATACTTTATATGGAGTAGAGGAGTGGAGGAGAGGAGAGGGAAAGAGGAGAGGAGAGAGGAGAAGAGGAGAGAGGAGGAGAGGAGGAGAGGAGAGAGGATGAGAGCAGAGTGGAGGAGAGAGAAGGAGAGGAGAGTATGAGGAGAGGAGGAGAGTAGAGGAGAGGAGAGGAGAGGAGAGGAGGGGAGGGGAGAGGAGAGGAGAGGAGAGGAGAGGAGAGGAGGAGGAGGAGAGGAGGAGGAGGAGAGTATGAGAGGAGAGGAGGAGAGTAGGAGAGGAGAGGAGGAGAGGAGGAGAGGAGGAGAGAGGAGGATAGTATGAGAGGAGAGGAGAGGAGGAGAGGGAGAGGAGGAGAGGAGAGTGGAGGAGAGAGGAGAGTAGGATAGGAGAGGAGGAGAGGTGGAGAGAGGAGGAGAGGAGAGAAGCGGAGAGGAGGAGAGAAGAGGAAGAGAGGAGAGAGAAGGAGAGGAGAGAGAAGGAGAGAAGTGAAGGAGAGATAAGGAAAGAGGAGTGGAGGAGAGGAGTGGAGGAAAGGAGGAGATAGGTGGAGTGGAGGAGATAAGAGGAGAGGAAGAGAGGACTGGAGGAGAGAGGAGGAGATGAGTGGAGGAGGAGAGGAGTGGAGGAGAGAGGAGGAGAGGTGTGGAGGAGAGCGGTGGAGAGGAGTGGAGGAGAGAGGAGCGGAGTGGAGGAGAGAGGTGGAGCGGAGTGGAGAGAGGTGGAGAGGAGTGGAAGAGAGAGGTGGAGAGGAGTGGAGGAGAGAGGTGGAGAGGAGTGGAGAGGAGTGGAGGAGAGAGGAGGAGAGGAGTGGAGGAGAGAGGAGGAGAGGTGTGGAGGAGAGAGGTGGAGAGGAGTGGAGGAGAGAGGAGGAGAGGAGTGGAGGAGAGGTGGAGAGGAGTGGAGGAGAGAGGTGGAGAGGAGTGGAGAGAGGTGGAGAAGAGTGGAGGAGAGAGGAGGAGAGGAGTGGAGGAGAGAGGTGGAGAGGAGTGGAGGAGAGAGGTGGAGAGGAGTGGAGGAGAGAGATGGAGAGGAGTGGAGGAGAGAGGAGGAGAGGAGTGGAGGAGAGAGGAGGAGAGGAGTGAAGGAGAGAGGTGGAGAGGAGTGGAGAGGAGTGGAGGAGAGAGGAGGAGAGGAGTGGAGGAGAGAGGTGGAGAGGAGTGGAGAGGAGTGGAGGAGAGAGGAGGAGAGGAGTGGAGGAGAGAGGAGGAGAGGAGTGGAGGAGAGAGGTGGAGAGGAGTGGATGAGAGAGGTGGAGAAGAGTGGAGAGGAGTGGAGGAGAGAGGAGGAGAGGAGTGGAGGAGAGAGGAGGAGAGGTGTGGAGGAGAGAGGTGGAGAGGAGTGGAGAGGAGTGGAGGAGAGAGGTGGAAAGGAGTGGAGGAGAGGAGTGGAGAGGAGTGGAGGAGAGAGGAGGAGAGGAGTGGAGGAGAGAGGAGGAGAGGAGTGGAGGAGAGAGGTGGAGAGGAGTGGAGGAGAGAGGAGGAGAGGAGTGGAGGAGAGAGGAGGAGAGGTGTGGAGGAGAGAGGTGGAGAGGAGTGGAGGAGAGAGGTGGAGAGGAGTGGAGAGAGGTGGAGAGGAGGAGAGGAGTGGAGGAGAGAGGAGGAGAGGAGTGGAGGAGAGAGGTGGAGAGGAGTGGAGGAGAGGAGGAGAGTGGAGTATCTGAACTTAAGTGATTTAAAACTTCATGGGAGCCAGCTGTGAAATCACACTGCTGTTGTGCCGCCACACGCTTTCGCCCGCCAAACGGTACAGCCGTGGACCTGATCAGAGCATACACACTGCCAGCGGGCCACCGTGAGGTATGAATATGCCATACTTTTATTCAGAACCGCATATTTTAATGACACTTCCACTGAACCAGCCAAATGTTTTAGGGCATCTCAAGAGCTAATGTATCATTCCAACCCTTGTTGCAAAACAATCCCAACAACCTCAGTCTAAGAAGGAACAGCTGCTTTTGACATAAATGGCATTAGGATACATATCTAGCCCCTAATGTGCCACGTTTGTGTTCATAACCACAAATATTATCACTGACAGCGTATTAGTGGTGTTTACTGGGAACGCCCTGTGATGCCAGACAGTCACTGAAGACAGAAGACAGCGTGTTCCGAATATGATCCTCACATAAAAGAAGACACATGATAAAAAAAAAGAATCCAGAAATGTGATAAGTGTCCCAGAAATGTGTTGGGATAATCCAAGTTGAAAGCTAACGGCACATTTTCACATCTCTGCCTTCTTCTGCATCTGATAGAAGCAATGCGTTGTTTTAATTTGATCCAAGCCTTTAAGCTCATCCCAGACATACATTTTTTTCTCTCATCTGGGTGTCTGAACATCTAATTAATCTGTTCTTTAATAGATATAGACAATGTGTGCATTTTCGAACGCCAAGCGCCACATTTTCTAACAATGTTATCGCAAACTATTTCTTACTCATCTGGAGATCTGACCAGTTTAATGATCTCTTTAATTAATCTGGTTTTATGAAGCCAAGCTAGCTAGAACACCACAGAGGAAGGGTACAATCCGTAATACCCATAGGGCCCTGGTCAAACGTAGTCCACTGTACAGTATAGGGAATAGGGTGCCATTTGAGATGTACACTTAGAATGAAGAACAACAAAGAATACGTCTTGGAAGGGAGGTGCTGGTGAATAGAATACCATAGGGATAACAACAAGAGGTTGTAAAATGGCAAATCCAGCATGTGATTCCAAAGTAGGGGAGAGAGGGATGAGAGGAGAGAGGGATGAGAGAGGGATGGGACCGTTTAATCCGCCATATGGAACCTATTAATCAATTTCTTATTGATGGGGATTATGGCTGCAGGGAGAGAGTGAGACAGAACAATAGGATAACCTATATCATATGCAGCCATTAGTTCAGCCCCGCAGAACTAATACAGTTGTTTTTCTACTTCAAAAATGTCTTCAAAAGTGTCTTTCCAATAAGATTTTAGTTTTGTTTTGATAGCCATAGCAAAGTTCTGGATATTGTGTGAGTCAGGACAACCCCCCCAGCCATGAGTGAGTTAGATGGTATATTTAAGCAATAAGGCACGAGGGGGTGTGGTATATTGCGGGGGCATGGACTCTACAAGATGTCGAAAGCGTTCCACAGGGATGCTGGCCCATGGTGTCTCCAATTCTTGCCAAAGTTCTGTCCAGTTGGTTGGATGTCCTTTGGGTGGTGGACCATTCCAGGAAACTGTTGAGCGTGAAAAACCCAGCATTCACGCAGTTCTTGAAACAAACCGGTGCGACTGGCACCTACTACCATATCCCCGTTCAAAGGCACTTACGCATTTTGTCTTGCCCATTCACCCTCTGAATGACAAACATACACAATGCATGTCTCAATTGTCTCAAGGCTTATAACCTGTTTCCTATCCTTCATCTGCACTGATTTTGACATCAATAAGGGATAATAGCATTCACCTGGGTTGAACTGGTCAGTCTAGGTCCTGGACAGAGCAGGTGAACTTAATGTTTTGTCTACTCAGTGTATGTTAGCACAGACAGGAAAGGATAGTTATCCACACTGTAAGGTGAAAGGTCAAGTATGAAAAACAGCAGGAGGCAGTTACAGGGTTAACAGCAGGGGGAAGTTACAGGGTTAACAGCAGGGGGAAGTTACAGGGTTAACAGCAGGGGGAAGTTACAGGGTTAACAGCAGGGGAAGTTACGGGGTTAACAGCAGGGGAAGTTACAGGGTTAACAGCAGGGGGAAGTTACAGGGTTAACAGCAGGGGGAAGTTACAGGGTTAACAGCAGGGGGAAGTTACAGGGTTAACAGCAGGGGGAAGTTACAGGGTTAACAGCAGGGGGAAGTTACAGGGTTAACAGCAGGGGAAGTTCGGGTTAACAGCAGGGGAAGTTACAGGGTTAACAGCAGGGGAAGCTACAGGGTTAACAGCAGGGGGAAGTTAAGGGGTTAACAGCAGGGGGAAGTTACAGGGTTAACAGCAGGGGAAGTTACAGGGTTAACAGCAGGGGAAGTTACAGGGTTAACAGCAGGGGGAAGTTACAGGGTTAACAGCAGGGGGAAGTTACAGGGTTAACAGCAGGGGAAGTTACAGGGTTAACAGCAGGGGGAAGTTACGGGGTTAACAGCAGGGGGAAGTTACAGGGTTAACAGCAGGGGAAGTTACAGAGTTAACAGCAGGGAAGCAGAGTTAACAGCAGAAGCAGGGGTTAACAGCAGGGGAAATTCTGGGGGTTAACAGCAGGAAGATTCTGGGGTTAACAGCAGGGGAAGCACGGGGTTAACAGCAGGGGAAGCCACAGGGTTAACAGCAGGGGAAGTTACGGGTTAACAGCAGGGGAAGTTACAGGGTTAACAGCAGGGGAAGTTACAGGGTTAACAGCAGGGGAAGTTACAGGGTTAACAGCAGGGGAAGTTACAGGTTAACAGCAGGGGAAGTTACAGGGTTAACAGCAGGGGAAGTTACAGGGTTAACAGCAGGGGAAGTTACAGGGTTAACAGCAGGGGAAGTTACAGGGTTAACAGCAGGGGAAGTTACAGGGTTAACAGCAGGGAAGTTACAGGGTTAACAGCAGGGGAAGTTACAGGGTTAACAGCAGGGGAAGTTACAGGGTTAACAGCAGGGGAAGTTACAGGGTTAACAGCAGGGGAAGTTACAGGGTTAACAGCAGGGGAAGTTACAGGGTTAACAGCAGGGGAAGTTACAGGGTTAACAGCAGGGGAAGTTACAGGGTTAACAGCAGGGGAAGATTCTGGGGTTAACAGCAGGGGAAGTTACAGGGTTAACAGCAGGGAAGTTACAGAGTTAACAGCAGGGGAAGTTACAGAGTTAACAGCAGGGGAAGCTGGGGTTAACAGCAGGGGAAGTTACGGGGTTAACAGCAGGGGAAGTTCAGTTAACAGCAGGGGAAGTTCTGGGGTTAACAGCAGGGGAAATTCTGGGGTTAACAGCAGGGGAATTCAGGGTTAACAGCAGGGGAAGATTCTGGGGTTAACAGCAGGGGAAGTTACAGGGTTAACAGCAGGGGAAGTTACAGGGTTAACAGCAGGGGAATTCAGGGTTAACAGCAGGGGGGAAGTTACAGGGTTAACAGCAGGGGAAGTTACAGGGTTAACAGCAGGGGAAGTTACAGGGTTAACAGCAGGGGAAGTTACAGGGTTAACAGCAGGGGAAGTTACAGGGTTAACAGCAGGGGAAGTTACAGGGTTAACAGCAGGGGAAGTTACTGGGGTTAACAGCAGGGGAAGTTACAGGGTTAACAGCAGGGGAAGTTACAGGGTTAACAGCAGGGGAAGTTACGGGGTTAACAGCAGGGGAAGTTACAGGGTTAACAGCAGGGGAAGTTACAGGGTTAACAGCAGGGGAAGTTACAGGGTTAACAGCAGGGGAAGTTACAGGGTTAACAGCAGGGGAAGTTACAGGGTTAACAGCAGGGGAAGTTACAGGGTTAACAGCAGGGGAAGTTACAGAATTAACAGCAGGGGAAGTTCACGGGGTTAACAGCAGGGGAAGTTACAGGGTTAACAGCAGGGGAAGTTACAGAATTAACAGCAGGGGAAGTTCACGGGGTTAACAGCAGGGGAAGTTACAGGGTTAACAGCAGGGGAAGTTACGGGTTAACAGCAGGGGAAGCAGGGTTAACAGCAGGGGAAGTTACAGGGTTAACAGCAGGGGAAGTTACAGGGTTAACAGCAGGAAGCCACAGGGTTAACAGCAGGGGAAGTTACAGGGTTAACAGCAGGGGAAGTTACAGGGTTAACAGCAGGGGAAGTTACAGGGTTAACAGCAGGGGAAGTTACAGGGTTAACAGCAGGGGAAGTTCTGGGGTTAACAGCAGGGGAAGTTACAGGGTTAACAGCAGGGGAAGTTCTGGGGTTAACAGCAGGGGAAGCACGGGGTTAACAGCAGGGGGAAGCACGGGGTTAACAGGAATGGGAAGTTACAGGGTTAACAGCAGGGGAAGTTAAGGGGTTAACAGCAGGGGAAGTTACAGGGTTAACAGCAGGGGAAGTTCACGGGGTTAACAGCAGGGGAAGTACAGGGTTAACAGCAGGGGAAGTTACAGGGTTAACAGCAGGGGAAGTTACAGGGTTAACAGCAGGGGAAGTTACAGGGTTAACAGCAGGGGAAGTTACAGGGTTAACAGCAGGGGAAGATTCACGGGGTTAACAGCAGGGGGAAGTTACAGGGTTAACAGCAGGGAAGTTACAGAATTAACAGCAGGGGAAGTTCGGGGTTAACAGCAGGGGAAGTTACAGGGTTAACAGCAGGGGAAGTTCACGGGGTTAACAGCAGGGGAAGTTCACGGGGTTAACAGCAGGGGAAGTTCTGGGGTTAACAGCAGGGGAAGTTACAGGGTTAACAGCAGGGGAAGCTGGGGTTAACAGCAGGGGGAAGTTACAGGGTTAACAGCAGGGGAAGTTACAGGGTTAACAGCAGGGGAAGTTCACGGGGTTAACAGCAGGGGAAGTTACAGGGTTAACAGCAGGGGAAGTTCACGGGGTTAACAGCAGGGGAAGTTACAGGGTTAACAGCAGGGGGAAGTTCACGGGGTTAACAGCAGGGGAAGTTCACGGGGTTAACAGCAGGGGAAGTTCTGGGGTTAACAGGAATGGGAAGTTACAGGGTTAACAGCAGGGGAAGTTAAGGGGTTAACAGCAGGGGAAGTTACAGGGTTAACAGCAGGGAAGTTCTGGGGTTAACAGCAGGGGAAGTTACTGGGTTAACAGCAGGGGAAGTTCTGGGGTTAACAGCAGGGGAAGGGGTTAACAGAAGGGGAGATTCTGGGGTTAACAGCAGGGGAAGTTACAGGGTTAACAGCAGGGGAAGTTACAGGGTTAACAGCAGGGGAAGTTCTGGGGTTAACAGAAGGGGAAAGTTCTGGGGTTAACAGCAGGGGAAGTTCTGGGGTTAACAGCAGGTGGAAGTTCTGGGGTTAACAGCAGGGGAAGTTACAGGGTTAACAGCAGGGGGAAGTTACAGGGTTAACAGCAGGGGGAAGTTACAGGGTTAACAGCAGGGGGAAGTTACAGGGTTAACAGGAATGGGAAGTTACAGGGTTAACAGCAGGGGGAAGTTAAGGGGTTAACAGCAGGGGGAAGTTACAGGGTTAACAGCAGCGGGAAGTTACAGGGTTAACAGCAGGGGGAAGTTACAGGGTTAACAGCAGGGGGAAGTTACAGGGTTAACAGCAGGGGGAAGTTACGGGGTTAACAGCAGGGGGAAGTTACAGGGTTAACAGCAGAGGGAAGTTACGGGGTTAACAGGAATGGGAAGTTACAGGGTTAACAGCAGGGGGAAGTTAAGGGGTTAACAGCAGGGGGAAGTTACAGGGTTAACAGCAGCGGGAAGTTACAGGGTTAACAGCAGGGGGAAGTTACGGGGTTAACAGGAATGGGAAGTTACAGGGTTAACAGCAGGGGAAGTTAAAGGGGTTAACAGCAGGGGAAGTTACAGGGTTAACAGCAGGGGAAGTTACAGGGTTAACAGCAGCGGAAGTTACAGGGTTAACAGCAGGGGAAGTTCTGGGGTTAACAGCAGGGGAAGTTACAGGGTTAACAGCAGGGGAAGTTACTGGGGTTAACAGGAATGGGAAGTTACAGGGTTAACAGCAGGGGGAAGTTAAGGGGTTAACAGCAGGGGGAAGTTACAAGGTTAACAGCAGGGGGAAGTTACGGTAACTCTCAAAGTATCCATGACTCACTGAATCACTGAGAATCTGGCTGTGTGAACCTCCCCTTCCCCTCTCCTCTTCCTCTTATTCTCATCTTCTCTCACATGTCATAGTTCAAATATCTCAGTCCTAAAGATCTACATGGCATGCAGACCTGGGCTCAAACAGTTTTCAAAATCTTTCAAATAGTTTGTTCTTGCCTGTCTGGAGTCACAGAAGGACAGGGTTTGACCTTTTGTGACTTTTCTATTGGTTCCATTGCAACTGTTAAGCTCATTCAAGCCCAGCTAAAGCATTTTGAATTATTTCAAATAGTACTTGAAACCAGGTCTGATGGCATCTGGTCTTTCTCTGCTATGTCATAAATGACGGCGCCGGAGCTTCTTTTGTCTTCATCCTAAAATAATAGCAGGGGATAGAGGACCTCATAACGTATGGCCTTATCCACAGTCATCCACCAGTCATCTTAATGGGAACCTGATGCACTTTCAGACACAAGCCTGCAGGGCCAGCCTGATGAATCTCTTATAGGATGAGATAGGACTTTAGAAAGAGAGGAGAGGAGAGGAGAGAAAGAGGGGGGTGAGAGGAGAGAAGAGGAGAAGAGGGGAGAGAAGAGAAGAGGAGCGAGAGGGGGAGAGGAGAGGTGAGGAGAGAGAGGGGAGATGAGAGGAGGGGAGAAGAGAGAGAGGAGTAGGAAGTGGAGAGAAGGGGAGAGAAGGGGAGAAGAGGAGAGGAGAGAGAGATGGTGGGCAGTGGAGAGGAGAGGAGAGGAGAGGAGGGGAGAAGGGGGAGGAGAGGTGAGGAGAGAGAGGGGTGGGTAGTGGAGAGGAGGGGAGAGGAGAGGCGGGGATAGGCGAAAGGAAACGAGGGTGAGGCATCCTTGGCCTCACCCTCATTTCACCCTCCCCATCAAACTAACTAACTAACTAACCCACAGAACACCCTCCCCGTCTAACTAACTAACTAACTAACTAACTAACTAACTAACTAACTAACTAACTGACCCACAGAACACCCTCCCTGTCTAATTAACTAACCCAGAGAACACCCTCCATGTCTAACTAACTAACCCACAGAACACCCTCCCTGTCAAACTAACTAACCCACAGAACACCCTCCCTGTCTAACTAACTAACCCACTGAACACCCTCCCTGTCTAACTAACTAACCCACTGAACACCCTCCCTGTCAAACTAACTAACCCACAGAACACCCTCCCTGTCTAACTAACTAACCCACTGAACACCCTCCCTGTCTAACTAACTAACCCACTGAACACCCTCCCTGTCTAACTAACTAACCCACAGAACACCCTCCCTGTCTAATTAACTAACCCAGAGAACACCCTCCATGTCTAACTAACTAACCCACAGAACACCCTCCCTGTCAAACTAACTAACCCACAGAACACCCTCCCTGTCTAATTAACTAACCCAGAGAACACCCTCCATGTCTAACTAACTAACCCACAGAACACCCTCCCTGTCAAACTAACTAACCCACAGAACACCCTCCCTGTCTAACTAACTAACCCACTGAACACCCTCCCTGTCTAACTAACTAACCCACTGAACACCCTCCCTGTCTAACTAACTAACCCACTGAACACCCTCCCTGTCTAACTAACTAACCCACTGAACACCCTCCCTGTCTAACTAACTAACCCACTGAACACCCTCCCTGTCAAACTAACTAATCCACAGAATACCCTCCCTGTCAAACTAACTAACCCACAGAACACCCTCCCTGTCTAACTAACTAACCCACTGAACACCCTCCCTGTCTAACTAACTAACCCACTGAACACCCTCCCTGTCAAACTAACTAATCCACTGAACACCCTCCCTGTCTAACTAACTAACCCACTGAACACCCTCCCTGTCAAACTAACTAATCCACTGAACACCCTCCCTGTCTAACTAACTAACCCACTGAACACCCTCCCTGTCTAACTAACTAACCCACTGAACACCCTCCCTGTCTAACTAACTAACCCACTGAACACCCTCCCTGTCAAACTAACTAATCCACAGAATACCCTCCCTGTCAAACTAACTAATCCACTGAACACCCTCCCTGTCAAACTAACTAATCCACAGAATACCCTCCCCGTCTAAAAAACAGGAATCCTCCTGTGAAGACCCTTCTTGAAGACTCCTCCTTCAAAGGGTGGCAAACTATGGAGATGGTGTTCTCTATGGGGTCTGTATACTGGCAGACAGCAGTCTGATACGTGCTGTAGGATATCAGCTACTGGCACACAGTAGTCTGATACGTGCTGTAGGATATTAGATTCTGGCACACAGTAGTCTGATATGTGCTGTAGGATATCAGCTACTGGCACACAGTAGTCTGATACGTGCTGTAGGATATCAGATTCTGGCACCGTAGTCTGATATGTGCTGTAGGATATCAGCTACTGGCACACAGTAGTCTGATACGTGCTGTAGGTTATCAGATACTGGCAGACAGTAGTCTGATTCGTGCTGTAGGATATTAGATTCTGGCACACAGTAGTCTGATACGTGCTGTAGGTTATCAGATACTGGCACACAGTAGTCTGATACGTGCTGTAGGATATTAGATTCTGGCACACAGTAGTCTGATACGTGCTGTAGGATATCAGATACTGGCACACAGTAGTCTGATACGTGCTGTAGGTTATCAGATACTGGCACACAGTAGTCTGATACGTGCTGTAGGATATCAGATACTGGCACACAGTAGTCTGATTCGTGCTGTAGGATATTAGATTCTGGCACACAGTAGTCTGATACGTGCTGTAGGATATCAGATACTGGCACACAGTAGTCTGATACATGCTGTAGGTTATCAGATACTGGCACACAGTAGTCTGATACGTGCTGTAGGATATCAGATACTGGCAGACAGTAGTCTGATACGTGCTGTAGGATATTAGATTCTGGCACACAGTAGTCTGATACGTGCTGTAGGATATCAGATACTGGCAGACAGTAGTCTGATACGTGCTGTAGGATATTAGATTCTGGCACACAGTAGTCTGATACGTGCTGTAGGATATCAGCTACTGGCACACAGTAGTCTGATACGTGCTGTAGGATATTAGATTCTGGCACACAGTAGTCTGATATGTGCTGTAGGATATCAGCTACTGGCACACAGTAGTCTGATACGTGCTGTAGGTTATCAGATACTGGCACACAGTAGTCTGATACGTGCTGTAGGCTAGCAATACTCCACTTTTACGAACCCAGAATCCCAAACCTTGACAATATCCAAAACTGCACATGTATGCCGGCCGGTCCATCACTAACATCTGCATCCCAAATGGCAACCTATTCCCATTATTGCGCACTACTTTCATAGTCATTTAGGACGCAACCGTACAGATGTAGGATCTTAATTTGACCTATATTGTCACAGCAAAATAAATCCTGCTGCAACAGGATTTCAATGTTTAGTCCATAAAGTTGCTTGACCGGTGGTTAGGCTATTAGCTGGCCAAAAGTATGCTACATGAAAAGTGGAATGCTGTTAATATAACCATGTGTTAGTGTGGGTTTTCAGTGAATTTGTGTAAATCCCGACAACAAAACAGTGATCAAATTAAGATCCTTTTGAAACAGGTTAGCCACCATTTTAAATCCTGATTGAAGTCCACACTAAATCACCAGTCAGCTCCAGCTATAGCAGAAGTCTCTGGTGGGGGTGGGGGGGGTTAAAGGCTTTACTGCTAATAAAAAACAACACGGAGCTCATATAGACTGGGGTTCCTGGAATGTACCTAGAGTAGAGTAGAGTTGAGGGACCTACAGGGAAGAAGCTATAGACAGGCTTAGTGATGTGATATCCACAGGGAGACTGTAAATAACAGAGTCAGACAGATGCAGTGTACGGGCAGACCAGACTGGATACAACATCGCGTGGCGCTCCAAAGAGTGTAGGGATCAGGGTTGACTACTGTTACAGATGACGTATCACCTTCTACTGTTACAGATGACGTATCACCTTCTACTGTCACAGATGACGTATCACCTTCTACTGTTACAGATGACGTATCACCTTCTACTGTCACAGATGACGTATCACCTTCTACTGTTACAGATGACGTATCACCTTCTACTGTTACAGATGACGTATCACCTTCTACTGTTACAGATGACGTATCACCTTCTACTGTTACAGATGACGTATCACCTTCTACTGTTACAGATGACGTATCACCTTCTACTGTTACAGATGACGTATCACCTTCTACTGTTACAGATGACGTATCACCTTCTACTGTTACAGATGACGTATCACCTTCTACTGTTACAGATGACGTATCACCTTCTACTGTTACAGATGACGTATCACCTTCTACTGTTACAGATGACGTATCACCTTCTACTGTTACAGATGACGTATCACCTTCTACTGTTACAGATGACGTATCACCTTCTACTGTTACAGATGACGTATCACCTTCTACTGTGTGACTGAGTGTCCGTTCTACTGTTACAGATGACGTATCACCTTCTACTGTGTGACTGAGTGTCCGTTCTACTGTTACAGATGACGTATCACCTTCTACTGTTACAGATGACGTATCACCTTCTACTGTGTGACTGTGTGTCCGTTCTACTGTTACAGATGACGTATCACCTTCTACTGTTACAGATGACGTATCACCTTCTACTGTCACAGATGACGTATCACCTTCTACTGTTACAGATGACGTATCACCTTCTACTGTTACAGATGACGTATCACCTTCTACTGTGTGACTGTGTGTCCGTTCTACTGTTACAGATGACGTATCACCTTCTACTGTTACAGATGACGTATCACCTTCTACTGTCACAGATGACGTATCACCTTCTACTGTTACAGATGGACGTATCACCTTCTACTGTTACAGATGACGTATCACCTTCTACTGTTACAGATGACGTATCACCTTCTACTGTTACAGATGACGTATCACCTTCTACTGTGTGACTGAGTGTCCGTTCTACTGTTACAGATGACGTATCACCTTCTACTGTTACAGATGACGTATCACCTTCTACTGTTACAGATGACGATCACCTTCTACTGTTACAGATGACGTATCACCTTCTACTGTTACAGATGACGTATCACCTTCTACTGTGTGACTGTGTGTCCGTTCTACTGTTACAGATGACGTATCACCTTCTACTGTGTGACTGTGTGTCCGTTCTACTGTTACAGATGACGTATCACCTTCTACTGTGTGACTGTGTGTCCGTTCTACTGTTACAGATGACGTATCACCTTCTACTGTTACAGATGACGTATCACCTTCTACTGTTACAGATGACGTATCACCTTCTACTGTTACAGATGACGTATCACCTTCTACTGTTACAGATGACGTATCACCTTCTACTGTTACAGATGACGTATCACCTTCTACTGTGTGACTGAGTGTCCGTTCTACTGTTACAGATGACGTATCACCTTCTACTGTGTGACTGTGTGTCCGTTCTACTGTTACAGATGACGTATCACCTTCTACTGTGTGACTGAGTGTCCGTTCTACTGTTACAGATGACGTATCACCTTCTACTGTTACAGATGACGTATCACCTTCTACTGTGTGACTGAGTGTCCGTTCTACTGTTACAGATGACGTATCACCTTCTACTGTGTGACTGAGTGTCCGTTCTACTGTTACAGACGGAGCGGATCACCTACAGGACTGCACTGTCCTTCAGTATACGAGGAGAAGACTTTGACTACAGTTTCATCATTACAGAACCTACAGATCACGTCCTTTAGTACATTATACAAGCAGACTGGGTCCAACATCACATGGGAGTGACTACCGTAACATATGGGAGTTTGTCAACAGCCTGAGGGGATAAGAGTTTGACTACTGTAACATGTGGGAGGGACTACCGTAACATATGGCAGTTTGACCACCACAACATATGGCAATTTGACTACCACAACATATGCGAGTGACTGCCGTAACATATGGGAGTTTGACTGCTGTAACATGTGGCAGTTTGACTATCGTAACATATGGCAGTTTGACTACCGTAACATATGGCAGTTTGACTACTGCAATATATGGGAGTTTGACTACCGTAACATATGGGAGTTTGACTACCGTTACATATGGAAGTTTGACTACCGTAACATATGGCAGTTTGATTACCACAACATATGGGAGTTTGACTACCGTAACATATGGGAGTTTGACTGCCACAACATATGCGAGTGACTGCCGTACCATATGGGAGTGGCTGCCGTACCATATGGGAGTTTGACTGCTGTAACATATGGCAGTTTGACTACCGTAACATATGGCAGTTTAACTACCGTAATATATGGGAGTTTGACTACCGTAACATATGGGAGTTTGACTACCGTTACATATGGCTGTTTGACTACCGTAACATATGGCAGTTTGATTACCATAACATATGGCAGTTTGACTGCCGTAACATATGGGAGTTTGACTACCGTAACATATGGCAGTTTGACTACAGTAAAATATGGCAGTTTGACTGCCGTAACATATGGCAGTTTGACTACCGTAACATATGGCAGTTTGACTACCTTAACATATTGCAGTTTGACTGCCGCAACATATGGGAGTTTGACTACCTTAACATATGGGAGTTTGACTACAGTAAAATATGGCAATTTGACTACCGTAACATATGGCAGCTTGACTACCGTAACACATGGAAGTTTGACTACCGTAACATATGGCAGTTTGACTGCCGTAACATATGGCAGTTTGACTACCACAACATATGGGAGTTTGACTACCGTAACATATGGCAGTTTGACTACCATAACATATGCGAGTGACTGCCGTAACATATGGGAGTTTGACTGCTGTAACATGTGGCAGTTTGACTACCGTAACATATGGGAGTTTGACTACCGTTACATATGGCAGTTTGACTGCCGTAAATTATGGCAGTTTGACTACCGTAACATATGGCAGTTTGACTACCTTAATTAACATATTGCAGTTTGACTGCCGTAACATATGGGAGTTTGACTGTAACATATGCAGCACATTGCTTACTGTCTGTTAGTAAATTATACATGTGTTGTGAATCATTCAAATACTCTCCAACTTTCAGACAATATAGGAAGGAGAGGAGGAGTTCAGAGGATGCTGTGTCCATGTTAGGACAGTGTCACTCTGACTCCAAGTGACTCTAAAGGACACAACTTCCACAGAAATATGACTCTGTCCTAATATGGACAACGTAGAGATGGGATTCTATCATGGCATCGGGGCTTATTGGTAACTCATATATCTAAATCATCTGTTCACAACAAAAATGCTTTGTGAGGGACAATTCTAGGGAAAGTGTGTTCCTTCTTGACCTATTCAGGTATGTCGGTCTATATGAGCTACGTCTGGAATGGAGAGATAGACCAATGAACCTGTCCTTGTAGTGACAGTCCGTTGGTCTAACTCCCACTCAAAGATTTTTTTTTCAGATTTTTGTTTTAAAAGAGCACAGACTTCAGACAGTTCAAGCCCATTTTTCCCAATCCATTCCTTGAGTTCCCGAAGGGCTTGATGATTAGTGAATTAGTTGAATCATGTGCGCTAACTCTGGACTAAAGCAAAACACTGCATTCCTGAAGGTACTCAAGGAAGGGATTGGGAAACACCGGTTCAGCCCCATGTTTGCTCAAATGGTGGGTCAAGAATGACCAACTATTGGGTTATGGCTGATCCTTTTTTGGTCGTGTACTAAGACCAGATCCTGTGTAGAAATAGCCTACTTGTTTGGTTTACTTGGTGGGTCACAGAACATTTTCCATGAGGTTCTAGAAGGTCATTATACCAACACGCCTGGGAACCTCTGGTCTAGCTGGAGATCATTCATTCACTGTATATCTCTAGGGGCTGAGTCATCAGTCAGGAATGTAAGAGCCCCCTGCGAAACAGAATCAGTGACAGACAGCTAAATATAATGCGTTTGGGGGCTCCGCTTCAATGACGCGCTTTGGAATTTCTGTTAAGCGTTGTCTAAAGTCATGGCACATAAGTTATAAATGATCCAAAGTCTTTCACATAAGTTAAACGCCATTGAATTGTGGATACATCCTTAGTTCCATACAAGGCAATTACGTCTATGGAACAACATTTATTCACCGAAATGTGAGGTAACCACTGTACAGACGTTATCGATGACGCCTGGCTCTGACTGCCAGCAGTACAGAGTGTGCGCTTGACTGATGTTTAAGACATACATAGTAGTAAATAAAAGGGAATACCCCTAAAGGTGACGGGAGGGTATCCGTTTCCATAAAGAGAGGACAGAGAGGGGCTGAGTCAGAGAGAGAGAGAGAGAGAGAGAGAGAGAGAGAGAGAGAGAGAGAGAGAGAGAGAGAGAGGGGGGTATGGAGATAGAGAGAGAGAGAGGTATGGAGATAGAGAGAGAGAGAGAGAGGTATGGAGATAGAGAGAAAGAGAGAGGTATGGAGATAGAGAGAAAGGGAGGTAGAGAGATAGGGAAGGGGAGAAGAGGATGCATAAGGAGAGAAGGAGAGGAAAGGGGTGACAAAAAGGAAAGGGAGAGGGTTATAGGGAGGTGGGATTGATGGATGGATAAAGGGATAGAGGAAGAAAGCCGGGAAAGTCTACTGTACTCCGGAAGAGTTCTTCATTAAACAACTGCAGGACGCCACCACTGAAAGACAGATACATGAGCTCAGTAGCCCAGGAGTCCAGAAGGCCCCTCCCAAATCAATTTTAATGGGCACATACACATGGTTAGCAGATGTTAACGCGAGTGTAGCAAAATGCTTGTGCTTCTAGTTCCAACCATGCAGTAATATCTAACAAGTAATCTAACAATTTCACAACAACTACCTTATACACACAAGTGTAAAGGAATTAATAAGAGTATGTACATATAAATATATGGATGAGCGATGGCTGACCGGCATAGGCAAGATGCAGTAGATGGTATAGAGTACAGTATATACATATGAGATGAGTAATGTAGGGTATGTAAACATTATATAAAGTGCCATTGTTTAAAGTGACTAATGATACATTTATTACATCCAATTATTAATTATTAAAATGGCTAGATATTTGAGTCAGTATGTTGGCAGCAGCCACTCAATGTTAGTGATGGCTGTTTATCAGTCTGATGGCCTTGAGATGGAAGCTGTTTTTCAGTCTCTCGGTCCCGGCATTGATGCACCTGTACTGACCTCGCCTTCTGGATGATAGCGGGGTGAACAGGCAGTGGCTCGGGTGGTTGTTGTCCTTGATTATCTTTTTGGCCTTCCTGTGACATCGGGTGGTGTAGGTGACCTGGAGGGCAGGTAGTTTGCCCCCGATGATGCGTTGTGCAGACCTCAATACCCTCTGGAGAGCCTTACGGTTGTGGGCGGAGCAGCTGCCATACCAGGCGGTGATACAGCCCGACAGAATGATCTCGATTGTGCATCTGTAACAGTTTGTGAGTGTTTTTGGTGACAAGCCACATTTCTTCAGTCTCCTGAGGTTGAAGAGGCGCTGTTGCGCCTTCTTCACCACACTGTCTGTGTGGGTGGACCATTTCAGTTTGTCTGTGATGTGTACGCCGAGGAACTTAAAACTTTCCACTTTCTCCACTACTGTCCCGTCGATGTGGATAGGGAGCTGCTCCCTCTGCTGGTCCACGATCATCTCCTTTGTTTTGTTGACGTTGAGTGAGGTTATTTTCCTGACACCACACTCCGAGGGCCCTCACCTCCTCCTTGTAGGCCGTCTCGTCGTTGTTGGTAATCAAGCCTACCACTGCAGTGTCGTCTGCAAACTTGATGATTGAGTTGGAGGCGTGCATTGGCCACGCAGTCATGGGTGAACAGGGAGTACAGGAGAGGGCTGAGTACGTACCCTTGTGTGGCCTCAGTGTTGAGGATCAGCGGGGTGGAGATGTTGTTTCCTACCCTCACCACCTGCGGGCGACCCGTCAGAAAGTCCAGGACCCAGTTGCACAGGGCGGGGTCGAGACCCAGGGTCTCGAGCTTAATGACAAGTTTGGAGGGTACTATGGTGTTAAATGCTGAGCTGTAGTCTATGAACAGCATTCTTACATAGGTATTCCTCTTGTCCAGATGGGTTAGGGCAGTATGCAGTGTGATTGCGATTGCGTCATCTGTGGACCTATTGGGGCGGTAAGCAAATTGGAGTGGTTCTAGGGTGTCAGGTAGGGTGGAGGTGATATGATCCTTGACTGGTCTCTCAAAGCACTTCATGATGACAGAGGTAAGTGCTATGGGGCGATAGTCATTTAGCTCAATTACCTTAGCTTTCTTGGGAACAGAAACAATGGTGGTCCTCTTGAAGCATGTGGGAACAGCAGACTAGGATAAGGATTGATTGAATATGTCCGTAAACACATCAGCCAGCTGGTCTGCGCATGCTCTGAGGACGCGGCTAGGGATGCCGTCCGGGCTGGCAGCCTTGCGAGGGTTAACACGTTTAAATATTTTACTCACACTGCGGTGAAGGAGAGCCCACAGGTTTTGGAGGCGGGCCGTGTCGGTGCCACTGTATTGTCCGCAAAGCAAGCAAAGAAGATGTTTAGTTTGTCTGGGAGCAGGACATCGGGGTCTGCGACTGGGCAGGTTTTATTTTTGTAGTCCGAGATTGACTGTAGACCCCGCCAGATACCTCTCGTGTCTGAGCCATTGAATTGTGACTCTACTTTGTCTCTGTACTGACGCTTAGCTAGTTTGATTGCCTTATGGAGGGAGTAGCTACACTGTTTGTATTCGGTCATGTTTCCAGTCGCCTTGCCGTGATTAAAAGCAACGGTTTGCGCTTTCAGTTTTGAACGAATGCTGCCATCAATCCACGGTTTCTGTTTGGGGAAGGTTTTAATAGTCACTGTGAGTACAACATCACAGATGCACTTGCTAATAAACCCGCTCACCGAATCAGCGTATACATCAATGTTATTGTCCGACGCTATCCAGAACATATCCCAGTCCACGTGTTCGAAGCAATCTTGAAGCTTGGAATCGGATTGGTCGGACCAACGTTGAACCTGCTGGGATCCGATCCATTGTCCTGGGTGGTGGACCAAACAGAAGATCCGCTTCGGGAAAGTCGTATTCCTGGTCGTAATGTTGAGTGTGTGTGTGGGGGACTGTACTGTGTGGAGGGATGTGAGCAGACAGACAACAAGGTTTGTTCCAGATCCGGTGGGTACACGCCGTCTCCGCTCTGCGACTTCCCGTGGGGAGCAGCTAACATAAGCATTCTGTTGGATCTGAAGGAGTGTAGGGAGGGAGATAGAGAGGGAGGGAGATAGAGAGGGAGGGAGATAGAGAGGGAGGGGGAGATAGACAGGGAGGGAGAGTGGGAGGGAAGGAAGGGAGAGAGGGAGGAATCAATTACATAACAGAGCTTGGCAGAGATAGCCACACTCTGGGGGCAGGGAGTGTGTGTGTATGTGTTTGTGTGCTTGTGCACATCTTTGTGCCTATGTGTGTAAACATAAGACTCTGTTGTGTCAGCCAATGGTCCACGGAATGCCCGGAATGCCCCAGAGAGTGGAGGTCCAGGAGGTCGCCATAGGAATAGAACACACTGGGGTTTGTCTGGTTGGTGGAAGGCTCTATGCTCTAACAAAGTGCCTATTGTTTCCCCGTCAGTGATCCTTACAGCCTTCCTCAATACAACATACTCAGGTTGTTTTTGGAACAAATTGTTTTTGTTTTGGGGGTCAGAGGCTTGTGCCAGCAGATCGGCTCTGAGGGCAGCCAGCCAGAGTGATAGGCCTAATGATATCATATTAGTGGTAATCATGAACATAGGCCTAATGATATCATATTAGTGATAATCATGAACATAGGCCTAATGATATCATATTAGTGATAATCATGAACATAGGGCTAATGATATCATATTAGTGATAATCATGAACATAGGATAAACACCAGGAGTTATATTGCGTGACTTCAAAACAGTGTATGTGTGTTTGTGTGTGAGCATGTGTGTATGTGTGAAACTAGACGATGCGTGAGATATTAGCGCATGAAAAATCATGCAGGAAAAACGTTGACTAATTGTTCCAGCCTGTTGGTGTCTTTTTCCCACAGTTTTAATCTCCATGTAATCTGTCACAGTTTGTATTAATACTGATGGACTGTCTTAAATATGGCTACTCACCATGATTTAGAGAGAGAACGAGAGAGAGAGAGAGAGAGAGAGAGAGAGAGAGAGAGAGAGAGAGAGAGAGAGAGAGAGAGAGAGGGGGTAGAAAAACAAGAGAATGTGAAAGAGAATGGGATTTTCTAACTCTAGACAGTTCTGCACAAAGTCATAATTGACCATGTATCCTATGTAAAGGGTGGCAGGCAGCCTAGTGGCTAAGAGTGTTGTACCAGTATCAGAAATGTCGCTGGTTCAACTCCCTGTGCTGACTAGGTGAAAAATCTGTCGATGTGCCCTCGATTGCTGCTGTAAATTGTTCTGGATAAGAGCAGCTACTAAAATGGAAACGGTTGGCATGAGATTAACCACAAAAGTCTGTATTGACGAAAGCTTTAGTGCAAACTATGTCCCAAATTGTGCCCTTACTGCCCACATAATACATGGGACCTGGTCAAAGTAGCTTACCACATAGGACAAACCACTGTATGGGTGGCGGACTTGTCTACCGCTAAGAACCCAACAAAGAGAGAACTGAACGATTGTGCAGTTAATCAAAATGGTGTGTCTAACTAATGGAAAACGCTTGACGTCCGTGCAACTGACATTTCTGGCTCGCCTGCTAATTCCACGGACCCACGTCACACCTCTCCTCAGCTCCCCATCTGTAACCAGTTAGAGCCTGTCTCTCTGTGTGGTGGAGCGGAATTAAAACAACACTTTCCTGCTGATGCTGGTCTAAATTCACTTGGTTGAAGGGCTTTTTGGCTATACACCTTTTTGTGTTGGTGGAATAAACTGCCTTTGGACTGGCTGACTCCTGATGCTGGTCTAAATTGGTGTTACTGGTGATCTAGTCTGGTTCTAACTGGCTGACTCCTGGTTGGGGCGGCAGGGTAGCCTAATGGTTAGAGTGTGGGACTAGTAACCGAAAGGTTGCAAGTTCAAATCCCCGAGCTGACAAGGTACACATTTGTTGTTCTGCCCCTGAACAGGCAGTTAACCCACTGTTCCTAGGTCATCATTGAAAATAAGAATTTGTTCTTAACTGACTTGCCTAGTAAAATAAAGGTAAAAAAATAACTGTGTGTTACTGATGATCTAGTCTGGTTCTAACTGGCTGACTACTGATTCTGGTCTAAACTGGTGATCTAGTCTGGTTCTAACTGGCTGACTGGCAGCTGTCTTAAAGGCAAAGAGGAAACCAAGAGTGTACCACAGAGATGTGTGGGCTATGAACATTTAACCAAACCACGTCTGGAACCAAAGGGCTCCTTAACAGTTAGTAAAATGGCTACCTGGACTATTTGCACTGACACCCTTATTTGAATTAGTATTTAATATAACACTTAGCACTGACTCTCTTGGTAGGACGGCCCCCTATACATCCTGTATCTACCTCCATCACTCCAGGATCCCTGTACGTTGTTGATATGGTACTGGAACTGACCTTGTATATAGTATGATTACCCCAATACATATCTACCTTCATCACTCCAGTATCCCTGCACATTGTAAATATGGTAATGCTTACTTACTTATTGTGTTCTTCATATTTCTTCTTATTTCTCGTGTTTTTTTTCTCTTTTAGTATTACATTGTTATTGATTATGACATTGTTATTGATTATGACATTGTTATTGATTATTACATTGTTATTGATTATGACATTGTTATTGATTATGACATTGTTATTGATTATTCCATTGTTATTGATTATGACATTGTTATTGATTATGACATTGTTATTGATTATTACATTGTTATTGATTATGACATTGTTATTGATTATTACATTGTTATTGATTATTACATCGTTATTGATTATTACATTGTTATTGATTATGAAAATGTTGTTATTGATTATGACATTGTTATTGATTATGACATTGTTATTGATTATTACATTGTTATTGATTATTACATTGTTATTGATTATGCCATTGTTATTGATTATTACATTGTTATTGATTATGACATTGTTATTGATTATTACATTGTTATTGATTATGACATTGTTATTGATTATTACATTGTTATTGATTATTACATTGTTATTGATTATGCCATTGTTATTGATTATTACATTGTTATTGATTATTACATTGTTACTGATTATTACATTGTTATTGATTATGACATTGTTACTGATTATTACATTGTTATTGATTATGACATTGTTACTGATTATTACATTGTTATTGATTATTACATTGTTATTGATTATGACATTGTTATTGATTATTACATTGTTATTGATTATGAAAATGTTGTTATTGATTATGACATTGTTATTGATTATGATATTGTTATTGATTATTTCATTGTTACTGATTATGACATTGTTATTGATTATTACATTGTTATTGATTATTACATTGTTATTGATTATTACATTGTTATTGATTATGACATTGTTATTGATTATTACATTGTTATTGATTATGAAAATGTTGTTATTGATTATGACATTGTTATTGATTATGATATTGTTATTGATTATTTCATTGTTACTGATTATGACATTGTTATTGATTATTACATTGTTATTGATTATTACATTGTTATTGATTATTACATTGTTACTGATTATTACATTGTTATTGATTATGACATTGTTATTGATTATGACATTGTTATTGATTATTACATTGTTATTGATTATGACAGTGTTATTGATTATGACAGTGTTATTGATTATGACATTGCTATTGATTATTACATTGTTATTGATTATGAAAATGTTGTTATTGATTATGACATTGTTATTGATTATGACATCGTTATTGATTATGACATTGTTATTGATTATGACAGTGTTATTGATTATTACATTGTTATTGATTATTACATTGTTATTGATTATGACATTGTTGGGTTTGCAAGAAAAGCATGTCACTGTACTTGTGCTCGCAAAGGTTTGATGTACACTCACTGGAATAACCACACACTCACGCATACTACACTGACACCACAACACACACACACACGCAAAACATACACACACATATTGTACTTCACTGACACCCTGACACGCGGACACACACGCAAAACATACACACATACTGTACTTCACTGACACCCAAACACACGGACGCCATACACATTCCTTCACAATCTACACATATGCTGCTGAAATTCTCTGTTTATTATGCACAGTCACTTTACAGCTACCTACAATTACCTCATCTACCTCGCACCCCGGCACATTGACTCGGTACCGGTACTCCTTGTACATAGCCTCGTTATTGTTATTTTATTGTAGTACTATTTTTCCTTTCGTTTATTTAGCAAATGTTTCTTACTTACTTTTTAAAAACTCTGCATTGTTGTTTAAGAGCTTGTAAGTAAGCATTTCACGGTAAGGTCACAAATACAATTTGATTTGATTTAATCTCCACCCTCTCCCCTGGCAGGTCCACACCATAGAAATACATTTACTATGTAATGTACAACAAGAATAGACTGACGAGTTTCAGAAGAAAGTTCTTTGTTTCTGGCCATTTTGAGCCTGTAATCGAAACCACAAATGCTGATGCTCCAGATACTCAACTAGTCTAAAGAAGGCCAGTTTAATTGCTTCTTTATCAGAACAACAGTTTTCAGCTGTGCTAACATAATTGCAAAATGGTTTTCTAATGATCAATTAGCATTTTAAAATGATAAACTTGGATTAGCTAACACAACGTGCCATTGGAACACAGGAGTGATGGTTTCTGATAATGGGCCTCTGTACACCTATGTAGATATTCCATAAAAAATCTGCCGTTTCCAGCTACAGTAGTCATTTACAACATTAACAATGTCTACACTGTTTTTCTGTATTTCTGTATCACTGTATCAATTTGATGTTATTTTAATGGACTGGGAGTCTAGTTAGGATCGAGGCGAAGATGAACGGAGCAAAGTACAAAGAGATCCTTGATGAAAACCTGCTCCAGTGCTCAGGACCTCAAACTGGGGCGAAGGTTCAGCTTCCAACAGGACATTGACCCTAAGCACACAGCCAAGACAATGCAGGAGTGTCTTCAGATCAAGTCTCTGAATGTCCTTGAGTGGCCCAGCCAGAGCCCCGATCGAACATCTCTGGAGAGACTTGAAAATAGCTGTGAAGCAACACTCCCCATCCAACCTGACAGAGGGTCAGAAGATCTGCAGAGATGAATGGGAGAAACTCCCCAAATACAGGTATGACAATGTCATACCCAAGAAGAGCTGTAATCACTGCCAAAAGTGCTTCAACAAAGTACTAAGTAAAGGGTCTGAATGCATACTCATACTCATCTCATATGTATATACTGTACTCAATACCATCTACTGCATCTTGCCTATGCCGGTCAGCCATCGCTCATCCATATATTTATATGTACATACTCGTATTCATTCCTTTACTCTTGTGTGTATAAGGTAGTTGTTGTGAATTTGTTAGATTACTTGTTAGATACTACTGCATGGTCGGAACTAGAAGCACAAGCATTTCGCTACACTCGCATTAACATCTACTAACCATGTGTATGTGACAAATAAAATTTGATTTGATTTGAAATGTGATATTTCAGATTAAAACATTTTAAATCCTGTTTTTTCTTTGTCATTATGGGGTATTGTGTGTAGATTGATGACAAGAAAAAAACAACAATTTAATCCATTTTAGAATAAGGCTGTAATGTAACAAAATGTGTAAAAAGTCAAGGGGTCTGAATACTTTCAGAAGGCGCTCTATGTTGTCCCAAGAGTTATGAAAAGATAGTAGAATCTTATTCCAAATAATTCACTGCTGTAATGGCTGCCAAAGGTGCTTCCACCAGGTATTAACTCTGGGGGTTGAAGACACACGTAGTCGAGACATCTTATTTATTGAATTTCTTTATGTGTGGAGTAGGTTGTGTAGATTTGCAGGGATTTTTTTTATTGAATCCCTTTTTAAATTTAAATTTAAGGTAGCAAAATGTAAAACATAAGTAAACTTTTCAAAGTCACTGTAAGTCACGTTAATACTGGGTCGTGATTACGGTTATTGATAGGAATTTATGCTGAGGCATCCCTCATTTTCAGAGCACAATATTGCCGTCTATGAAGTTATGGAGAAAAAAAAAATATTCACTCATTTTTATGAAAGCATCTCTTTTGGCTCTAGGCTTTACACAACAGTCTAGGCCAGCCGGTCGTCCCACACCACCATCTGTGGTGTGGAGGGAGGAAAAAACACAACAATGAAAGAGGAAATTGTTCCCAGAATTCTGTCACAAAATGATTTCATAATCCATAATAGTTCCATAATAGAATGCCATTCATCAGCGGTGATATTGATTCACGTTGTGGTTCTCCAGAATCATAGTTCCATAATAGAATGCCATTCATCAGCGGTGATATTGATTCACGTTGTGGTTCTCCAGAATCAAAGTTCCATAATAGAATGCCATTCATCAGCGGTGATATTGATTCGCGTTGTGGTTCTCCAGAATCATAGTTCCATAATAGAATGCCATTCATCAGCGGTGATATTGATTCACGTTGTGGTTCTCCAGAATCATAGTTCCATAATAGAATGCCATTCATCAGCGGTGATATTGATTCACGTTGTGGTTCTCCAGAATCATAGTTCCATAATAGAATGCCATTCATCAGCGGTGATATTGTTTCCATAATTTGGACCGAAATCAAAGTAAATGTATTAATTATGGAAATTACTGTCATCCAACCAACACTCAAAAGCATGATCTAAAATAGGAAAGTTGTCTAATATTGTATGTCTGTTTAGTTTTTCAATTAACAGCTAATTACTAGCTAATTTCTAGCATTTGTCATTGCTAGAACCTGATTAAGTATGTTTAGCCTAGACTTAAAGATAATAACAGTGTATCACAAATCGTTGATATAGTTCTATGAGGAAGCTGTGGGGAACCCATAAGTGCTTCAGCAGCTAACACTAATTGACATTTTATGAACTATCACTGACGTCATAGTATGAAATACAGGCCTGTGATTCCAGTCTCACAAAAAACATTTTATTGCAAAGGATGTTTGAATCCCATTTTCTTAATGTGGATTTTTGTTGTTGTTGGGGGTGGGTTAATTTTTTCAGCATGGATGATGTCACCCCAAAGCAATGATGACTTGTAGACCAGGCCAGATCACAGAGGTTGATAGGAATTTATGCTGAGGCCCTCCCCGAGGGTCCTGAATAATCTGTTACTCCCCGAGGGTCCTGAATAATCTGTTACTCCCCGAGGGTCCTGAATAATCTGTTACTCCCTGAGGGTCCTGAATAATATGTTACTCCCTGAGGGTCCTGAATAATATGTTACTCCCTGAGGGTCCTGAATAATATGTTACTCCCTGAGGGTCCTGAATAATATGTTACTCCCTGAGGGTCCTGAATAATATGTTACTCCCTGAGGGTCTTGAATAATCTGTTACTCCCCGAGGGTCCTGAATAATCTGTTACTCCCGAGGGTCCTGAATAATCTGTTACTCCCTGAAGTTCCTGAATAGTCTGTTACTCCACGAGGGTCCTGAATAATCTGTTACTTCCCGAGGGTCCTGAATAATCTGTTACTCCCCGAGGGTCCTGAATAATCTGTTACTCCACAAGGGTCCTGAATAATCTGTTACTCCACGAGGGTCCTAAATAATCTGTTACTCCCCGAGCGTCCTGAATAATATGTTACTCCACGAGGGTCCTGAATAATATGTTACTCCCCGAGGGTCCTGAATAATATGTTACTCCCGAGGGTCCTGAATAATCTGTTACTCCCTGAAGTTCCTGAATAGTCTGTTACTCCACGAGGGTCCTGAATAATCTGTTACTTCCCGAGGGTCCTGAATAATCTGTTACTCCCCGAGGGTCCTGAATAATCTGTTACTCCACAAGGGTCCTGAATAATCTGTTACTCCACGAGGGTCCTGAATAATCTGTTACTCCCCGAGCGTCCTGAATAATATGTTACTCCACGAGGGTCCTGAATAATCTGTTACTCCACGAGGGTCCTAAATAATCTGTTACTCCCTGAGGGTCCTGAATAATATGTTACTCCACGAGGGTCCTGAATAATATGTTACTCCCCGAGGGTCCTGAATAATATGTTACTCCCTGAGGGTCCTGAAAAATATGTTACTCCCTGAGGGTCCTGAATAATCTGTTACTCCCTGAGGGTCCTGAATAATCTGTTACTCCCTGAGGGTCTTGAATAATCTGTTACTCCCCGAGGGTCCTGAATAATATGTTACTCCCGAGGGTCCTGAATAATCTGTTACTCCCTGAGGGTCCTGAATAATATGTTACTCCCTGAGGGTCCTGAATAATATGTTACTCCCTGAGGGTCCTGAATAATATGTTACTCCCTGAGGGTCCTGAATAATATGTTACTCCCCGAGGGTCCTGAATAATATGTTACTCCCTGAGGGTCCTGAATAATATGTTACTCCCTGAGGGTCCTGAATAATATGTTACTCCCTGAGGGTCTTGAATAATCTGTTACTCCCCGAGGGTCCTGAATAATATGTTACTCCCGAGGGTCCTGAATAATTTGTTACTCCCTGAAGTTCCTGAATAGTCTGTTACTCCACGAGGGTCCTGAATAATCTGTTACTTCCCGAGGGTCCTGAATAATCTGTTACTCCCCGAGGGTCCTGAATAATCTGTTACTCCACAAGGGTCCTGAATAATCTGTTACTCCACGAGGGTCCTAAATAATCTGTTACTCCCCGAGCGTCCTGAAAAATATGTTACTCCACGAGGGTCCTGAATAATCTGTTACTCCACGAGGGTCCTGAATAATCTGTTACTCCCCGAGGGTCCTGAATAATCTGTTACTCCACAAGGGTCCTGAATAATCTGTTACTCCACGAGGGTCCTAAATAATCTGTTACTCCCCGATGGTCCTGAATAGTCTATTACTCCATGAGGGTCCTGAGCGCACATCCGTGATGATATTAAAGGTAGTTTACCACCTAGCTAGACCTCTGACTACCAGACTACTATAATTACATCATGAACAGTGTGTGTGTTTGTGCGTGTGTGCGCGCATGTGTGTGTGTGTGTGTGTTCGTGTGATGCACTGAAGCAGACTGGTATCTGGAAGGGAGATGAGTGGGAAAGTATCTCTTGTTGCATGATAGGAAGTTATGGAGCTATTGAGGAAATTAGAGGTTGGCACTTTCTCCTACCGTCTCTTCCAATGAGTTTTGAGATGGAAGCCAGCAGGACATTTATATGGAGTTGGTCCCCCCTTTGTTGCTATAACAGCCTCCACTAGATGTTGGAACATTACTACTATAACAGCCTCCACTCTTCTGGAAAGGCTTTCCACTAGATGTTGGAACATTACTACTATAACAGCCTCCACTCTTCTGGAAAGGCTTTCCACTAGATGTTGGAACATTACTACTATAACAGCCTCCACTCTTCTGGGAAGGCTTTCCACTAGATGTTAGAACATTGCTGTGGGACTTAGTGAGGTTAGGCACTGATGTTGGGCGATTAGGCCTGGCTCGCAGTCAGCGTTCCAATTCATCCCAAAGGTGTTTGATGGGGTTGAGGTCAGGGCTCTGTGCAGGCCAGTCAAGTTCTTCCACACGATCTCGAAAAACCATTTCTGTATGGACCTCGCGTTGTGCACGGGGGCATTGTCATGCTGAAACTGTTGCCACAAAGTTGGAAGCACAGAATTGTCTAGAATGGCATTGTATGCTGTAGCGTTAAGATTTCCCTTCACTGGAACTAAGGGGCCCACCCCGAACCATGAAAAACAGCCACAGACAATTATTCCTCCTCCACCAAACTTAACTGTTGGCACTATGCATTGGGGCAGGTAGCGTTCTCCTGGCATCCGCCAAACCCAGATTCGTACGTCAGACTGCCAGATGGTGAAGCGTGATTCATCACTCCAGAGAACGTGTTTCCACTGCTCCAGAGATCAATGGCGGCGAGCTTTACACCACTCCATCCGGCGCTTGACATTGCGCATGGTGATCTTAGGCTGTCCTGTTCTGTGAGCTTGTGTGGCCTACCACTTAGCGGCTGAGCCGTTGTTGCTCCTAGATGTTTCCACTTCACAATAACAGCACTTACAGTTAACAGAGGCAGCTCTAGCAGGGCAGAAATTTGACGAACTGACCTGTTGGAAAGGTGGCATCCTATGATTGTGCCATGTTGAAAGTCACTGAGCTCTTCAGTAAGGCCATTCTACTGCCTGTGATTACCTATGGAGAGCACATGTCAGCAACCACTGTGGCTTAAATAGCCGAATACACACATTTAAAGTGGTGTCCACATACCTTTGTATATACAATGCATTCGTAAAGTATTCAGACCCCTTGACTTTTTCCACATTTTGTTACATTACAGCCTTATTCTGAAATGGCGAAAGAAAATGCAAAAAAAGAGTGCAGAAATACCTTATTTACATAAGTATTCAGACCCTTTGCAATGAGACTGGAAATTGAGCTCAGGTGCGTCCTGTTTCCATTGATCATCCTTGAGATGTTTCTACAACTTGATTGGAGTCCACCTGTGGTGGACATTTTATGGACATTTTATATATACATATTTTGTTGTTGTTGTTTTCTTTTAGTCCAAGGAAAGTCAATTGAGAAAAAGTACATTTTTGAGTGAGTGTGGAAGCAAAACACCGATCACTGATTGCTATGTGTATCCTACCTATAGTGAGTTACTTTCCTATAGCCCATGATTTATATTTAACACACTGGTATCGGTGGCAAGCCAAAGCATTTTAAAGCTTCCCGTCAAAGGTGTGTGTCAATGAAGGGCGTAATGTTGTGATATTGCATTTTATATCCTCGGGGCTATCACAAAAAGTTACAACAAGGTATTGGCACTGTGAAATAGTGTTGTACCCTGAGGGTTGTTGTCGTCAGACCACTGTGAATTAGTGTTGTACCCTGAGGGTTGTTGTCGTCAGAACACTGTGAATTAGTGTTGTACCCTGAGGGTTGTTGTCGTCACACCACTGTGAATTAGTGTTGTACCCTGAGGGTTGTTGTCGTCACACCACTGTGTGTGCATGTGGGTGTGTTCATGAGTGTGTGTATGTGTGTGTGTGTGTGTGTGTATGTGTGTGTGTGTGTGTGTGTATATGTGTGTGTGTGTATATGTGTGTGTGTGTGTGTATATGTGTGTGTATTTGTGTTATTTCCACAGGAAAATAACAAACATTCAATTGTTATTAGGAGGATGTGAACCCAGTCACACCAAAAAACATCAACATACAATACCAATCAATACCAATCACCATGACAATTCCCATGACGTTTACCAAAGAGAAGCATACAAATGTTTCCTGGGTTACAGCATATGTGTTTATTAATGTAAACACGTACACATCATATCAGTCTGGAAGTGGAGGCAACTGAGTTTAATACGTTTACTCCCTTTAGGGAATGTTTGTGATTTGTCAAGATGAAACCACTAACTGTCTACGTCTGAACAGTTTCAAACATCCAACTAGCAAACACCCATCTATGTGGCCTTTCATATGAAAGAACATTCCTCCAATTGTCTCAAAACAACACCGTCCCTACATGCCTTGCTACCAAAAACAGTGGATTCTGTGGCAGAGATTTCACGAAAGTTGCCACATCAACATGACTTTATTCAGATGACGGAGGGGTTACCTAATCTAATCGCCCCTCTCTGAGATAAAACTCTCTATTTACTCTACAGCCTACATGAAGTCAGACTTTCCCTCTGTCTCCCTGTGTCTCCCTCTCTCTTCCTCTGTGTCTCCCTCTCTCTTCCTCTGTGTCTCCCTCTCTCTTCCTCTGTCTCCCTCTCTCTTCCTCTGTCTCTCTCTCTCTTCCTCTGTGTCTCCCTCTCTCTTCCTCTGTGTCTCCCTCTCTCTTCCTCTGTGTCTCCCTCTCTCTTCCTCTGTCTCTCTCTCTCTTCCTCTGTGTCTCCCTCTCTCTTCCTCTGTGTCTCCCTCTCTCTTCCTCTGTGTCTCCCTCTCTCTTCCTCTGTGTCTCCCTCTCTCTTCCTCTCTCTCCCTCTCTCTTCCTCTGTCTCCCTCTCTCTTCTTCTGTCTCTCCCTCTCTCTTCCTCTGTCTCCCTCTCGCTTCCTCTGTCTCCCTCTCTCTTCCTCTGTCTCCCTCTCTCTTCCTCTGCCTCTCCCTCTCTCTTCCTCTGTGTCTCCCTCTCTCTTCCTCTGTCTCTCTCTCTCTTCCTCTGTCTTTCTCTCTCTTCCTCTGTCTCCCTCTCTCTTCCTCTGTCTCTCTCTCTCTTCCTCTGTCTCCCTCTTTCTTCCTCTGTCTCCCTCTCTCTTCCTCTGTCTCTCTCTCTCTCTTCCTCTGTCTCTCTCTCTCTTCCTCTGTCTCTCTCTCTCTTCCTCTGTCTCTCTCTCGCTTCCTCTGTCTCTCTCTCTCTTCCTCTGTCTCTCTCTCTTCCTCTGTCTCTCTCTCTCAATCTCTGTCTCTCTCTCTCTTCCTCTGTCTCTCTCTCTCTTCCTCTGTCTCTCTCTCTCTTCCTCTGTCTCTCTCTCTTCCTCTGTCTCTCTCTCTCTTCCTCTGTCTCTCTCTCTCTTTCTCTGTCTCTCTCTCTCCTCTGTCTCCCTCTCTCTTCCTCTGTCCCTCTCTCTTCCTCTGTGTCTCCCTCTCTCTTCCTCTGTGTCTCCCTCTCTCTTCCTCTGTCTCCCTCTCTCTTCCTCTGTCTCTCTCTCTCTCTTCCTCTGTCTCTCTCTCTCTTCCTCTGTCTCTCTCTCGCTTCCTCTGTCTCTCTCTCTCTTCCTCTGTCTCTCTCTCTTCCTCTGTCTCTCTCTCTCGTTCTCTGTCTCCCTCTCTCTTCCTCTGTCTCTCTCTCTCTTCCTCTGTCTCTCTCTCTCTTCCTCTGTCTCTCTCTCTCTTCCTCTGTCTCTCTCTTTCTCTGTCTCTCTCTCTCTTCCTCTGTCTCTCTCTCTTCCTCTGTCTCTCTCTCTCTCTGTCTCTCTCTCCCTCTCTCTTCCTCTGTCTCTCTCTCTCTTCCTCTGTCTCCCTCTCTCTTCCTCTGTGTCTCCCTCTCTCTTCCTCTGTCTCTCCCTCTCTCTTCCTCTGTCTCCCTCTCTCTTCTTCTGTCTCTCCCTCTCTCTTCCTCTGTCTCCCTCTCTCTTCCTCTGTCTCCCTCTCTCTTCCTCTGTGTCTCCCTCTCTCTTCATCTGTCTCTCCCTCTCTCTTCCTCTGTGTCTCCCTCTCTCTTCCTCTGTCTCTCTCTCTCTTCCTCTGTCTTTCTCTCTCTCTTCCTCTGTCTCTCTCTCTCTTCCTCTGTCTCTCTCTCTCTTCCTCTGTCTCCTCTCTCTCTTCCTCTGTCTCTCTCTCTCTCTTCCTCTGTCTCTCTCTCTCTCTTCCTCTGTCTCTCTCTCTCTCTTCCTCTGTCTCTCTCTCTCTTCCTCTGTCTCTCTCTCTCTTCCTCTGTCTCTCTCTCTCTTCCTCTGTCTCTCTCTCTTCCTCTGTCTCTCTCTCTCTTCCTCTGTCTCTCTCTCTCTCTCTCTCTCTCTCTCTCTCTCTCTCTTCCTCTGTCTCTCTCTCTCTTCCTCTGTCTCTCTCTCTCTTCCTCTGTCTCTCTCTCTCTTCCTCTGTCTCTCTCTCTCTTCCTCTGTCTCTCTCTCTCTCTCTCTCTCTCTCTCTCTCTCTCTCTCTCTCTCTCTCTCTCTCTCTCTCTCTCTCCTCTGTCTCTCTCTCTCTTCCTCTGTCTCTCTCTCTTCCTCTGTCTCTCTCTCTCCTCTCTGTCTTCTCTCTCTCTTCCTCTGCCTCTCTCTCTCTCCTCTGTCTCTCTCTCTCTCTCTCTCTCTCTCTTCCTCTGTCTCTCTCTCTCTCTCTCTCTCTCTCTCTCTCTCTCTCTCTTCCTCTGTCTCTCTCTCTTTTCTCTGTCTCTCTCTCTCTCCCTCTGTCTCTCTCTCTCTTCCTCTGTGTCTCCCTCTCTCTCCTCTGTCTGTCTCTCTCTCTTCCTCTGTCTCTCTCTCTCTCTCTCTCTCTCTCTCTCTCTCTCTTCCTCTGTCTCTCTCTCTTCCTCTGTCTCTCTCTCTCTTCCTCTGTCTCTCTCTCTTCCTCTGTCTCTCTCTCTCTTCCTCTGTCTCTCTCTCTCTTCCTCTGTCTCTCTCTCTCTTTCTCTGTCTCTCTCTCTCTCCCTCTGTCTCCCTCTCTCTTCCTCTGTCTCTCTCTCTTCCTCTGTCTCTCTCTCTTCCTCTGTCTCTCTCTCTCGTTCTCTGTCTCCCTCTCTCTTCCTCTGTCTCTCTCTCTCTTCCTCTGTCTCTCTCTCTCTTCCTCTGTCTCTCTCTCTCCTCCTCTGTCTCTCTCTCTCTTTCTCTGTCTCTCTCTCTCTCCCTCTGTCTCCCTCTCTCTTCCTCTGTCCCTCTCTCTTCCTCTGTGTCTCCCTCTCTCTTCCTCTGTGTCTCCCTCTCTCTTCCTCTGTCTCTCCCTCTCTCTTCCTCTGTCTCCCTCTCTCTTCTTCTGTCTCTCCCTCTCTCTTCCTCTGTCTCCTCTCTCTTCCTCTGTCTCCCTCTCTCTTCCTCTGTGTCTCCCTCTCTCTTCCTCTGTCTCTCCCTCTCTCTTCCTCTGTGTCTCCCTCTCTCTTCCTCTGTCTCTCTCTCTCTTCCTCTGTCTTTCTCTCTCTTCCTCTGTCTCCCTCTCTCTTCCTCTGTCTCTCTCTCTTCCTCTGTCTCCCTCTCTCTTCCTCTGTCTCTCTCTCTCTTCCTCTGTCTTTCTCTCTCTTCCTCTGTCTCCCTCTCTCTTCCTCTGTCTCTCTCTCTCTTCCTCTGTCTCTCTCTCTCTTCCTCTGTCATTCTCTCTCTTCCTCTGTCTCCCTCTCTCTTCCTCTGTCTCTCTCTCTCTTCCTCTGTCTCCCTCTCTCTTCCTCTGTCTCTCTCTCTTCCTCTGTCTCTCTCTCTCTTCCTCTGTCTCTCTCTCTCTTCCTCTGTCTCTCTCTCTCTCCCTCTGTCTCTCTCTCTCTTCCTCTGTCTCTCTCTCTCTTCCTCTGTCTCTCTCTCTCTCCCTCTGTCTCCCTCTCTCTTCCTCTGTCTCTCTCTCTTTCTTCCTCTGTCTCTCTCTTTCTCTTCCCCTGTCTCCCTCTCTCTTCCTCTGTCTCTCTTCCTCTGTCCCCTCTCTACCTTTCTTTGATCTATCCTCTGTGGGGAGAAGGAGACTGTTTGGTAGCAGCAGCCAGAGAGCCAGAGGCCAAGGACCGGGCCTGCCGGAAGAAGACAGTCCCTCTATATAAATCTCTCTCTCTCTCTCTCTCTCTCTCTCTCTCTCTCTCTCTCTCTCTCTCTCTCTCTCTCTCTCTCTCTCTCTCTCTCTTCCTCTGTCTCTCTCTCTTCCTCTGTCTCTCTCTCTCTTCCTCTGTCTCTCTCTCTCTTCCTCTGTCTCCCTCTCTCTTCCTCTGTCTCTCTCTCTCTTCCCCTCTCTACCTTTCTTTGATCTATCCTCTGTGGGGAGAAGGAGACTGTTTGGACCGGGCCTGCCGGAAGAAGACAGTCCCTCTATATAAATATATCTCACTCTCTCTCTCTCTCTCTCTCTCTCTCTCTCTCTCTCTCTCTCTCGTCTTCATCACACCGCCCCACACACCGCCCCACACAGAGTCCCACACAGAGTCCCAAACCCACACCCATGCATATGCAGAACCAAAACTGTTGTATTTGTATTTATTAGGGAGATACTTCTTGGGTATTTACTTCAGCCAGGTCCAGGCAGTTTAGGTGTGGAGTGTCATTAGGCAAAACAGGTTCCCAGGCCTGGAGGCTCAGTCTCTGGACTTAGACACTGGCCAAACCAGGTCAACAGGGGCTTCAGTATATTGGACAGAGGAGATGTGTTTAAGACCTGCTAGAGACCGGGACTAGGCCAAGAGGGGTTAGATGATGTTGAACAGAGGAGAGTATTTTGAAGCCTGTTGGAGACTGGGACCAGGCCAAGAGGGGTTAGATGAGGAATTGAGGCCCGGAGGTCTCTTAATGCTGGACTCAGACCCCCAGACGTTGCCAGTCTACTGGGTGATCAGCCGCGTTCTCAGGCATAAACTACAGAGGCTTATCTCCTGCCCTGCTATGCTTGGCACAGACACAGCCCTGATCCTCTCTCTTGGTTCACTTCACACAGACCTGACTCTGCTGTGACCTGCTCCCTGGTCAGGCCACCCACGACACACAGAGGAATAACACCCAGTCAGTCAACTAGAACAAGGAAGCAACACCCAGTCAGTCAACTAGAGCAAGGTAGCAACACCCAGTCAGTCAGCTAGACCAAGGTAGCAACACCCAGTCAGTCAACTAGAGCAAGGTAGCAACACCCAGTCAGTCAGCTAGACCAAGGTAGCAACACCCAGTCAGTCAGCTAGACCAAGGTAAAAACACCCAGTCAGTCAGCTAGACCAAAGTAACAACACCCAGTCAGTCAACTAGACCAAGGTAACAACACCCAGTCAGTCAGCTAGACCAAGGTAGCAACACCCAGTCAGTCAGCTAGACCAAGGTACCAACACCCAGTCAGTCAGCAAGACCAAAGTAACAACACCCAGTCAGTCAGCTAGACCAAGGTAGCAACACCTAGTCAGTCAGCTAGACCAAGGTAGCAACACCTAGTCAGTCAGCTAGACCAAGGTAGCAACACCTAGTCAGTCAGCTAGACCAAGGTAACAACACCCAGTCAGTCAGCTAGACCAAGGTAGCAACACCTAGTCAGTCAGCTAGACCAAGGTAACAACACCCAGTCAGTCAGCTAGACCAAGGTAGCAACACCTAGTCAGTCAGCTAGACCAAGGTAGCAACACCCAGTCAGTCAGCTAGACCAAGGTAACAACACATAGTCAGTCAGCTAGACCAAGGTAGCAACACCCAGTCAGTCAGCTAGACCAAAGTAACAACACCCAGTCAGTCAGCTAGACCAAGGTAGCAACACCCAGTCAGTCAGCTAGACCAAGGTAGCAACACCCAGTCAGTCAGCTAGACCAAGGTAACAACACCCAGTCATTCAGATAGAACCAGGTGTTAACACCCAGTCAGTCTTACACATTGCTCTCTATCAGACCTGGGTTTTCTTTCAAATACTTTCAGCCTGTCTGTCTGCCTGCCTGTCTGTCTGTCCCAGATATTCAGGGTTCTATTGTGGGATCTATTCCATTGGTTCCACTGCGCCAGACAAGCTCAGAAAACAAATGTTATTTGACCCCAGGTCTGTACTTCACATCAGGCTTGTATTATCTAGTTTTTACACTGGTGCCTGCAGATCAATGCAAACTGGTAGCTGTTTGTATCTTCACCTCAAGGACATAGTGTACCAGCATTATCTCACTGTAATGTAGACAGTAATACATCATGACAAGCAATCCTCTGAGAAGGTAGCCATTTGCTTTAGTTATCATTGAGTAATTCCTAAGGGCAGTGTTCGTGATGGTCATTGATTTTGAAATAGAAAGGTAGTCAACTTTTAAGGTAATGCTTGCAATGCATGGAATCTACTTTACAAGTAAACACTCTTGATTATTAAGTAACTAGTGAAATGGCCGTTATTTGGCACACGTAGTGGTAAGCGTTCTGGCTGTAAATGTAGACGTTCCGAACGTCATCCATGTTTGATCTAGTAGCTGTAACGTTTTGTTACAGAGGAATCTTCATATACTCTCTGTCTGTCTGTCTGTCTGATATACTGTCTGTCGTCTGATATACTGTCTGTCTGATATAGTATCTGTCTGTCTGTCTGATATACTGTCTGTCTGATATACTATCTGTCTGTCTGTCTGATATACTGTCTGTCTGATATACTGTGTGTCTGTCTGATATACTGTCTGTCTGTCTGTCTGATATACTGTGTTTTGTTCCTCCTTGTGTTCATAGTGCTGCAAAAAGATCTCACAAACTCACTTTAAAAACTTATGTTTCTCCAAAAGATGCAAACATAGTCAGACAGACAGCAGCTGACAGTCAGACAGACAGACAGACAGTCTGAGAGGCAGACAGACAGACAGAGGGATGGAGGGGGAGAGGGAGGGAGGGAGGTATGTAGGGAGGTAGGTAGGTAGGTATGGATGGAGAAGGGAGGGATGGATGGATGGAAAGGATTAATGGTGGGATGGAAGAAGGGAGGTAGGTAGGTAGGTATGGATGGAGGAGAGAGGGAGGGATGGATGGAAAGGATTAATGGTGGGATGGAGGATGACACAGAGAAAAATAGTTGTGTGTTGTGCAACGTGAAGCTGAATGTCCCGAAATCTTTAATGCCGAGTCCATCTGAGACAAGCATGACCGTGCGTTTTGAGGATATAGCCTGAATTTGTGATTCTAGTATTCCCAACTCAGTTAGGTAATTTCTGTGTGTTTCTGGGTAGTTGAGTCCCATTGGAGATGATAGCAGGTTTTTTAAATAATACCTGATGGTAGAGGGAGGGCCCAGAGAGAGAGAGAGAGCGAGAGAGCGAGAGAGCGAGAGAGAGAGGAATCTAACTGGTTGCCAGCAGACTCTTAAGCCTTGTTTACACTGCAGGCCTTAATGCTCAAATCAGTTTTGTTTTTCAAATCTTTTTTTGGAACATTGACTGACCAAACAGAAAGTTACCAAATCGGATTTGTGTGTGTTTCAGTGGAGGCTGCTGAGGGAAGGCCGGTCATAATAATGTCTGAAACTGTGCAAATGGAATGGCATCAAACACATGGAAACCATTTCCTCCACTCCAGCCATTACCACAAGTCCGTTCTCCCCCAATTAAGTTGCCACCAACCTGCTGTGGTGTGTTCAGACAGCAGTCATTTGCTGTAACGTGTAACGACGGGTGTGTGCGCTGTATTGTAGGCTGATTGGTGGTGGTGCTCGTTGTTCCTATCGCTCAGAAGTTATGTGGCAAGCTAAGGTGACAACAATGCCTGCCACAGACATTTCCCAGTTCTGAATGTCCAGAATCGAAGTGTAAGAACACTTTTAAAGCCCCAAAGGACAAGATGATCCCGCTTTCAAATGTGGTTTGAAATGTGGCTTGAAATGTCTGATTCTTTATGCTTTTTTGGCTGTTCAGACTGCGGGAAAAATAATAGATTCTAATAGGATATGACCCCCAAAATGACTTGAGTCACTTCAAACTGCTGATGTGAACAAGGCTTCAGGGTTAGGGTTAGGTTGTGTCCCACGCTTTACCATAACATGGGATGTGCCCTGTGCCCAAACAACCAACAAAGATGCATTTGGAAAACAAAAAAAGGCAAAATAACACACAGTATTTGACTTTATTTCAAAGATAAAAAAAAGATCACTCCACTTTCCTAGGAATGTTTTTGACATCCTTGAAAGGAACACTTTGTGGGTGATGGTTATTATATATTATGACAGCTGTGTTTTGGTAACGAGAAATGTAAATAAAACCAAGACAAAATGTATTTTTGCAGCATCAGATGCTGGAGACCGATTATTGATCGCTTGACAAAACAACAAACCAAAGAGCAAGTCTTCAGAAATGTTTTAACATTTCTCTCTGTGTTTTGATATTTACTAAACACTTATGAGAATAATAGGTAAACATAGAACTCTATTTCACAGGATCTTATTCTATTTCACCAAGCCTTCTTCCAAACTGGACTACTGTTTTAATAATTTATTCTGGCTTCCTGAGAATCTAGCGATCAGTGTTGGTTATAAAACATAGATTGCCAAGTCCCTCTCCCTCGGTAGTTAACTAAGGTTTTACCCAGAACCGAGTCTGACTTAATAATGTTTATGAACTGTAACACAATAAGTCTGACTTATAGTTCATAAACAGTATTAACACAATACGTCTGACTTATAGTTCATAAACAGTATTAACACAATAAGTCTGACTTATAGTTCATGAACACTACTAACACAATAAGTCTGACTTATAGTTCATAAACAGTATTAACACAATAAGTCTGACTTATAGTTCATGAACACTACTAACACAATAAGTCTGACTTATAGTTCATAAACAGTATTAACACAATAAGTCTGACTTATAGTTCATAAACAGTATTAACACAATAAGTCTGACTTATAGTTCATAAACAGTATTAACACAATAAGTCTGACATACAGTTCATAAACAGTATTAACACAATAAGTCTGACTTATAGTTCATAAACAGTATTAACACAATAAGTCTGACTTATAGTTCATAAACAGTATTAACACAATAAGTCTGACTTATAGTTCATAAACAGTATTAACACAATAAGTCTGACTTATAGTTCATAAACAGTATTAACACAATAAGTCTGACATATAGTTCATAAACAGTATTAACACAATAAGTCTGACATATAGTTCATAAACAGTATTAACATTACAGAGTTCAGTGGCTAATATAGTCATGTGAAAAAAAAAAACACATCATAGCAACACTCCAATTGTTGGACATGTGAAGATAATTAGTTGATCATTAGAAAATATGCCAGAAATAAGTTTCCATGTGGAAAAATTATGTAACAGGTCATTTTCTGTGTTTCTTTTCTGTTTTAATTTTTTTGCAGTAGATTGGATTGAGGTCGGTGTCAGTCCATATGTCAGAGTCTGCTCTGAGAAATTACTAATAGAACTCTCTGACTTGAGAGTTGATAGGTGTTCTAATTCTAGAGATCTCTCTCTCAACTCTCTCTCTACTCTAACTCTCTTTCCCCCTCTCTACTCTCTCTCTCCCCCTCTCTATCTACTCCCTCTTTCTCTCCTTACCTCTCAAACTCTACTCCCTCTCTCTCTCTCTACTCCCTCTTCCTCTTCCTCTCCCTCTCTCTACTCCCTCTTCCTCTTCCTCTCCCTCTCTATCTCTACTCCCTCTAATCCCTCCTTCTCTCCTTACCTCTCTAGCTCCTCTCTCTCTCTCTCTCTCAATTCCCTCTTTCTCTCCCTACCTCTCAAGCTCTTCCCCTCTCTTGCTCTACTCCCTCTTCATCTCTCTCTCTCTCTACTCCCTCTTCCTCTCCGTCTGTGTAATCTGTGTAATCTGTGTAATCTGAAGGAAATATGTGTCTCTAATGTGGTCATACATTTGGCAGGAGGTTAGGAAGTGCAGCTCAGTTTCCACCTCATTTTGTGGGCAGTGTGCACATAGCCTGTCTTCTCTTGAGAGCCAGGTCGGCCTACGGCGGCCAATCTCAATAGCAAAGCTATGCTCACTGAGTCTGTACATAGACAAAGCTTTCCTTAAATTTGGGTGAGTCACAGTGGTCAGGTATTCTGCCACTGTGTACTCTCTGTTTAGGGACAAATAGCATTCTAGTTTGCTCTGTGTTTTTGTTGATTCTTAAATAAAGTAATTCTATTTTTGTTTTCTCATGATTTGGTTGGGTCTAATTGTGTTGCTGTCCTGGGGCTCTGTGGGGTCTGTTTATGTTTGTGAGTAGTAGACATTTGACTTCAGATTCTGGAAGGGTGAAGCTGGGTGCTGCAGACTGTTCGAGTGCCCTCGCCAATTCGTTGATCTATATGTTGAAGAGGTACTTAAGCTGCATCCCTGTCTCACCCCACGGCCCTGTGGGAAGAAGCTTGTTGTTTACCACAAGCTTGTGTACATGGATTTTATAATGTTGTATGTTTTCCCCCAACACCACGTTCCATCAATTTGTATAGCAGACCCTCAGGACAAATTGATTCTAAGGCTTTTTTGAAATCAGCAAAGCATGAGAAGACTTTGCCTTTGTTTTGGTTTGGAGGTTGGAGGGATGAGGTTTGAGGGTTGAGGTTGGGGGTTTGAGGTTTGAAGGTTGAGATTTGAAGGTTGAGGGTTGAGGTTTGAGAATTGAGGTTTGAAGGATGAGGCTGGAGGCTTGAGGTTTGAGGTTGGAGGCTTGAGGTAGATAAAGCTCTGAGCTGATATGCTTCCTGCCTTTGTCTGTTAGACTGCTGCTTCAAAAACTTACTGTGCAGACACCGATGGCAGACACACACACTTGCATATACACATGCAAGCAAGAATCATGCATGCACACGCACACGCACAACACGCACACGTACACCTCCATTAGCAAGAGGGTTTTAGAAAGTACGCCACTGTATCAGCCTGTCACAACTAGCGGGAATATATCACAGCAGTCTTTTTAAACTGACCTACTACAAAGGGAGGCTTACTGGATATCCTGTCTAAAAACATTGACCCCTAGTGGTCTGAAAATTGACTTTGATCTCAGGACCTTCTTGTGAACAATTCTCTCTTTTATGAACAAGTCTTACAAATTGATATATTCTTTCTACAGTTTATCAGCGTACACCCAACATGTTCCCCCTGTTGATGATGCTTATTGTGCATTATGGTTGAACCAAAAAGATGAATTCTTTGTACCATTCTTTGTACCATCCTTCATCCTTAATGAAATAGGAAATAATTAAATCTGGGAAATTGAATTAAACAAAAATTTATGTTGGTGCTAATATTATGTACAATATTCAATTATGTTTCCATATGATAACAATAGCCTAATATATTCAATATGCCATAAACTATAGTTCTCTCTTTTATGAACAAGTCTTACAAATTGATATATTCTTTCTACAGTTTATCAGCGTACACCCAACATGTTCCCCCTGTTGATGATGCTTATTGTGCATTATGGTTGAACCAAAAATATGAATTCTTTGTACCATTCTTTGTACCATCCTTCATCCTTAATGAAATAGGAAATAATTAAATCTGGGAAATTGAATTAAACAAAAATTTATGTTGGTGCTAATATTATGTACAATATTCAATTATGTTTCCATATGATAACAATAGCCTAATATATTCAATATGCCATAAACTATAGTTCTCTCTTTTATGAACAAGTCTTACAAATTGATATATTCTTTCTACAGTTTATCAGCGTACACCCAACATGTTCCCCCTGTTGATGATGCTTATTGTGCATTATGGTTGAACCAAAAAGATGAATTCTTTGTACCATTCTTTGTACCATCCTTCATCCTTAATGAAATAGGAAATAATTAAATCTGGGAAATTGAATTAAACAAAAATTTATGTTGGTGCTAATATTATGTACAATATTCAATTATGTTTCCATATGATAACAATAGCCTAATATATTCAATATGCCATAAACTATAGTTTTTTTAACAGTTTCACTCAATTAATTCAAATTAACTTAATAATTATGACACACCCCTCAATATTGTCATTAGTTGCACTAATTGTACTGTTTGTCTACATAACCTGGTTCAAGCATTCATGACATTACCCTGAAGAAGGCACAATGATGCCGAGATGGTGCCGATAGAGAGGGCCTTCTCGCTTCTAGTCCTTAGGAAACATTGCAGTATTTAGATGTTTTATGTATTATTTCTTACATTAGCCCAGAAAATAAGTGTAATTAAGTGTAATTACATACAGCCGGAATGAACGGTTGGATATCAGAGCAACGTCAAATTACCAGCACTACGACTAGGAATACAACTTTCCGGAAGTGGATTCTTTGTCCGAACCACCCAGGGCATTTGAAATGATTCCAGAGGCTGACCCAAAACAGCGTCGCCGCAGAAGAGGAAGATGGAGCAACCTCTTGGTCAGACTTTGGGAGGCGCACACACCACCTACCTCTTCAGAGTATGTTATTCGCTTATGTCCATCTCTAGATAACAAGGTAGATGAAATTAGGCCAAGAGTTGCTTTCCAGAGTGACATCAGGGATTGTAACATACTCTGTTTCACGGAAACAGAGAAATAAACATCTCTCCGGGAAGAAGAAGGGCTGGGGTGTATGTTTCATGATTAACGGTGTAATTGTAACAACGTACAGGAACTCAAGTCCTTTTGTTCACCTGGCCTAGAATTCCTCACAATCAAATGCCGACCGTATTATCTTCCAAGAGAATTCTTGTCGGTTATTGTCACAGCCGTGTACGTATATACCCTTCAAGCTGAAACCAAATCAAATCAAATCAAATCAAATTTTATTTGTCACATACACATGGTTAGCAGATGTTAATGCGAGTGTAGCGAAATGCTTGTGCTTCTAGTTCCGACCATGCAGTAGTATCTAACAAGTAATCTAACAAATTCACAACAACTACCTTATACACACAAGAGTAAAGAAACCACGACGGCCCTCAAGAAACTTCACTGGACTTTATGCAAACTGGAAACCATATATCCTGAGGCAGCATTTATTGTGGCTGGCGATTTTATCAAAGCAAATTTGAGAACAAGGCTACCTAAATTCTATCAGCGTATTGATGGCAGCACTCGCGCTGGCAAAACACTGGATCTTTGCTGCTATAACTTCCGTGATGCATACAAGGCCCTCCCCCGCCCCTCCTTCGGCAAATCTGACCACAACTCCATTTTGCTCTTTCCTTCCTATAGGCAGAAACTCAAACAGGATGTACACGTGATAAGGACTTTCAACGCTGGTCTGACCAATCGAAATAGACGCTTCAAGATTGTTTTGATCACGCGGACTAGGACATGTTCCGGGTTACCTAAGAGAATAATACTGATTTATATGCTAATTCGGTGAGTGAGTTTAGAAGGAAGTGCATAGGAGATGTTGTACCTAGTGTGACTATTAAAACCTACCCTATCCAGAAACAGGATAGATGGCGTCGTTCGCGCAAAACTGAAAGCGCGAACCATCACATTTAACCATGGAAAGGTGACTGGGAATATGGCCGAATAAAAAAGTGTAGTTATTCCCTCCGCAAGGCGAAATGTCAGTATAGAGACAAAGTGGAGTCGCAATTCAACGGCTAAGACACCAGACGTATGTGGCAGTGAGTACAGACAATCACGGACTACAAAAAGAAAAACCAGCCACGTCACGGACACCGACGTTTTGCTTCCAGACAAACTAAACAACTTCTTTGCCCATTTGAGGAGAATACAGTGCCACCGATGCGACATGTTACCAAGGACTGTGGGCTCTCCTTCTCCGTGGCCGACATGAATAAGACATTTAATAACTTTCCATGTCATTTATTATATCCATATATCTCCGTTTGGTTGGCGCGTTATGTTCATAAAATACAGCGTCCACTCGCCCATTGAACCGTGAAGAGAACGCGTTCAACCTATACCTATACACTTGTCCAAGAACAATAAAACATCATTGATAATGTATCCTTAGGAACACTTTTATGTATATTTAATATAATAGTTCAACCGGATTATAAACTGGACGATAGGAAAGGAAAAAACCACAGCGCGCGCGAGCCCGTGAACGCGCCTCCTCTTCTATTTACATCCTGTGACTAGTTCGAAATTCTTCTTCTATTACCATCCAGAGCAACCTAACATCACCAAACTCTGTCTAGAGACTGTTGACATCCAGTGGAAGCAATAGGTACTGCAATCTTACTCCCATATATAGCTGTTTTCAAAAGGGAGGGGTTCAAAATGAGGCAATGTGTCAAAAACACTTTTTCCAGGACAGAAATTTCTCGGGTTTTCGCCTGCTATATCAGTTCTGTTATACTCACAGACAATATTTTAACACTCTTAGAAACGTCAGAGTGTTTCCTATCCAATAGAGGGCCTGAGTGGCAGGCTTTTTACTTTGGGCACGCCAGACTCTCCAAAACCGAAACCTCAGCTGCCGCTCCCTAAGAAGTTAACAAACAAATTAGGCACATTTGGGAAGTCTTGATACAAACTGTTGAACAGAAATGCAATGGTTCATTGGATCAGTCTAAAACTTTGCACATACAGTGCTGCCATCTAGTGGCCAAAATCTAAATTGCACCTGGGATGGAATAATACATTATGGCCTTCCTCTTGCATTTCAAAGAGGATGGTACAAAGAATTTACAAAAGAACAGTTAGTTTTTTCGTTGTATTATCTTTTACCTGATCTATTGTGTTATATTCTCCCACATTCCTTTCACGTTTCCACAAACTTCAAAGCAAAGTGTTTGGTACCAAGAATATGCATATCCTTGCTTCAGGGCCTGAGCTACAGGCAGTTAGATTTGGGTATATCATTTTAGGCGATTTTCTTTTCTTTAAGTGGGGTTTTTAAATATCCCTTTCTGGACAATTTTGACAGTGGGAATCTCATTCATTGTTGCTCAGGATCGGTTTCATAAGTGTGTGTGTATGGGTATGTGTGTGTTACAGCATTAGTCCTGAAGCTACATCAGGCCAGCCCTGGTTCAGTAGAGACCAGCCTAAGGAGCTCTTATCTCCGAGGCCTTTCAAGGAACGTGGTCTCTGTGAAGGGCTTCCAAGGTCATCATTTGTCATCCGCCATCTCTGCATCTGCCCTAGTCGTTAAGATGGAAGCACTCTCTCCCTTCATAATGGTCTGACTACAGAGGGCTGTGAGGTAGATAACAGCCCAGTCAGTGTGTCCATATCAGATCCAGTCAAATTGCACCGAGGGTGTATTAGTGTCTGAACAATAACTGCTGCATCAGGGGACACGTGTTGTAATGGAACTAGACTGCTCTGCACCACTCATTAGATCTGGTTGTGTCATAATCTGTGCCTGGAACAACTGGCTAATGTCCTCAGGCAGCTTAGATTAGATGTTTTTATCTTGGCCTAGATGCCTAGGGTTTTGCATCTGCTAGAATTGGGTTATGGTATGTGGGTTGTGTAAACCAGTGTTTCCCAAACTCGGTCCTGGGGCCACCGCAGAGTGCACGTTTTGGTTTTTGCCGCAGCACTACACAACTGATTCAAATAATCTAGGCTTAATGATGAGTTGTTTATTTGAATCACCTGTGTAGTGCTAGTGTTAAAAATCTAAACGTGCACCCGGGCGGCCCAGGTGCGAGTTTATACCATACAGGTAGTTAGGTTTGGGTATGTGAGAACTGTAAAATCGCCATAAACCTGAAGCGACAGAATGTTACTTAGTGTATCCAAGATACACTATAGGTTTTTCCAACAGGGTTCCCTCCTGAGTCTGATTTTCAAGCAGAACATTTTCAAATCCTCCTAGACCTACTTTGAGTCTACTAAAGATGGCAAAACAATGTGGCTTCACCTGGCAAATTAGTAGATGTTTGAGTGGAACAAGTATTCATTTGGTCCAAGGAGTGCTGCCTCTTAGAAGAATGTAGAATGAAGCACCAGGAACATTCAGCACATGTCCTGACATTGTAAAACACTTAGACCTAGAGAGATATTTCCATTTACTTTGAGACTGTTTTGAGACAATTAAATAATGCTATCGCCCTCTAATAGCGTCTTTAAAAGGGAAATCTGCAGTTGAAACAATAACAAAGAGGCCACCCAGACTCTGTTTTGGTAAAAAGTTGAGGGATGGGCCTGGATAAATGTAACCACTCTGAAATTCATAGACATACCGTCCAGTTTGTTAGAGCAGGAAAATAATCCTGCAGCAATAGCAAATGTGAATTATTATGTGGTTTATAATTAATGGACACTTTTTGTAGGGGTTGATACATCTTTCATTAGGGAAAATCAAGTCAGAAATGTTGAAAGATGAAATTACTAAATTACTCTTTAGAATACTTTTTAAACCTTGATTACTCTACAAGTTAGCCTTTCCTGCTGCAACAAAAGGACGATCAAATTAAGATACGGCATCTGTGCTAGACCATGTGTGAATTCAAAATAATAAATACAAATTGTTGTAATCCTTTCCATCCTCCTCCTCCAACACGTGGCGCGGAGGTTCTGGCCTGAATGTCAGGGTCACCATGCTGAAGCTCTTTGCCTGGCATCTCTTTGGCTGTGTGATGTCCATCTTCCTGACGCGTGTGTGTGTGTGTGTGTGTGTGTTGGGAAAAGTACCCCAAAAGTCATACTTGAATAAATGTAAAGATAGATTAATAGAACATGTCTCAAGTAAGTCACCCAGTAAAATAAAAAAATTACAGATACCCCAAAAAATGACTTAAGTAGCACTTTAAAGTATTTTTTTTTCTAAAGTACTTCATACAAATGTGTGTGTGTGCATCTTCTAGATAGACAGGGATGGGATGTAGCCATGGCACAGGGGCTAGATAGTCATGTCTGTGGAAACATAACCCCATCAAAACATTCCAATTACACAGCTTATACAATATGATAGCTAGGCTGAGCAGCCAACATCTGTTTGGAGAGAAAGACAGACAGAGATAAGTTTCACATGCCAATAAAGCCCGTTCCAATGTCAATGAAGCCACTTTGAATTGAGAGAGAGAGAGAGAGAGAGAGAGAGAGAGAGAGCATCAGAAAGCAAAAATATGAATATGTCACCTTTTGGAAAAACACCACAAAAGAATCTAAGTAAACTTAAATGCAATTTGACTTTTAACAGACAGTACAGTCTGGCGGACAGGTTGCGCTCACTCTGCCCTCAGAAAGAGGTCCAGACAGAGCGGAATGTCTCCTATACTGGAAGAACTACACAGACTTATGTGCAAATGTCTTTCCAAAAATATAAAACAAAAACAAAGATTTTTTTTTATAAAACTGAAAACGAGTGAATCCGAAATCTATTGCTGCAAAATATGTTGTTTCCTGCCACACCTGTAGACACAGCCAGTGGAACAACCAACCAAAACATTAACATTACTACCTGTGTGTTTCACCTGTAGAGACAGCCAGTAGAACAACCAACCAGAACATTGACATTACTACCTGTGTGTTTCACCTGTAGAGACAGCCAGGAGAACAACCAATCAGAACATTAACATTACTACCTGTGTGTTTCACCTGTAGAGACAGCCAGTAGAACAACCAACCAGAACATTGACATTACTACCTGTGTGTTTCACCTGTAGAGACAGCCAGTAGAACAACCAACCAGAACATTAGCATTACTACCTGTGTGTTTCACCTGTAGAGACAGCCAGTAGAACAACCAACCAGAACATTGACATTACTACCTGTGTGTTTCACCTGTAGAGACAGCCAGTAGAACAACCAACCAGAACAATGACATTACTACCTGTGTGTTTCACCTGTAGAGACAGCCAGTAGAACAACCAACCAGAACATTAACATTACTACCTGTGTGTTTCACCTGTAGAGACAGCCAGTAGAACAACCAACCAGAACATTAACATTACTACCTGTGTGTTTCACCTGTAGAGACAGCCAGTAGAACAACCAACCAGAACATTAACATTACTACCTGTGTGTTTCACCTGTAGAGACAGCCAGTAGAACAACCAACCAGAACATTAACATTACTACCTGTGTGTTTCACCTGTAGAGACAGCCAGTAGAACAACCAATCAGAACATTACTACCTGTGTGTTTCACCTGTAGAGACAGCCAGTAGAACAACCAATCAGAACATTAACATTACTACCTGTGTGTTTCACCTGTAGAGACAGCCAGTAGAACAACCAATCAGAACATTAAAATTACTACCTGTGTGTTTCACCTGTAGAGACAGCCAGTAGAACAACCAATCAGAACATTGACATTACTACCTGTGTGTTTCACAAGTAGAGACAGCCAGTAGAACAACCAACCAGAACATTAGCATTACTACCTGTGTGTTTCACCTGTAGAGACAGCCAGTAGAACAACCAACCAGAACATTAACATTACTACCTGTGTGTTTCACCTGTAGAGACAGCCAGTAGAACAACCAATCAGAACATTACTACCTGTGTGTTTCACCTGTAGAGACAGCCAGTAGAACAACCAATCAGAACATTAACATTACTACCTGTGTGTTTCACCTGTAGAGACAGCCAGTAGAACAACCAATCAGAACATTGACATTACTACCTGTGTGTTTCACCTGTAGAGACAGCCAGTAGAACAACCAACCAGAACATTGACATTACTACCTGTGTGTTTCACCTGTAGAGACAGCCAGTAGAACAACCAACCAGAACATTGACATTACTACCTGTGTGTTTCACCTGTAGAGACAGCCAGTAGAACAACCAACCAGAACATTAGCATTACTACCTGTGTGTTTCACCTGTAGAGACAGCCAGTAGAACAACCAACCAGAACATTGACATTACTACCTGTGTGTTTCACCTGTAGAGACAGCCAGTAGAACAACCAACCAGAACATTAGCATTACTACCTGTGTGTTTCACCTGTAGAGACAGCCAGTAGAACAACCAACCAGAACATTAACATTACTACCTGTGTGTTTCACCTGTAGAGACAGCCAGTAGAACAACCAATCAGAACATTAACATTACTACCTGTGTGTTTCACCTGTAGAGACAGCCAGTAAAACAACCAACCAGAACATTAAGAGAGGGACCGACTTCGGCGGAAGTCGTGACAGTACCCCCCCGTTGACGTACGGCTCCAGCAGCACGCCAACACAGGCCTCGGTGACGACCCGGAAGACGAGGCGCAGGGCGATCCGGATGGAGACGGTGGAACTCCCGCAGTATGAAGGGTCCAGAACGTCCTCCACCGGCACCCAGGATCTCTCCTCCGGACCGTACCCGTCCCACTCCACGAGGTACTGAAGGCCCCTCCTCCGACGCCTCGAGTCCAGGATGGCTCGAACAGTATACGCCGGGGCCCCCTCGATGTCCAGAGGGGGCGGAGGAACCTCCCGCACCTCAGACTCCTGGAGTGGACCAGCCACCACCGGCCTGAGGAGATACACATGGAACGAGGGATTAATACGGTAATCTGAGGGAAGCTGTAACCTGTACCATACCTCGTTCAGTCTCCTCATGAATGGCGCCACAAACCGAGGACCCATCCTCCGGCAGGGCAGGCGGAGGGGCAGGTTTTGGGTCGAGAGCCAGACCCGGTCCCCTGGTGCCAACACCGGGGCCTCACTGCGGTGGCGGTCGGCACTCACCTTCTGCTGCCTCACGGCCGTTGCAGGTGCACATGCGCGGTGTCCCAGGTCTCCTCCGAGCGCTTAAACCATTCGTCCACCGCAGGAGCCTCGATCTGGCTCTGATGCCAAGGTGCCAGAACCGGCTGATACCCCAGTACACACTGGAAGGGAGATGGGATGAGCCCATGGGATGAGCCCCGCCCACTCCCCCGGCCGGTCCTGGCAATATGACCGCAGAAACCTACCCACATCCTGGTTTACTCTCTCCACCTGCCCGTTACTCTCGGGGTGAAAACCTGAGGTGAGGCTGACCAAGACCCCCAGGCGCTCCATAAACGCACTCCATACCCTGTACGTGAACTGGGGACCCCGATCAGAGACTATATCCTCAGGCACCCCGTAGTGCCGGAAGACGTGTGTGAACAGGGCCTCTGCAGTCTGTAGGGCTGTAGGGAGACCGGGCAAAGGGAGGAGACAGCAGGACTTAGAAAACCGATCCACAATGACCAGGATCGTGGTGTTGCCCTGTGAGGGAGGAAGATCAGTCAGGTCCACTGACTGGTGCAACCACTGACTGGTGCGACTGGTGCGACCACGGCCGTTGTGGAACGGGTAGGTGTTGTAACTTCCCTCTGGGCAGGTGCCTAGGAGCCTTGCACTGGGCGCACACCGAGCAGGAGGAAACATAAACCCTCACGTCAATGTCTCCACGTCTTCAGAGCCTTGACTACAGCCAACAACTCCCGGTCCCCCACATCATAGTTTCGCTCCGCCGGGCTGAGCTTCTTTGAAAAAAATAGCACAGGGGCGGAGCTTTGGTGGTGTACCCGAGCACTGAGAGAGCACGGCTTCTATCCCAGCCTCGGATGCGTCCACCTCTACTATGAACGCCAAAGAGGGATCCGGATGAGCCAGCACGGGAGCCGAGGTAAACAGACCCATCAGGTGACCAAAAGCCCTGTCCACCTCAGCCGACCACTGCAGTCGCACCGGTCCCCCCTTCAGCAGTGAGGTAATGGGAGCCACTACCTGACCAAAGCCCCGGATAAACCTCTGGTAGTAGTTGGCAAACCCAAGAAACCACTGCACTTCCTTTACCGTGGTGGGAGTCGGCCAATTACGCACGGCTGAAATGCGGTCACTCTCCATCTCCATCCCTGAAGTGGAAATGTGGTAACCTGGGAAGGAGACAAACTGCTGGAAGAACAGACATTCCTCAGCCTTGACGTACAGGTAATGCTCCAACAGTCGACCAAGCACCCTGGTACTAAATGCCGTCTTCCACTCGTCCCCCTCCCAGATATGCACCAGGTTATAAGCGCTCCTGAGATCCAATTTTGTGAAGAAGCGCGCCCCGTGCATTGACTCTATCGCACTGGCTATGAGAGGCAGCGGGTAGCTGTACCTCACAGTGATCTGATTGATACCCCGATAGTCAATACATGGGCGCATACCTCCATTCTTCTTCTTCACAAATGTATCCCTTCCCCGGGGATTCGGAGACATATGTTTCCATAGCCGCCGTCTCCTCAAGTGACAGAGGATACACGTGAATATCGGGAAGTGCTGCGTCTACCATGAGATTTCTCGCACAATCCCCCCGTCGATGGGGTGGTAATTGAGTCGCCTTCTTCTTATAGAAGGCGAGAGCCAAATCGGCATATTCTGAGGGGATGCGCACGGTGGAGACCTGGTCTGGACTTTCCACCGTAGTCGCACCGATGGAAACCCCTGCACACCTCCCTGAGCTCTTTCATGACCACCCCTTGAGAGCCCTCTGTTGCCACGAAATGGTGGGGTCATGACAGGCCAACCAGGGTAGGCCCAGCACCACAGGAAATGCAGGAGAATCAATAAGGAAGAGACTGATTCTCTCCTTGTGACCCTCCTGCGTAACCATGTCTAGTGGAGCGGTGGCCTCCCTAATCAGCCCTGACCCTAATGGTCGACTATCTAGGGCGTGCACAGGGAAGGGCATATCCACAGGAACAATGGGGATCCCTAAACTATGGGCAAATAAATAAATTCCCAGCTGCGCATGAATCTACAAGCGCCTTATGTTGGGAATGTGGGGAAAACTCAGGAAATGTAATAAACACATACATGTGAGCAACAGGGGGCTCTGGGTGAGTCTGGTGCCGACTCACCTGGGGAGACACGATAGTGCCCTGCCTGCTACCTCGACTCCCTGAGGAACCCCCCCAGCACCGACCAGCAATGTGCCCTCTGCGGCCACAGATGGTGCAGGGAATGACCCCTCCTCCGGTCGCCCTAAGCGCAGCACCTCCCAGCTCCATGGGCATGGGTGGTGTCTCGGCAGGCCAACTCCCGACGGACGTCCTCGCGCAGACTGCATTGGTGGTAATTGATCAGGGCCCTGTTGTTCCATCCCACACTGGCGGCCAGTGTCCGGAAGACCAAAGCAAAATCCTGCGCGCTCCTCGTCCCCTGCCTCAGATGGAACAGACGTTCACCCGCCGCTTGACCCTCAGGCGGGTGGTCGAAAACTGCTTGAAATCGGTGGGTGGACTCTGCGTAATGGTCCAACGCCGCATCTCCTTCACTCCATACGACGTTGGCCCACTCCAGGGCTTTGCCTGAGAGGCAGAAGACGGGGTTGGACACGCTCTCACGTCCCGATGGAGCCGGGTGGACGGTCGCCAGGTAGAGTTCCAGCTGGAGTAGGAACCCCTGGCATTCGGCGGCCGTCCCATCATACTCCCTCGGGAGCGCGAGCCGAATCCCGCTGGGACCAAGTGAAGGAGGGGTGGACAGTGGGGCTGGTGGAGATGCTGGCAGACCTCCTTCTCTCTCACATCGATATACCAAGTGGGATATACCAAGAGTCTTGATAGGTGGAACATACCAAGTTTCTTGATAGTTGGGACATACCGAGTGTCTTGATAGGTGGGGCATACCAAGTGGGATATACCAAGAGTCTTGATAGGTGGAACATACCAAGTGTCTTGATAGGTGGGACATACCAAGTGTCTTGATAGGTGGGACATACCAAGAGTCTTGATAGGTGGGACATACCAAGTGTCTTGATAGATGGGACATACCAAGTGTCTTGATAGATGGGACATACCAAGTGTCTTGATAGATGGGACATACCAAGTGTCTTGATATGTGGGACATACCAAGTGCCTTGATATGTGGGACATACCAAGTGCCTTGATAGGTGGGACATACCAAGTGTCTTGATAGATGCAACATACCAAGTGTCTTGAAAGATGGGACATAGCAAGTGTTTAAAGTGGCATTAAACTTCAGGTCGACCTGCCCTTCACTGGTAGGCTGGATATCTGCTGTATCTCAACTCCCTAGACCTCGGCTGCATCCCAAGTGGCACCCTACTGTGGGGGAAGGGTTTTGCTTATGAAATAGAATTGTACATGTCAATGAATGCATCTGAGACCAGCTCTAGTCTGGGACCAGCTCTAGCCAGGGACCCTCTCTGATCTGGGACCAGCTCTGGTCTGGGACCAGCTCTGGTCTGGGAGGGTTGTGTCAAAACGACACTGCCTAGGGGTGGAAAAGCTCTGGTCTGGGACCAGCTCTGGTCTGGGGCCAGCTCTAGTCTGGGACCCGCTCTGATCTGGGACCCGCTCTGATCTGGGACCCGCTCTGATCTGGGACCAGCTCTGGTCTTGGACACGCTCTGGTCTTGGACACGCTCTGGTCTGGGACCGGCTCTGGTCTGGGCCTGGCTCTGGTCTGGGCCCAGACTGGTCTGGGCCCAGAGACTCTATTCTTGGCAGCTGGGACTGAAGTGAACCAAATATAAACCTGCCATCACTCTTTCCATTTTATCTGGAAAAGAAAACCCCTATCCAACCTCTTTAATCCTGTCACAAAGGGAATTGACATCTTATGTCATTGTGATTGTCATTAGTGTATTAATGTCACCATGTGGGGAGACAAACAGAGTCATACAGACACACTAGATTCCAAAAGGACCAATCAGGCGCCCAAAGGATATCCTTAATTCAAGCAATGTGTGATCGACTCCAGTACAGCGTCTGTCACACAAACCATGATAAATGAGGATGTTGTTTCAGGAGTACATCAAACGTCACATTCTCTGCAAGGTTGTGCATTGTCAAAATAGTGAAACTGATTCTCTTCCAAAGGAGTGCAACCAACCTCCAGATGAAAACGTGTCCAAGCCACAACTTTGCAGGTGAGGTTGGCTTGAGGAGTAAGCAATGCTTTGCAGATGTACTCTCCCATCTCCCCTCAGAATGTACTGTACCTTCAGGCCCATACATCTCATACGGTATGTCTATGTGTCCATGTTTGCCTGACTAAACTGTGTCATCTCCCTGGAGCACAAACAATGGACATGCTTTCACTGAAATGACAGAGGAGAGGAGAGGGACAGGAGAGGAGGAGAGAGAGGGGAGGAGAGAGAGGGGAGGAGAGGAGATGAGAGGAGAGAACAGAAGAAAATAGAAAAGAAGAGGATAGAAGAGGATGAGAGGAGAGGAGAGGAGAGGAGAGGAGAGGAGAGGAGAGGAGAGGAGAGGAACTTCAGTGATGACCTGGTTTTGACTTCTGGTCCGTCAACCTCACAAACAAACCTGTCATGATATCAGGCATAGCGGACTGAACTGTGAGAACTGGCAACACCGTAACCGTCCTGGCTCCATCTGCTCTGTGGCCCTGGATCCACTTCACTGGGAATGGTGGAACAAGAGAAAGGGGGAGAAGAGGAAGGAGGGAGGGGAAGAGAAAGGAAACCCAAAAACACAGCACAATCCGGGCCAGCCAAATTACAAATCACTTAATTGTAACCAGAAAGGATGGATGGACGCAGTCCTAGACACACTGCTGCCTCGCTGCTTTTCCACTCTTCAATGGACAGCAGTTAAGTTCTACTTCAAAACAATATAGTGAAATCACAGTGGTGGATGAAGGTTGTGTTGAAATGACACTGCCTAGGGGTGGAAAATCCTATGGAATATAAGTGATTTCACACACATTTCCACTATCTGTGACCTCTACTATTATGCTTTCAACATTGTCCTTGACGGTGAGACGATATTAGGCTGATACCAGATCTGTTGTAATTAGGGCAGTTGTAGCGAGAGACCAGTAATTACTAGATTAGCTAGTTTGAAAGGACAGCCTGTCACATCAGCAGCATTTCCATCAAGTTCATAAATGTGTTTGTGTTTTTATAAACTGGGTGGTTCGAGCCCTGAATTCTGATTGGATGACAGCTGTGGTTTATCAGACCGTATACCACGGGTATGACAAAACATTTATTTTTACAGCTCTAATTACGTTGATAACCAGATTATAATAGCAATAAGGCACCTCAGGGGTTTGTGGTATATGGCCAATATACCACAGCTAAGGGCTGTATCCAGGCACTACGCATTGCGTTGTCCATAAGAACAGGCCTTAGCCGTGGTATATTGGCCATATACCACCCCTCTCGTGCCTTGTTGCTTAAATAATCAGTGGGTAATAGTCAGGGGTTTCAGGAAGGTAAGGGGTTAGATTAGGTTTAGTAGCATGGCTAAAGAGTGACAGCAGAGACAGAATGTTCCCATATAGGTGAAGTCTGGATAGAATCCCAAACACCGACTGAATGTTCCCATGCAGCTGAAGTCTTGCTAGGATGCCAGACAACCGACATAATGTTCCCATGCAGGTGAAGTCTGGTTAGGATCACAGACAACCGACAGAATGTTCCCATGCAGCTGAAGTCTTGCTAGGATGCCAGACAACCGACAGAATGTTCCCATGCAGGTGAAGTCTGGCTAGGATCACAGACAACCGACAGAATGTTCCCATGCAGCTGAAGTCTTGCTAGGATCCCAGACAACCGACTGAATGTTCCCATGCAGCTGAAGTCTTGCTAGGATCCCAGACAACCGACAGAATGTTCCCATGCAGGTGAAGTCTGGCTAGGATCACAGACAACCGACAGAATATTCCCATGCAGGTGAAGTCTGGCTAGGATCCCAGACAACCGACAGAATGTTCCCGTGCAGGTGAAGTCTGGCTAGGATCCCAGACAACCAACATAATGTCCCATGCAGGTGAAGTCTGGCTAGGATCACAGACAACCGACAGAATGTTCCCATGCAGCTGAAGTCTTGCTAGGATCCCCAGACAACCGACTGAATGTTCCCATGCAGCTGAAGTCTTGCTAGGATCCCAGACAACCGACAGAATGTTCCCATGCAGGTGAAGTCTGGCTAGGATCACAGACAACCGACAGAATATTCCCATGCAGGTGAAGTCTGGCTAGGATCCCAGACAACCGACAGAATGTTCCCGTGCAGGTGAAGTCTGGCTAGGATCCCAGACAACCAACATAATGTCCCATGCAGGTGAAGTCTGGCTAGGATCACAGACAACCGACAGAATGTTCCCATGCAGCTGAAGTCTTGCTAGGATCCCAGACAACCGACTGAATGTTCCCATGCAGCTGAAGTCTTGCTAGGATCCCAGACAACCGACAGAATGTTCCCATGCAGGTGAAGTCTGGCTAGGATCACAGACAACCGACAGAATATTCCCATGCAGGTGAAGTCTGGCTAGGATCCCAGACAACCGACAGAATGTTCCCGTGCAGGTGAAGTCTGGCTAGGATCCCAGACAACCAACATAATGTCCCATGCAGGTGAAGTCTGGCTAGGATCCCAGACAACCGGACTACAGCACAATAGGTATGCCTGGATGAAAGCAATGTGTTTTTGTGTGTCTTTGTCTGAGTGTGCGTGTGCGTGCGCGCGTGTGTGTGTGTGTCTGTGTATGTGTGTAAGCCTTGATGACAGCAATAACAGTGACTCACCTGGACAATAACACAACAGCACCAGTCTGTCTGATCGGCAGGACAGGGCCATTCCCTCTCATATGGTCCCTATAAGAGATTCCTATGGGTATCAGACTAGAGATTTCTACGGGTGTCCGACTCACACAGTCAACACGTCAGACACGGTTGGGAAATCAGACAGACTTGGACACATACCTGAAGGTACATCCACATAAACCTTTAAATATGCAGCACACTGTCAAAAAACCAAGCAATCTCTACACTATCAACAGCTGTATCTGTTATTGTAGTAGGACGGTGAGGCATAGGACTGGAGACTACACTATCAACAGGTGTATCTGTTATTATAGTAGGACGGTGAGGCATAGGACTGGAGACTACACTATCAACAGGTGTATCTGTTATTGTAGTGGGACGGTGAGGCATAAGACTGGAGACTACACTATCAACAGGTGTATCTGTTATTGTAGTAGGACGGTGAGGCATAGGACTGGAGACTACACTATCAACAGGTGTATCTGTTATTGTAGTGGGACGGTGAGGCATAAGACTGGAGACTACACTATCAACAGGTGTATCTGTTATTGTAGTAGGACGGTGAGGCATAGGACTGGAGACTATCTGGACAGTTTAGTGATGGACAGGAAGAGATGCTAGAGAGAACAGCTGTTGGCTGCCTCCACCCAGTACTCCTGGTGGTTTGTTGTGTCTCATATAACAGCACATTTAGGCCAGACCACATTCATGTACGGACAGATGGGAGGTGAGGGAGAGTGGAGACTGTGAGGTGTAAGATACATCCTGTCCTTCTCCTAAATTAAGAACATTAGTGTCAGAATATCAGTCCATGGCTTAGAGTGTAGAAGAATGTCAAAACATGAATGAACCCAGTCACGCTGCGTGCGGTACATTCCTCAATAGATATTGGAAATGCACATTATCTGTTAAGCAAAGTTGTGATTTCCTAAATGGAGGGAATCTGAAGCGTACATAAAACACCAGTATTTTCCATATTTAATTGACGTATTTTAATAGCTGCCCATTCGTGGGCCTCCTCCACATTTTCCTAGTTGTTGGAAATGTACAGGAAGTGCCAAGGACATTCTATTGATAAAACTGAAAATTGGTTTTAAGGCGTAATCTCTACTCTCCGTTAGTCTAGGAAAATCCTCCAGCTCCAGGAGAGATAAAGTAGGATCCAGGAGAGGTTTCTCCAACAAGTTCAACGTGTGTGTGTGTGTGCGTGCGTGTGTGTTTACTCCTGTAGAAGCTGCTCTGACAGAGACAGAAAAGAGGTCAAAGAGGCGACAAGACAGACAGCTGCTTTAACGTCTGTGTCTCACCCTCCGATGATGGGTAATGATGGGAGATCATCTGTACAAGCTGTACCTTTCCACCAGAGTGGGGAAGTTTACTCTCCAGGAAACCTTGTAGTGTTCATGAAGGTCATTAATAATGTATCTCCCATTATGGCAATGCCTAATAAACTGTAGATAAAATAACATGAGCTGGCGCACACCCAGAACAAAGTTTGTGTAGAGGTGCTGACTAATGGCGAATAAACTATACACTATCAAAATAAAGAAAGTGGCACACTACATATATACTCTCCCAACAGTTTAATGGGGATTTACCAACGTTTCAGCATCACTGTGCCTTCCTCCAGGGCAGTGATGCCGAAACATTGGTAAATACCCATTAAACTGTTGGGAGAGTATATACAGTGGGGCAAAAAAGTATTTAGTCAGCCACCAATTGTGCAAGTTCTCCAACTTAAAAAGATGAGAGAGGCCTGTAATTTTCATCATAGGTACACTTCAACTATGACAGACAAAATGTGGAAAAAGAAATCCAGAAAATCACATTGTAGGATTTTTAATGAATTTATTTGCAAATTATGGTGGAAAATAAGTATTTGGTCAATAACAAAAGTTTATCTCAATACCCTTTGTTATATACCCTTTGTTGGCAATGACAGAGGTCAAACGTTTTCTGTAAGTCTTCACAAGGTTTTCACACACTGTTGCTCGTATTTTGGCCCATTCCTCCATGCAGATCTCCTCTAGAGCAGTGATGTTTTGGGGCTGTCGCTGGGCAACACGGACTTTCAACTCCCTCCAAAGATTTTCTATGGGGTTGAGATCTGGAGACTGGCTAGGCCACTCCAGGACCTTGAAATGCTTCTTACGAAGCCACTCCTTTGTTGCCCGGGCGGTGTGTTTGGGATCACCCAGCCACGTTTCATCTTCAATGCCCTTGCTGATGGAAGGAGGTTTTCACTCAAAATCTCACGATACATGGCCCCATTCATTCTTTCCTTTACACGGATCAGTCGTCCTGGTCCCTTTGCAGAAAAACAGCCCCAAAGCATGATGTTTCCACCCCCATGCTTCACAGTAGGTATGGTGTTCTTTGGATGCAACTCAGCATTCTTTGTCCTCCAAACACGACGAGTTGAGTTTTTACCAAAAGTTCTATTTTGGTTTCATCTGACCATATGACATTCTCCCAATCCTCATCTGGATCATCCAAATGCTCTCTAGCAAACTTCAGACGGGCCTGAACATGTACTGGCTTAAGCAGGGGGACACTTCTGGCACTGCAGGATTTGAGTCCCTGGCGGCGAGTGTGTTACTGATGGTAGGCGTTGTTACTTTGGTCCCAGCTCTCTGCAGGTCATTCACTAGGTCCCCGTGTGGTTCTGGGATTTTTGCTCACCGTTCTTGTGATCATTTTGACCCACGGGTGAGATCTTGCGTGGAGCCCCAGATCGAGGAAGATTATCAGTGGTCTTGTATGTCTTCCATTTCCTAATAATTGCTCCCACAGTTGATTTCTTCAAACCAAGCTGCTTACCTATTGCAGATTCAGTCTTCCCAACCTGGTGCAGGTCTACAATTTTGTTTCTGGTGTCCTTTGACAGCTCTTTGGTCTTGGCCATAGTGGAGTTTGGAGTGTGACTGTTTGAGGTTGTGGACAGGTGTCTTTTATACTGATAACAAGTTCAAACAGGTGCCATTAATACAGGTAACGAGTGGAGGACAGAGGAGCCTCTTAAAGAAGAAGTTACAGGTCTGTGAGAGCCAGAAATCTTGCTTGTTTGTATGTGACCAAATACTTATTTTCCACCATAATGTGCAAATAAATTCATTAAAAATCCTACAATGTGATTTTCTGGATTTCTTTTCCCTCATTTTGTCTGTCATAGTTGAAGTGTACCTATGATGAAAATTGCAGGCCTCTCTCATCTTTTTAAGTGAGAGAACTTGCACAATTGGTGGCTGACTAAATACTTTTATGCCCCACTGTATGTAATATGCGACTTTCTTTATTTTGATAATACCTAATAAACTGAACAGTATTGAATTGAACAGAATATCACTATTGACATCTCCTTTGAGATAATTTTCTCTTCACAATATCACGGTCAAGTTATTGACAGGATGCAGTTGCATGGAATACGCTATACAGCATAAGAAAACATGATGTCAGACAACTTCACAGCTGCATCAGGGCCACTGGTCTGGAAAAACTTAAATTACCATGTTTAACAAGAGAGTGAAGTGACGTGGACAGAGCCACATGCTAAGCACAGGTGGCTGGAGGCACCTTAATAGGGGAGGACTGGGTCATAGTAATGGCTAGAATGGAATAAAAGGAATGGCATCGAACACATCAGACACGTTCTTTCCATGTGTTTGATGCCACTCCATTCTGGCCATTATTATGAGCTGTCCTCCCCTCACCAGCCTCCTGTGATGCTAACCCTTCACTCTTTGGTGACCGGGAACCGATACTCTCCACGTTCACTTTCCATTACGCTCCTGGACTCTTGCACAACACACCTCACACTGATAACAGAGATGACACACTGCAATGTGAAGTCAGATTTGGACATACTGTATGCTTCCTCTCTGGAAATGGTTCTCGTTTGAATGTTCCACGAGGCAACAGCTTGTTGGATGAGGATATAGTTGAGCTGGCCTTTGGCTGTGAGGAGGACTCTGACACTGTGGATTGACAATGACCTCAGAGCTTTAGACTCTCTCTGTCCTTTAGAATCAGCCAGAAAGAACACAGTGACCTGTCTCTCCACTATGGAGGACACAAGAGATATTAGATCATGACATTAGATCTATGTGTTTTTACATTGATGAGGGGGCCGAAGTAGGAGTACGCAACAGAGATATACAAGAACAGGTTACCAAAAGCGCATTGGCTGTTTTGGAGAAGAGCACATTTTCAAAGCATTTTGCCTTGAAAATATCTCAATATCTCAAAAATCTCAATGACTCAATGGGGAAATAAGTTGTGCAACACCTTGGCATTTGTCACCACAGGACATAACATTTTGCCGGAAAATCAGAAGCAAGTCTGAGTGAGTGTATCTAATCTCAACTGTTGGAAAAACACTGACACACAAATAATTGCTTAGATGCTTTCCTAATTCTGACCAAGAACCTCTTTAGTAACTAGACTAAATAAACAAACTCTCTCTAAAATAATTCTCCACAAAGATCTCTGTATTATCAGCCCAGAGAGTACATTTCAAAACCCAAAAGTTGGTCCAAATATAAATCATATCCATCTTCAAAAACACAGCTGACAGCTGAAACCTCAATCCTCCATCCACTTCCATTAAGAGCTGAAACCTCCATCCTCCATTCACCTCCATGACAGCTGAGACCATCCTCCATCCACTTCCATGAGAGCTGAGACCATCCTCCATCCACTTCCATGAGAGCTGAGACCTCCATCCACTTCCATTAAGAGCTGAAACCTCCATCCTCCATCCACTTCCATTAAGAGCTGAAACCTCCATCCTCCATCCACTTCCATGAGAGCTGAGACCTCCATCCTCCATCCACTTCCATGAGAGCTGAGACCTCCATCCTCCATCCACTTCCATGAGAGCTGAGACCTCCATCCACTTCCATGAGAGCTGACCGCTCCATCCTCCATCCACTTCAATGAGAGCTGAACGCTCCATCCTCCATCCACTTCAATGAGAGCTGAGACCTCCATCCACTTCCATGAGAGCTGAGACCTCCATCCAATTCCATGAGAGCTGAGACCTCCATCCACCATCCACTTCCATGAGAGCTGAGACCTCCATCGACCATCCACTTCCATGAAATCTGAGACCTCCATCCTCCATCCACTTCCATAAGAGCTATGAACTCCATCCACTTCCATGAGAGCTGAGACCTCCATCCACTTCTATGAGAGCTGAGACCTCCATCCACTTCCATGAGAGCTGAGACCTCCATCCACCTCTATGAGAGCTGAAACCTCCGTCCTCCATCCACTTCCATGAGAGCTGAGACCTCCATCCACCATCCACTTCCACGAGACCTCCATCCACTTCCGTGAGAGCTGAGACCTCCGTCCACTTCCATGAGAGCGAGAGAAAGACCACAGTGTGCCATCACAGCAGAAAAATGTGTGACTTGTTGCCACAATAAAATAACAACAAGCGAAGAACAAACACCATTGTAAATATAACCCATTTTTCCCCTTTTGTACTTTAGCTATTTGCACATTGTTACAACACTCTATATAGCCATAATATTCCTTTGGAATATGTCATGTTTACTGTTCATTATTTATTATTTCACTTTGGTTTATTATCAATTTCACTTGCTTTGGCAATGTAAACAAAGCAAGTGGGGGACCTCCATCCACTTCCATGAGAGCTGAAACCTCCATCCAATTCCATGAGAGCTGAGACTTCCATCCACCATCCACTTCCATGAGAGCTGAAACCTCCATCCACCATCCACTTCCATGAGAGCTGAGACCTCCATCCACTTCTATGAGAGCTGAGACCTCCATCCACTTCCATGAGAGCTGAGACCTCCATCCACCATCCACTTCCACGAGACCTCCATCCACTTCCGTGAGAGCTGAGACCTCCGTCCACTTCCATGAGAGCTGAGGCCTCCATCCACTTCCATGAGAGCTGAGACCTCCATCCACTTCCATGAGAGCTGAGGCCTCCATCCACTTCCATGAGAGCTGAGGCCTCCATCCACTTCCATGAGAGCTGAGACCTCCTCTTTCCACTTCTATGAGAGCTGAGACCTCCGTCCTCCATCCACTTCCATGAGAGCTGAGACCTCCATCCACCATCCACTTCCATGAGAGCTGAGACCTCCATCCACTTCCACGAGAGCTGAGTCCTCCATCCACTTCCATGAGAGCTGAGACCTCCATCCACTTCCATGAGAGCTGAGACCTCCATCCACCTCTATGAGAGCTGAAACCTCCGTCCTCCATCCACTTCCATGAGAGCTGAGACCTACATCCACCATCCACTTCCATGAGAGCTGAGACCTCCATCCACCATCCACTTCCATGAGAGCTGAGACCTCCATCCACTTCCGTGAGAGCTGAGACTTCCGTCCTCCATCCACTTCCATGAGAGCTGAGACCTCCATCCACTTCCATGAGAGCGAGAGAAAGACCACAGTGTGCCATCACAGCAGAAAAATTTGTGACCTCCGTCCACCATCCACTTCCATGAGAGCTGAGACCTCCATCCACTTCCGTGAGAGCTGAAACCTCCGTCCACCATCCACTTCCATGAGAGCTGAGACCTACATCCACCATCCACTTCCATGAGAGCTGAGGCCTCCATCCACCATCCACTTCCATGAGAGCTGAGACCTCCATCCACTTCCACGAGAGCTGAGTCCTCCATCCACTTCCATGAGAGCTGAGACCTCATTCCACTTCCATGAGAGCTGAGACCTCCATCCACTTCCGTGAGAGCTGAAACCTCCGTCCACCATCCACTTCCATGAGAGCTGAGACCTACATCCACCATCCACTTCCATGAGAGCTGAGGCCTCCATCCACTTCCATGAGAGCTGAAACCTCCATCCAATTCCATGAGAGCTGAGACTTCCATCCACCATCCACTTCCATGAGAGCTGAAACCTCCGTCCTCCATCCACTTCCATGAGAGCTGAGACCTCCATCCACTTCCGTGAGAGCTGAGACCTCCGTCCACTTCCATGAGAGCTGAGGCCTCCATCCACTTCCATGAGAGCTGAGACCTCCATCCACTTCCATGAGAGCTGAGACCTCCGTCCTCCATCCACTTCCATGAGAGCTGAGGCCTCCATCCACTTCCATGAGAGCTGAGACCTCCATCCACTTCCATGAGAGCTGAGACCTCCGTCCACCATCCACTTCCATGAGAGCTGAGACCTCCATCCACTTCCGTGAGATCAGAAACCTCCGTCCACCATCCACTTCCATGAGAGCTGAGACCTACATCCACCATCCACTTCCATGAGAGCTGAGGCCTCCATCCACCATCCACTTCCATGAGAGCTGAGACCTCCATCCACTTCCATGAGAGCTGAGTCCTCCATCCACTTCCATGAGAGCTGAGACCTCATTCCACTTCCATGAGAGCTGAGAACTCCATCCACTTCCGTGAGAGCTGAAACCTCCGTCCACCATCCACTTCCATGAGAGCTGAGACCTACATCCACCATCCACTTCCATGAGAGCTGAGGCCTCCATCCACTTCCATGAGAGCTGAGACCTCCATCCACTTCCGTGAGAGCTGAAACCTCCGTCCACCATCCACTTCCATGAGAGCTGAGACCTACATCCACCATCCACTTCCATGAGAGCTGAGACCTCCATCCACTTCCATGAGAGCTGAAACCTCCGTCCACCATCCACTTCCATGAGAGCTGAGACCTCCATCCACCATCCACTTCCATGAGAGCTGAGACCTCCATCCACCATCCACTTCCATGAGAGCTGAGACCTCCATCCACCATCCACTTCCATGAGAGCGAGAGAAAGACCACAGTGTGCCATCACAGCAGAAAAATGTGTGACTTGTTGCCACAATAAAAGAACAACAAGCGAAGAACAAACACCATTGTAAATATAACCCATTTTTCCCCTTTTGTACTTTAGCTATTTGCACATTGTTACAACACTCTTTATAGCCATAATATTCCTTTGGAATATGTCATGTTTACTGTTCATTGTTTATTATTTCACTTTTGTTTATTATCTATTTCACTTGCTTTGGCAATGTAAACAAAGCAAGTGGGGGACCTCCATCCACTTCCATGAGAGCTGAAACCTCCATCCAATTCCATGAGAGCTGAGACTTCCATCCACCATACACTTCCATGAGAGCTGAAACCTCCATCCACCATCCACTTCCATGAGAGCTGAGACCTCCATCCACTTCTATGAGAGCTGAGACCTCCATCCACTTCCATGAGAGCTGAGACCTCCATCCATCTCTATGAGAGCTGAAACCTCCGTCCTCCATCCACTTCCATGAGAGCTGAGACCTCCATCCACTTCCGTGAGAGCTGAGACCTCCGTCCACTTCCATGAGAGCTGAGGCCTCCATCCACTTCCATGAGAGCTGAGACCTCCATCCACTTCCATGAGAGCTGAGACCTCCGTCCTCCATCCACTTCCATGAGAGCTGAGGCCTCCATCCACTTCCATGAGAGCTGAGACCTCCATCCACTTCCATGAGAGCTGAGACCTCCGTCCTCCATCCACTTCCATGAGAGCTGAGACCTCCATCCACTTCCGTGAGAGCTGAGACCTCCGTCCACCATCCACTTCCATGAGAGCTGAGACCTACATCCACCATCCACTTCCATGAGAGCTGAGGCCTCCATCCACTTCCATGAGAGCTGAGACCTCCATCCACCATCCACTTCCATGAGAGCTGAGACCTCCATCCACTTCCATGAGAGCTGAGACCTCCGTCCTCCATCCACTTCCATGAGAGCTGAGACCTCCATCCACTTCCGTGAGAGCTGAAACCTCCGTCCACCATCCACTTCCATGAGAGCTGAGACCTACATCCACCATCCACTTCCATGAGAGCTGAGGCCTCCATCCACTTCCATGAGAGCTGAGACCTCCATCCACTTCCATGAGAGCTGAGACCTCCGTCCTCCATCCACTTCCATGAGAGCTGAGACCTCCATCCACTTCCTTTGGAATATGTCATGTTTACTGTTCATTTTTTATTATTTCACTTTTGTTTATTATCCATTTCACTTGCTTTGGCAATGTAAACAGAGCAAGTGTGGGGGCGTCTGGGCAGAGCCAGCAGAACCAGCCAGTGGTATGAAGGGTTAGTTAGTTATGCTTGCTAGTTCCAGGTCAGGTCAGGTCAGATAGACTGACAGGCATGCCAATAATGTCCAATACAAACACATGGCTCGCATTACCTCCAAGTGGCTTACTGGAGACCTATCAAACCAGATCTGTATTCGAAATGGCACCCTGTTACCTATGTAGTGCACTTCTTTTGACCAAGGCCCTTGTGCACTACATAGGGAATAGGGTACCATTTCAGATGTAGGAGACCGGCCCTGCCAGTATCACCATGTGAAATAACAATCTCGAGCGACGGATGGTAAGTGGAGAGCTGAAGTTGGGGGCTCTGTCCGAAATGACACCGCATTCTCTCTATGGGCCCTGGTCAAAGAAATGCACTACAATGGCAGTAGGATGTTATTTTGGACACAACCAGGGAGTTTAAAGAGCGTAGTGGAAAGATGGACTGTGACCATAGAAGTCAGCGTCATGGTCGATTTCGGTGAACTTGACAACGGCAAGGACTGGGTCCAGTTTCTTTCATACAGTATGATATGAATTACAATTGTATTGCTAAATATAGCTTCCGATTAAACTCACACATTAAATTACAGTACAACAGTATGACCATTTTTGTTGACTTCTTGTTAACTTATGTGTGTACCGTCTGCACTTAATCCCAACTCCATCATAAAATATGTTGTCGAAGGCAGCATTGTACGGCAAAAAGAACTACCTGTTCTATAGCAGCAATACAACTGAAGCACTGAGGCCAATGGAAACTGAAGTTACTGAATCAGGCAAAGTAGCCATCCTTTGCCTTGATGACAGCTTTGCACACTCTTGAAATTGTCTCAACCAGCTTCATGTGGTAGCCACCTGGAATGCATTTCAAATAACAGGTGTGTCTTGTTAAAAGTTAATTTGTGGAATTTCTTTCCTTCTTAATGCATTTGAGACAATCAGTTGTGTTGTGACATGGTAGGGGTGGTATACAGAAGATAGCCCTATTTGGTAAAATACCAAGTCCATATTATGGAAAGAACATCTCAAATAAGCAAAGAGAAATGACAGTCCATCATTCCTTTAATAAGAAGAAGAGACAATGTACATTAGACCGGTGGAAATCTGTCCTTTGGTCTGATGAGTCCAAATTTGATATTTTTGGTTCCAACCACCGTGTCTTTGTGAGACGCTGAGTAGGTGAATGGATGATCTCCGCATGTGTGGTTCCCACAATGAAGCATGGAGGAGGAGGTGGGATGGTGTCGGGGTGCTTTGCTGATGACACTGTCTGTGATTTATTTAGAATTCAAGCATTCTGCAGCGATACGCAATCCCATCTGGTTTGGGCTTAGTGGGACGATAATTTGTTTTTCAACAGGACAATGACCCAAAATGCACCTCCATGCTGTATAAGGGCTATTTGACCAAAGAGAGTGATGGAGCGCAGCATCAGATGACCTGGCCTCCTCAATCACCCAACCTCAACCCAATTGAGATGGTTTGGGATGAGTTGGATTGCAGAGTGAAGGAAAAGCAGTCAACAAGTGCCCAGCATGTGTACGAACTCCTACAAGACTGTTGGAAAAGGCATTCCTCATGAAGCTGGTTGAGAGAACGTTAAGAGTGTGCAAAGCTGTCATCAAGGCAAAGTGTGGCTACTTTGAAGAATCTAAAATCTAAAATATATTTTGATTTGTTTAACACTTTTTGGGGTTACTACATGATTAAATATGTGTTGTTTAATAGTGTTGATGTCTTCACTATTATTCTACAATGTGGAAAATAGTAAAAAAACGAAGAAAAACACTTGAATGAGTAGATGTGGCCAAACATTTGACTGGTCCTGTACATGTAACTTTGAGGGGGGAGAAAAAACTACAGAGTTAGAGTCCCCATCGCCGCCTGTCCATCCTGTCCATCCTGTCCATCCTGCCCTGGGAATGGGATGTTGAAACAGATTACATTCTTCACCAGAGGAAAGAGAGGTTGTAATTTGGAGCTGCCAGCTTGTATTTTATCGCATGTTTATCAAACAGTGCTTTGTGACTTGAGACAAATGTGGCAATTAATTATGATGATGAGCTGCCAGTTTGGTGATTTTCCAGTGTTGATTAAACAGTGCTTAGCTTTCTGACAGGAAGATCAAACATCAAATAAAATCAAATCAAATTGTTTTGGTCACATACACATGGTTAGCAGATGTTAGCGAAATGCTTGTGTTTTTGGTGACAAGCCAAATTTCTTCAGCCTCTTGAGGTTAAAGAGGCGCTGTTGCGGCTTTTTCACCACGCTGTCTGTGTGGGTGGACCTTTTCAGTTTGTCCATGATATGTACGCCAACAAACTTAAAACTTTCCACCTTCTTCACTACTGTCCCGTTGATGTGGATAGGGGGGTGCTCCCTCTCCTGTTTCCTGAAGTCCACGATCATCTCCTTTGTTTTGTTGACATTGAGTGTGAGGTTATTTTCCTGACACCACACTCCGAGGGCCCTCACCTCCTCCCTGTAGGCCGTCTTGTCGTTGTTGGTAATCAAGTCTACCACTGTAGTGTCGTCTGCAAACTTGATGATTGAGTTGGAGGCGTGCACGGCCACGCAGTCATGGGTGAAAAGGGAGTACAGGAGAGGGCTGAGATCACACCCTTGTGGGGCCCCAATGTTGAGGATCAGCGGGGTGGAGATGTTGTTTCCTACCCTCACCACCTGGGGGCAGCCCGTCAGAAAGTCCAGGACCCAGTTGCACAGGGCGGGGTCGATACGCAGGGTCCGGAGCTTAATGTCGAGTTTGGAGGGTACTATGGTGTTAAATGCTGAGCTGTAATCGATGAACAAAGAAGTTCATGATGATGGAAGTGAGTGCTATGGGGAGATAGTGATTTAGCTCAATTACCTTAGCTTTCTTGGGAACAGGAACAATGGTGGCCCTCTTTAAGCATGTGTGAACAGCAGACTGGGATAGGGATTGATTGAATATGATGAAGAGAAATGTGTGAATATGATGAAGATAAATGTGTGAATATGATGAAGATAAATGTGTGAATTTATGACGTCCAACAAAGTATCTGTGAGTGGACCTTGCGGTTTCTCTGGGAAGTTTCCCTCTGACATTTCTGCCTCACCACAGGAACAATATGGGCCAGACTTCCTCTTAGTCCAGGACTAGGCTTAATCTGTGTTCAAGAAATAATCCCTATATTTTGAAAATATCTAAAATGAAACAAACAGTGCAAACAGAACAGAATAGAACAGTACAGAACCGAGCAGTACAGAACAGTACAGTACAGTTGAAGCTGGTAAAAACAGATTGTGGGAGAATATTTGAGAAGACTCTTAGTCCTGCTCTGGTTTTTATCCGTCAACATGAACTAATGACGCACTCAAAGCTTGTCAGTCGCTCCTAACATGTTCCTCTATGTGGAACTAACGACCCACTCCAAGCCTGTCAGTCACTCCTGTAAGAATGCATCAACAACAGAAATACGTTATGGCCTAACTGCATTACCACTCTAACAACATAACCATTCTAACATCATAACCACTCTAACATCATTACCACTCTAACAGCATAACCACTCTAACATCATTACCACTCTAACATCATAACCACTCTAACATCATAACCACTCCAACATCATTATCACTCTAACATCATAACCACTCTAACAGCATAACCACTCCAACATCATAACCACTCTAACATCATTACCACTCTAACAGCATAACCATTCTAACATCATAACCACTCCAACATCATAACCATTCTAACATCATTACCACTCTAACATCATAACCACTCTAACATCATAACCACTCCAACATCATAACCACTCTAACAGCATAAACATTCGAACATCATAGCCATTCTAACATCATAGCCATTCTAACATCATAACCACTCTAACATCATAACCATTCTAACATCATAACCATTCTAACATCATTACCACTAACATCATAACCATTCTAACAGCATAACCACTATAGCAGCATAACCACTATAGCAGTATAACCACTCACACATGCCACAATACTGGGTGTACTGAGCGTACAGAGATATCTGTGTGCTTTCTCTTTTTCTGTGACTAGCTCAGAGCAGTGTGCTTTCCAGACATGGGTTCAAATACTATTTGAAGTCATCTTAAACACTTTATATGTGCTTTATTGAGGCCGCCTAGTGCACTGGAACTAATAGAAACGTCCCAAACCCTCAAACCTGGTTCGTCTAGCACTCGAGGCAGGTTAAATTAAATGCTTAATGGTTTTTTAAAGATTTCATATAGTATTTGAACCAAGGTCTTGTGCGCTCTCCCATGTAGATGCTATCATTGCTGTTTATCGTCATAGTAGCCAGCTAGCCCGCCCTTCCTCGAGTTGACTAAGTGAAAAATCACACCGCTTCCCTCTACACTCAGCTGCTTCTCGGCGGTCTTCACTGCACCTGCCACCATTAATTCACCCTCGCAATTAATTCACCCTCAAAATGTACTCACCCTCACATTTAATTCACCCTCGCTCTTGTCACATTCCTTCTCTAACTCTTCCAAAAGTTCTGTGCGATCCTCCACTCCATTTTTACTCATATGATCCACTTTCTTTCTTTTTGCCTTGTCCGCCATCTTCTTCAGACTCTCTTCTTTACTTCACAACACCTGACATGCACTGTCAACTGTGATGTTTTATATAGACAAGTGGGTTTCTTTATAAATCGTGTTCAAACAATTGAATTGGCCACAGGTGGACTCCAATCAAGTTGTAGTGACATCAAGGATGAGCATCTTTGCTCAATTTGGAGTCTCATAGCAAAAAGGTTTGAACAGTTATGTAAATTTGATATTTATGTATTTCATTTTCAATTGTGTGTAGATGGTTGTGATTTTTATTTTATTGAATCCATTTTGAATAAGGCAATACCACAACAAAATGTGGAATACGTCAAGGGGTATGAATGAGTACTTTCTGTAGTTGCACATGATCAAAGGCTATATGTTAGCTGTTCTCATTACACACCAATAATCATATTTTAGACGAAAAAGCATTTTTTATGTCCATTTTTTTTTACAATGTTCAACACAAGACACTTAATATTGAACAGTTTGTGTGCTTTAATATAAAAAGTGTATCCTTACAATCCGTGTTGTGATAACACTATCCCTAACCCTAACCTTGCTCTATAGGACGTAGTTAGAACCCTAACCTCCTTTAATACAGGACGTAGTTAGAACCCTAATCTTGCTCTACAGGACGTAGTTAGAACCCTAACCTTGCTCTACAGGACGTAGTTAGAACCCTAACCGTGCTCTACAGGACGTAGTTAAAACCCTAACCTTGCTCTCCAGGACGTAGTTAGAACCCTAATCTTGCTCTACAGGATTTAGTAAGAACCCTAACCTTGCTCTACAGGACGTAGTTAGAACCCTAATCTTGCTCTACAAGACGTAGTTAGAACCCTAACCTCCTTTAATACAGGACGTAGTTAGAACACTAACCTTGCTCTCCAGGACGTAGTTAGAACCCTAATATTGCTCTATAGGACGTAGTTAGAACCCTAACCTTGCTCTACAGGATGTAGTAAGAACCCTAACCTACCTCTACAGGACGTACTAAGAACCCTAACCCCCTTTAAAACAGGACTTAGTTAGAACCCTAACCTCCTTTAATACAGGACGTAGTTAGAACCCTAACCTCCTTTAATACAGGACGTAGTTAGAACCCTAACCTCCTTTAATACAGGACGTAGTTAGAACCCTAACCTCCTTTAATACAGGACGTAGTTAGAACCCTAACCTCCTTTAATACAGGACGTAGTTAGAACCCTAACCTCCTTTAATACTGGATGTAGTTTGAACCCTAACCTCCTTTAATGCAGGACGTAGTTAGAACCCTAACCTTCTTTTAATGCAGGACGTAGTTAGAACCCTAACCTCCTTTAATACAGGACGTAGTTAGAACCCTAACCTCCTTTAATACAGGACGTAGTTAGAACCCTAACCTCCTTTAATACAGGACGTAGTTAGAACCCTAATCTCATTTAATACAGGACATAGTTAGAACCCTAACCTCCTTTAGATTGAGATGCCCTGCCTTGGTACTGTGAAATTTAGCCTGTAAATCGGCTGCTAACTAAAGCTTGAGGTTAAGCAAGTCCAGATGCTATCTCTCTCCAAATTAGCCGTTTAGAGGGATGGAGAGGCAACATATTTCAGTGGCAGCCCAAGAGCAGATAAAGCTAACAACATGAAGGAGTAGAACTAATCTCACTGTGCACCTTGTTAGTCCACGGACCAGAAAATGTGATGGAATGCTTGCTTTTCAACACTGGCAGTGGGATCGTGATTGTATCAAAACCATCAAAACCAAAATACCTACTAGTGTATATAAAGTCGGGACCGTGGTTCAGTGCTCGCTTCCCCTTTCTACATCTCTCTCTCACTCTCACTCTCTCTCCATCTCTCTCTCTCTCTCTTTGTTTCTCCCACTAGCTCTCCATCTCTCTCTCTCTTTCTCTCACTAGCTCTCCCTCTCTCCATCGCTCTCTCACTAACTCTCTCTCACTAACTCTCTCTCACTAGTAATTAACAAAAGTGAAATAAACAATCAAAATAAAAATAAACATTTCACAACTTCATTACACAAGTTCCAAAGGAATGGAGACATTTCAAATGTCATATTATGTCTATGTACATTGTTGTAATGATGTGCAAATAGTTAAAGTACAGAAGGGAAAATAAATAAACATAAATATAGGTTGTATTTACAATGGCATTTGTTCTTCACTTTCACTGGTTGCCCTTTTCTTATGGTAACAGGTCGCAGATCTTGCTGCTGTGATTGCACACTGTGGTATTTTACCCGATAGACATGGGAGTTTATTTAAAATTGGATTTGTTTTCTAATTCTTTGTGGGTCTGTGTAATCTGAGGGAAATATGTGTCTTTAATATGGTCATACATTTGGCAGGAGGTTAGGAAGTGCAGCTCAGTTTCCACCTCATTTTGTGGGCAATGTGTACATAGCCTGTCTTCTCTTGAGAGCCAGGTCTGCCTTCAGCGGCCTTTCTCAATAGCAAGGCTATGCTCACTGAGTCTGTACGTAGTCAAATATTTCCTTAATTTTGGGTTGAATTCTGTTCATCATTGGAAGGAGCTAATAGTCTGTCTAGGCCTGAGTCAATCTGACAGGGTAGTGAAAATAGGAGGAGAGAAAAGAGAAGAAAAACAGGAGGAATGTTTACTCTCAGTTCTTAAGGCAACACCCTAGGCCTCCTCAAACAGACATGGAGATGGGCATTGGGGCGAAAACCTAAAACTGGCAGATTCTAAAAGTATTTGCTCAAATCTACAGAAGGAGAAGAATGCTGTGAAGCTTTCAAACAGCTATTAAGTCTGTGATTTGGCAGATGGTTTGAGTTGGTGTGTATTAAAGTCAGTGATTTGGCAGATGGTTTGAGTTGGTGTGTATTAAAGTCAGTGATTTGGCAGATGGTTTGAGTTGGTGTGTATTAAAGTGTGTGATTTTGCAGATGGTTTGAGTTGGTGTGTATTAAAGTATGTGATTTGGCAGATGGTTTGAGTTGGTGTGTATTAAAGTGTGTGATTTTGCAGATGGTTTGAGTTGGTGTGTATTAAAGTATGTGATTTGGCAGATGGTTTGAGTTGGTGTGTATTAAAGTATGTGATTTGGCAGATGGTTTGAGTTGGTGTGTATTAAAGTATGTGATTTGGCAGATGGTTTGAGTTGGTGTGTATTAAAGTATGTGATTTGGCAGATGGTTTGAGTTGGTGTGTATTAAAGTATGTGATTTGGCAGATGGTTTGAGTTGGTGTGCTTCAGGGATTCATATCTTAACAAGGTCATATCACTTTAAGTTTGATTTGAGAAAATCTGCATCCCAATTATTAGAAATGTTTACTTTTCTCTCTTTCTTTTTAATTAAAATCCAGTAATTCATGAGGTGAACATTTCCACAGTGAGCTGCTTCTCAAAGGATCTATCGTTCATGGAGAGTTCACAGCACATACCAATCTTGTGGCCTCTCTCAGTCCGTTTGCATGTACCCTCTAAAACTCTGTTACGTAAACTCAATTTCCTACACTGGCAGAAACTGGAAGACTCCTTGGAACACATAACATTCTCCATAATTCAATTCATTCGCTATATATATAAAAAAGAAAATCTCCCTCAGATTTTCCGTAACCACCCGTACTGTGGTGGGTTAGGTGAAAGGTAGCGTGACGTTTATTATTAATGAGGTCAGTGATCACTAAATGAGTACTGAGCTATATTGGCGCATCGCCTCTTCTCTCTTGCACTCAACTCAATCATATTTAGGAACTGCTAATACACTAGGAAACTACGCTGAGATATCTTTCCCTGAGTCTTGAGTGGAAGACATTTTAGTTTCATACATTTTATACGGGTAGATCACATTGAGAACTAAACACCCATATAGACTAACGTAATACCCCTGACACAGGTTATGATCTCTGTATTGGGAGATCCTTTTGGGCCAATTTTTTCCCTACAGTTCTTTCAGAAAGTATTCACACCTCTTGACTTTTTACACATTTTGTTGAGTTACAAATTGAGATGTTGTGTCAATACCCCACAATGTCAAAGTGGAATTATGTAAAAAAAAAATACGGTTTTCATCAAGGATATCTCTGTACTTCGCTCTGTTCGTCTTCGCTTCGATCCTGACTAGTCTCCCAGTCCCTGCAGCTGAAAAACATCCCCACAGCATGATGCTGCCACCACCATGCTTCACTGTAGGGATGGTGCCAGGTTTCCTCCAGACGTGACGCTTGGCATTTAGGCCAAAGAGTTCAATATTGCTTTCACCAGACCAGAGAATCTTGTTTCTCATGTTCTGAGAGTTTTAGGTGCCTTTTGGCAAACTCCAAGCGGCTGTCATGTGCCTTTTACTGAGGAGTGTCTTCTGTCTGGCCACTCTACCATAAAGGCCTGATTGGTGGAGAGCTTCAGAGATGGTTGTCCTTCTGGAAGGTTCTCACATCTCCACAGAGGAACTCTAGAGCTCTGTCAGAGTGACCATCGGGTTCTTGGTCTTGGTCACCTCCCTGACTAAGGCCCTTCACCCCCAATTGCTCAGCTCTAGGAAGAGTCTTGGTGGTTACAAACATCTTCTATTTAAAAATGATGGAGGCCACTGTGACCTTGGGGACCCTCAATGCTGCAGACATTTGGTACCCTTCCCCAGATCTGTGCCTCGACACAATCCTGTCTCGGAGCTGGCTTGGTTTGTGCTCTGACATGCACTGTCAACTGTGGGATCTTATATAGACAGGTGTGTACCTTTCCAAATCATGTCCAATCAATTGAATTTACCACAGGTGGACTCCAATCAAGTTGTAGAAACATCTCAAGGATGATCAACGGAAAAAGGATGCACCTGGGCTCAATTTCGAGTCTCATAACAAGCAGCTGAAAACGTATGTAATAAGGTATTTCATCTTTTAATACATTTCCCCAAAAATCACAATACTAACCTAAATGACAGTGAAAAGAAGGAATCCTGTACAGAATAAAAAATATTCCAAAACATGCATCCTGTTTGCAGTAAGGCACTAAAGTAAAACAGCAAAAAATGTGGCGAATAAATTAACTTTATGTTTTTAATACAAAGCTTTGTGTTTGGGCAAATCCAGCATAACAATCACTCAGTACTACTCTTCACATTTTCAAGCATGGTGGTGGCTGCATCCTGTTATGGGCATGCTTGTCATCGGCAAGGACTAGGGAGTTTTGGGGGATAAAAGTAAACGGAATAGAGCTAAGCACAGGCAGAATCCTAGAGGAACACCTGATTCAGCCTGCTTTCCAACAGAAACTGGGAGACAAATTCACCTGCCAACAGGACAATAACTTAAATCACAAGGCCAAATCTACACCGTAGTTGGTTACCAAGATGGCATTAAATGTGAGTGGCCTAGTTAGAGTTTACATTTAAAATGACTTGAAAATGGCTGTTTAGCAATGATCTACAACCAACTTGACAGAACTTGAAGAATTAAAATGAATAATAATGTGCACATATTGAACAACCGAGGTGTACAAAGCTCTTAGAGACTTACCCAGAAAGACTCACAGCTCTAATCGCGGCCAAATGTTATTCTAACATGCCTCAGGGGGTTGAATACTCATGTAATCAAGATATATTAGTGTTAAATGTTTTCATATTTTCGTATTTTGTGTAGAACTTTGACAAAGAAATTACAATAAAATCCATTTAATCTCACTAACGAAACAAAATGTGGACAAAGTCAAGCGGTGAGAATACTTTCTGAAGGCATTGTATGTTGGACCTTTAATTCTGTCCATATCATATCCTTTAATTCTGTCCATATAATATCCTTTAATTCTGTCCATATCATGTCATTTAATTCTGCCCATATCATGTCCTTTAATTCTGTCCATATCATATCCTTTAATTCTGTCCATTTCATGCCCTTTAATTCTGTCCATATCATATCCTTTAATTCTGTCCATATCATATCCTTTAATTCTGTACATACCATATCTGTTTATTCTGTACATAACATATACTTTAGTTCTGTCCATATCACATCCTTCAATTCTGTCCATATCATATCCTTCAATTCTGTACATGTCACGATCTTCACTAATGGACCAAGGAGCAGCGTGCCGGTAGTTCGACATATTTAATGGAAGTGAAACTTCAAAACAAAACAAGAACAACCAACAGATCGGACGTAGGTGTGTAGCGCGCACATACAACACAAGAAACAAAAACCCACAAAGGCAGGTGGGGAAGGGAACAAACTAAATAGGATTCCCAATTAGAGGCCTGTATATAGCCTGTATATAGCCTCGCTACTGTTATAGCTTTGCTACTGTATATACAGTGAGGGAAAAAAGTATTTGATCCCTTGCTGATTTTGTACATTTGCCCACTGACAAAGAAATGATCAGTCTATAATTTTAATGGTAGGTTTATTTGAACAGTGTGAGACAGAATAACAACAAAAAAATCCAGACAAACGCATGTGAAAAATGTTATACATTTATTTGCATTTTAATGAGGGAAATAAGTATTTGACCCCTTCTCAATCAGAAAGATTTCTGGCTCCCAGGTGTCTTTTATACAGGTAACGAGCTGAGATTAGGAGCACACTCTTAAAGGGAGTGCTCCTAATCTCCGTTGGTTACCTGTATAAAAGACACCTATCCACAGAAGCAATCAATCAATCAGATTCCAAACTCTCCACCATGGCCAAGACCAAAGAGCTCTCCAAGAATGTCAGGGACAAGATTGTAGACCTACACAAGGCTGGAATGTGCTACAAGACCATCGCCAAGCAGCTTGGTGAGAAGGTGACAACAGGTGCAATTATTCGCAAATGGAAGAAACACTAAAGAACTGTCAATCTCCCTCAGCCTGGGGCTCCATGCAAGATCTCACCTCGTGGAGTTGCAATGATCATGAGAATGGTGAGGAATCAGCCCAGAACTACACGGGAGGATCTTGTCAATAATCTCAAGGCAGCTGGGATCATAGTCACCAAGAAAACAATTGGTAACACACTACGCCGTGAAGGACTGAAATCATGCAGCGCCCACAAGGTCCCCCTGCTCAAGAAAGCACATATACATGCCCGTCTGAAGTTTGCCAATGAACATCTGAATGATTCAGAGGACAACTGGGTGAAAGTGTTGTGGTCAGATGAGACCAAAATGGAGCTCTTTGGCATCAACTCAACTTGCCGTGTTTGGAGGAACAGGAATGCTGCCTATGACCCCAAGAACACCATCCCCCCCGTCAAACATGGAGGTGGAAACATTATGCTTTGGGGGTGTTTTTCTGCTAAGGGGACAGGACAACTTCACCGCATCAAAGGGACGATGGGCGGGGCCATGTACTGTCAAATCTTGGGTGAGAACCTCCTTCCCTCAGCCAGGGCATTGAAAATGGGTCGTGGATGGGTATTCCAGCATGACAATGACCCAAAACACACGGTCAAGGCAACAAAGGAGTGGCTCAAGAAGAAGCACATTAAGGTCCTGGAGTGGCCTAGCCAGTCTCCAGACCTTAATCCCATAGAAAATCTGTGGAGGGAGCTGAAGGTTTGAGTTGCCAAATGTCAGCCTCGAACCTTAATGACTTGGAGAAGATCTGCAAAGAGGAGTGGGACAAAATCCCTCCTGAGATGTGTGCTAACCTGGTGGCCAACTACAAGAAATGTCTGACCTCTGTGATTGCCAACAAGGGTTTTTTAGTACTAAGTCATGTTTTGCAGAGGGGTCAAATACTTATTTCCCTCATTAAAATGCAAATCAATTTATAACATTTTCACATGCTTTTTTCAGGATGTTTTTGTTGTTATTCTATCTCTCACTGTTCAAATAAACCTACCATTAAAATTATAGACTGATCATTTCTTTGTCAGTGGGCAAACGTACAAAATCAGCAGGGGATCAAATACTTTTTTCCCCTCAAAGTAGCCTCGCTACTGTTATTTTTCACTGTCTTTTTTACTGTTGTTTTTATTACCTATTTTTCACCTAATACCCTTTTTGCGCTGTTGGTTAGAGCCTGTAAGTAAGCATTTCACTGTAAGGTCTACACCATATATCATAGCCTTTAACACTGTATATATCATTACCTTTAACACTGTATATATCATATCCATTAACTCTGTATATATAATATCCTTTAACTCTGTATATATCATATCCTTTAACTCTGTATATATCATATCCTTTAACACTGTATATATCATATCCTTTAATAACACTGTATATATCATATCCCATAACTCTGTATATACCATATCCTTTAACTCTGTATATATCATATCCTTTAACTCTGTATATATCATATCCTTTAACTCTGTATATATCATATCCTTTAACTCTGTATATATCATATCCTTTAACTCTGTATATATCATATCCTTTAACACTGTATATATCATATCCTTTAACACTGTATATATCATATCCTTTAACTCTGTATATATCATATCCTATAACTCTGTATATATCATATCCTTTAACACTGTATATATCATATCCTATAACTCTGTATATATCATATCCTTTAACTCTGTATATATCATATCCCATAACTCTGTATATACCATATCCTTTAACACTGTATATATCATATCCTTTAACACTGTATTTATCATATCCTTTAACTCTGTATATATCATATCATTTAACACTGTATATATCATATCCTTTAACTCTGTATATACCATATCCTTTAACTCTGTATATATCATATCCTTTAACACTGTATATATCATATCCTTTAACTCTGTATATATCATATCATTTAACACTGTATATATCATATCCTTTAACTCTGTGTATACCATATCCTTTAACTCTGTATATATCATATCCTTTAACACTGTATATATCATATCCTTTAACTCTGTATATATCATATCCTTTAACTCTGTATATATCATATCCTTTAACTCTGTATATATCATATCCTTTAACTCTGTATATATCATATCCTTTAACTCTGTATATATCATATCCTTTAACACTGTATATATCATATCCTTTAACTCTGTATATATCATATCCTTTAACTCTGTATATATCATATCCTTTAACTCTGTATATATCATATCCTTTAACACTGTATATATCATATCCTTTAACTCTGTATATATCATATCCTTTAACTCTGTATATATCTTATCCTTTAACACTGTATATATCATATCCTTTAACTCTGTATATATCATATCCTTTAACACTGTATATATCATATCCTTTAACTCTGTATATACCATATCCTTTAACTCTGTATATATCATATCCTTTAACACTGTATATATCATATCCTTTAACACTGTATATATCATATCCTATAACTCTGTATATATCATATCCTTTAACTCTGTATATATCATATCCTTTAACACTGTATATATCATATCCTTTAACTCTGTATTTATCATATCCTTTAACTCTGTATATATCATATCCTTTAACACTGTATATATCATATCCTTTAACTCTGTATTTATCATATCCTTTAACTCTGTATATATCATATCCTTTAACTCTGTATATATCATATCCTATAACTCTGTATATATCATATCCTTTAACACTGTATATATCATATCCTATAACTCTGTATATATCATATCCTTTAACTCTGTATATATCATATCCTATAACTCTGTATATACCATATCCTTTAACACTGTATATATCATATCCTATAACTCTGTATATATCATATCCTTTAACTCTGTATATATCATATCCTATAACTCTGTATATATCATATCCTTTAACACTGTATATATCATATCATTTAACACTGTATATATCATATCCTTTAACTCTGTATATACCATATCCTTTAACTCTGTATATATCATATCCTTTAACTCTGTATATATCTTATCCTTTAACACTGTATATATCATATCCTTTAACTCTGTATATACCATATCCTTTAACACTGTATATATCATATCCTTTAACTCTGTATATACCATATCCTTTAACTCTGTATATATCATATCCTTTAACACTGTATATATCATATCCTTTAACACTGTATATATCATATCCTTTAACTCTGTATATATCATATCCTTTAACTCTGTATATATCATATCCTTTAACACTGTATATATCATATCCTTTAACTCTGTATATATCATATCCTTTAACTCTGTATATATCATATCCTTTAACTCTGTATATACCATATCCTTTAACACTGTATATATCATATCCTTTAACTCTGTATATATCATATCCTTTAACACTGTATATATCATATCCTTTAACTCTGTATTTATCATATCCTTTAACTCTGTATATATCATATCCTTTAACTCTGTATATATCATATCCTTTAACTCTGTATATACCATATCCTTTAACACTGTATATATCATATCCTTTAACACTGTATATATCATATCCTTTAACTCTGTATTTATCATATCCTTTAACTCTGTATATATCATATCCTTTAACTCTGTATATATCATATCCTTTAACTCTGTATATATCATATCCTTTAACTCTGTATATATCATATCCTTTAACTCTGTATATATCATATCCTTTAACTCTGTATATATCATATCCTTTAACTCTGTATATATCATATCCTTTAACTCTGTATATATCATATCCTTTAACTCTGTATATATCATATCCTTTAACTCTGTATATATCATATCCTATAACTTTGTATATATCATATCCTATAACTCTGTATATATCATATCCAGTGCACCAGAAAAAGACCAGGCAAAGCTAAAAAAGTTGTCATCCACCCCATGCTCTCTTTATTGGAATAAAATAACTTTCTGGGAGCATAAACCAGGGTGCTGGTGTCCTTCGATTAAAACTGTGCTGTTGTTCCCATCCCACCCATCCCCACCATAGCCTGTTCCCATCCCACCCATCCCCACCATAGCCTGTTCCCATTCCACCCATCCCACCCATCCACCCATAGCCTGTTCCCATCCCACCCATCCCCACCATAGCCTGTTCCCATCCCACCCATCCACCATAGCCTGTTCCCATCCCACCCATCCCCACCATAGCCTGTTCCCATCCCACCCATCCCCCACCATAGCCTGTTCCCATCCCACCCATCCCCACCATAGCCTGTTCCCATCCCACCCATCCCCACCATAGCCTGTTCCCATCCCACCCATCCCACCCATAGCCTGTTCCCATCCCACCCATCCCCACCATAGCCTTTTCCCATCTCACCCTTCCCCACCATAGCCTGTTCCCATCCCACCCATCCCCACCATAGCCTGTTCCCATCCCACCCATCCCCACCATAGCCTGTTCCCATCCCACCCATCCCCACCATAGCCTGTTCCCATTCCACCCATCCCCACCATAGCCTGTTCCCATCCCACCCATCCCCACCATAGCCTGTTCCCATCCCACCCATCCCACCCATAGCCTGTTCCCATCCCACCCATCCCCACCATAGCCTGTTCCCATCCCACCCATCCCCACCATAGCCTGTTCCCATCCCACCCATCCCCACCATAGCCTGTTCCCATCCCACCCATCCCCACCATAGCCTGTTCCCATCCCACCCATCCCCACCATAGCCTGTTCCCATCCCACCCATCCTCACCATAACCTGTTCCCATCCTACCCATCCCCACCATAGCCTGTTTCCCACCCATCCCACCCATAGCCTGTTCCCATCCCACCCATCCCACCATAGCCTGTTCCCATCCCACCCATCCCCACCATAGCCTGTTCCCATCCCACCCATCCCCACCATAGCCTGTTCCCATCCCACCCATCCCCACCATAGCCTGTTCCCATCCCACCCATCCCCATCATAACCTGTTCCCATCCCACCCATCCCCACCATAGCCTGTTCCCCATCCCACCCATCCCCACCATAGCCTGTTCCCATCCCACCCATCCCCACCATAGCCTGTTCCCATCTCACCCATCCCCACCATAGCCTGTTCCCATCCCACCCATCCCCACCATAGCCTGTTCCCATCCCACCCATCCCCACCATAGCCTGTTCCCATCCCACCCATCCCACCCATAGCCTGTTCCCATCCCACCCATCCCCACCATAGCCTGTTCCCATCCCACCCATCCCCACCATAGCCTGTTCCCATCCCACCCATCCCCACCATAGCCTGTTCCCATCTCACCCCATCCCCACCATAGCCTGTTCCCATCCCACCCATCCCCACCATAGCCTGTTCCCATCCCACCCATCCCCATCATAACCTGTTCCCATCTCACCCTTCCCCACCATAGCCTGTTCCCATCCCACCCATCCCCACCATAGCCTGTTCCCATCCCACCCATCCCCACCATAGCCTGTTCCCATCTCACCCATCCCCACCATAGCCTGTTCCCATCTCACCCATCCCCACCATAGCCTGTTCCCATCTCACCCATCCCCACCATAGCCGTGGGAAGATGTTTTGGGTTAGGGGTGCTGAACGACATGCTGGAAGTCCCTGCCAAGCTGGGCTGCAAATTACCCTTAACTCCAGACGCTAGAGTGATTTGCTTTATGTATTCATTCATAATATAAACAGGGTCTATGAACCCAAATGACCTCTTAGGGATATATTCGTCTGAACCTGGATTTGGTCTATGTTCAGTATTTGTCTATAAGTCATAAGGAATGAATGATGATTCAGGATTGGTGGGTCCCCAGCAGGATGGTTGAACTAACGTAGGCTAATGCGAGGTTGTAAGTAACAAGAACATTTCCCAGGACATAGACATATCTGATATTGGCAGAAAGCTTAAATTCTTGTTAATCTAACTCCACTGTCCAATTTACAGTAGCTATTACAGTGAAATAATACCATGCTTTGTTTGAGAGAGTGCACAGTGTTGAACATGAAAAGTTATTCATAAACAAATTAGGCACATTTGGGCAGTCTTGATACAACATTTTGAACAGAAATGCAATGATTCATTGGATCAGACAAAAATTTTGGACATACCCTGCTGCTAGTGGCCAATATCTAAATTGCACCTGGGCTGGAATAATACATTATGGCCTTTCTCTTGCATTTCAAAGATGATGGTGTATTATCTTTTACCTGTTCTAATGTGTTATATTCTCCTACATTACTTTCACATTATCACAAACTTCAAGGTGTTTCCTTTCAAATGGTACCAAGAAAATGCATATCATTGCTTCAGGGCCTGAGCAACAGGCAGTTAGATTTGGGTATGTCATTTTAGACGAAAATGGGAAAAAAGGGGCCGAAAATGTATAGGTTATGGGAGATTAAGGTTAGGGTTAGGGAGGACCAACATGGCACCAACAACTGTGCTCCTATACTTATCTATTAATGACTTTTTCTTTAGTTCTTTCCACTATAAACCTCAGTCTATAACCTATTTCTGGCATTGTTTCATTTGACTGTGATAAAAGGAGGAGGATGATTGTGGAGTTAGGAGAGTATGTGCCAGAAAGAGAGAGAGAGATGATTTTGATGTGGCTGCATAACTTCAGTGAGTTAGGAGGACTGACGAGTGCTCTTTCATAACTTCAGTTAGTTAGGAGAACTGACGAGTGCTTTTTCATAACTTCAGTGAGTTAGGAGGACTGACGAGTGCTCTTTCATAACTTCAGTGAGTTAGGAGGACTGACGAGTGCTCTTTCATAACTTCAGTGAGTTAGGAGGACTGACGAGTGCTCTTTCATAACTTCAGTCAGTTAGGAGGACTGACGAGTGCTCTTTCATAACTTCAGTGAGTTAGGAGGACTGACGAGGACTGTTAGCTATCTCTTTATTTTTCCAATTAGGAACAGACTGAGGTAGTTCAGGTTGCAGTAATCCCTTGTTCACATGAGTCTTGTTCTGCAGACACACACACACACACAAACACACACACACACACACACACACACACAAACATGCACCAGCTTAAGTCAACAGCGGGTGAACTATCCAGTTGCGAGAAATCTAACACTGAACTGTCTCACAGATACAAGACAAATATCCTTCTGATCTGTTGTGATCATGTTTTTTGTCTAACTGGAACAATGTCCTCTCTATTCCTGATGAGATGACTGCAATCCATCTTCAGGTCAAGTTGCGTTGCGTGTTGAGGCCTCTTCCACTCCAGCCAAAAAGGTCCCGACCTGTCTGCTGGCCTGACTGGTCCTCTGGATGCCTTGGACTCCACATTAGACATGATCTCACAGACCATCTTCTCCTGTCCTCTGTTCACCTGACACTGACAATAGTAGACTGCATGATACTGACGATAACATGTTAATTGCTATAACATGTTAATAACAACTTCTGATCAGTTGTCCTGATGGACTCCAATCACCTGACCCGGAGACAAAGGATACACACACACACACCACACACACACACACACCACACACACACACAAACAAAATAATAACATGAGAACAACATGTGATAATAACGTGATAATAACATAATAATAACGAAATAGCATGATAATAGCGTGATAATACCATGCTAATAACGTGATAATAATGTAATAATTACATGATAGTAACATAATAATAAAGTGATAATACCATGACAATGTGATAATAACATGATAATAATGTGGTAATGTGATAATAACATGATAATGGGATAATAACGTGATAATAATGTGATAATTACATGATAGTAATGTGAGAATAACATGATAATAACATGATAATGTGATAATACCATGATATTAATGTGATAATGGGATAATACCATAATGATAATGTACTAATTACATGATAGTAACGTGATAATAACATGATAATAACATGACAATGTGATAATAACATGATAATAATGTGGTAATGTGATAATAACATGATCATGGGATAATAACGTGATAATAATGTGATAATTACATGATAATAACATGGTAATGTGATAATAACATGATAATAATGTGACAATGGTATAATAACATGGTAGTACTGTGATAATAACATGATAATAACATGGCAATGTGATAATAACATGATAATAATGTGGTAATGTGATAATAACATGATCATGGGATAATAATGTAATAATTAAATGATAGTAGCGTGATAATAACATGATAATAACATGGTAATGTGATAATAACATGATAATAATGTGACAATGGTATAATAACATGATAGTACTGTGATAATAACATGATAATAACGTGATAATAATGTAATAATTACATGATAGTAACGTAATAATAACATGATAATAACATGACAATGTGATAATAACATGATAATAATGTGGTAATGTGATAATAACATGATAATGGGATAATAATGTGATAATAATGTGATAATTACACGATAGTAACGTGATAATAACATGATAATAACATGATAATGTGATAATACCGTGATAATAACGTGATAATGGGATAATACCATAATGATAATGTACTAATTACATGATAGTAACGTGATAATGACATGATAATAACATGATAATAACATGGTAATGTGATAATAACATGATAATAATGTGACAATGGGATAACAACATGATAATAACGTGATAATGGGATAATAACGTGATAATAGTGTAATAATTAAATGATAGTAGCGTGATAATAACATGGTAATGTGATAATAACATGATAATAATGTGACAATGGTATAATAACATGATAGTACTGTGATAATAACATGATAATAACATAATAATAACATGATAATAACACAAAAATAACATGACAATAACGCAATAATGTGATAATAACATGACAATAATGGGTTAATAACATGACACTAACATGATAATAATGTAATAATAACATGATAATAATGTAATAATATGATGATAATAACATAATTATATCATAATAATAATGTAATAGTAACATGATAATACCATAATAATAACATGATAATACCATAATAATAACATGATATTAACGTGATAATAATGTAATAATAACAACATGATAATAACATAATAATAACGTAATTATAACGTGTTAATAATGTAATAATAACGTAATAATAACATGCTAATAGTCTCTGATGGTACTGTAGTAATGGAGAGGTGGAGAGGACAAGCAGTTCAACGTCTTTACAGGAATGAATACCACTAAGTAAGAACCATTTGTTTTGTTACGGGGTTTGGCATGGATTGTAGAGAATGACACTGTCCAGGACGGGAGTCTACATTAAATAAATGTTTAATGTTTTGTATTTTGTGTTTAAGAACCATCAATGGGTGAGAGAACGGACATACAGTATTATATTTCAAGAGTAAAAAGAAGAAAGAGGAAAATGAGGAATAAAATGTCCATATTTTCAACCTGATGTTTTTAAACTTCGTCTCTCTTCCGTTCTGCCGTGTATTGTTTGGCCCCAGAGATGATGGAGTGAGCGCTCTTCTCTTTCCAACTTCTCTTATTTCTCCTCTTCCTTTTAGAGGATATTATCCCATGACTATTATAACACTGAGTGCACAAGAGTGGAAAATAATCACCTAATTTCCTGCTACTAAAATTCCTGACTTGGCCGGGCAAGTCGGTCGGTCAGTCAGACTAAATAGGGGCTTGGCATAGGGGTGAGTATTGATAGGACAAGAAAGGCTGCGAGCCCTGACTGAAGCCCTTTGGGCCTTTGAGCAGAGGAAAATATTTCACTATTGTAAGTAATGACAAGAACCAGTCTATCAGGGCCGAGTAATCAACACACGATTCAAAGCTATGTCTGTTGTAGTGTTGGGCAGAAGGAAAGTTGACCGGGTCTTTTGTTTTCAAAGTATATTTGGGTATCTAATGCCATCAAAGACCATCAGCATGTCCAGAACAGAGGAAATTCCATTTTGGTGAGACATTCTAGTGACCGCAGGAAGCACAGCAACAAGATTACTTCCTGAAATGGGTGTCAGTCTGTCGACCGCCCAGCTAAGACAGAAAAATAATGAAAATTTCTGTCATGAAAGAGCTTCGGACATTAAACAGTAGGGGGGGATTTGAAGATGGAAACACACAAATGGTGATCTGCTCTAAAGATCTCTTTGGAATGGTCTCAGGTCTGGGTAGAGTACCTGCCAGGGTCACACACACACACACATTTGACATTCCTTCCTGTCCCAGTCACAGGTCCCTCAGGACAGGAACATACACACTTCCTCACATGGCGGCCTCAGAGAGATCCTGTTCCAAGGCGCATCCTCCATCCTGCCAATCACAACACCCCTACATATATTTTCTCCAACTCTTTACTCAATAGATGCTTTATGGTCTGTTTTCATCAAACAAACCCCACCTTTGTCCAGAAACCACAGCGAATTAGGATTTGGTCAGAGACATTTTTCCAGGGAGAGTTTTGATGTCTGCGTGATTTCCACTGAAAATGCATGGTGTAATTCTGGGAGGGAATCTTGCATACACTCTCTCTGTCACTCTCTCTATATATATATATATATATATATATATATATATATATATATATATATATATATATATATATATATATATATATATATATATATATACATACAGTGAGGTAAAAAGTATTTGATCCCCTGCTGATTTTGTATGTTTGCCCGCTGACAAAGAAATGATCAGTCTATCATTTTAATGGTAGATTTATTTGAACAGTGAGAGACAGAATAACAACAAAAAAATCCAGAAAAACGCATGGGGGCCTGGTGCGCGGAGCCGGAACAGGACGTGCTGGACTCTCTAAGCGCACAGGGAACTTGGTGCGCGGAGCAGGGACTGGACGTACTGGGCTATCTAAGCATACAGGAGACCTGGTGCGTGGAGCCAGTACTTCTCTCCCCAGCTGTTCACTCACCCTTGCCTCACGGATGATGGGAGCTGGAATGTCACGCACTGGGCTGTGGATGCGAACCGGAGACCCCACACGCAGAACAGGTGCAGGATATCTCGGTCCCAGAAGGTGTACTGGAGACCTAGCGCGCAGAACCGGCACCACTCCTCCAGGCTGCACACTCACCCCCCCCCCTGACAGATGAGTGGAGCTGGAATCTCGCGCACCGGCCTACGAATGCGCACTGGAGACACCGTGCGCAAAACTGCATAGCACGGCGTCTTTCCAGTGTGACGCTCCCTCCAACGCTCCCTCCAGAGAGCACGAGGAGTTGGCTCAGGAGTCCATCCTGAACCGGCCAAACTCCCCGTGTGCCCAGCTAATATCTCCTCCCAAGTCCAGAACTCCCTGTTCTCTCGCTGCTTGGTGCTTATTTGGTGGGTTATTCTGTCACGATCTTCAGAAGGGACAGACCAAGGCGCAGCGAGGCATCCAGTATACATCTTTATTTAAATGAAACGTAACTGGGAAAAATAACAAAACAAACGAAGATCGCAACAATGACCATAACATGAAACAAACAACAAAGCTATGCACAAACAATAACCCACAAAACCCCTCTGAAAACTACAAACATATATATGGTTCCCAATTAGAGGTAACGACACACAGCTGCCTCTAATTGGGAACCATTACCCCAACATAGAAATGCAACACCTAGAACAAAAAAAAACCTACACCAAAACGAAACTAAACACGCCAGCCTATAAATATCAGGCCTGAACGTGACACACGGGGGTAGCAGCATCATGTTGTGGGGGTGCTTTTCTGCAGGAGGGACAAGTGCACTTCACAAAATAGATGGCATCATCAGGAAGGAAAATTATGTGGATATATTGAAGCAACATCTCAAGACATCAGTCAGGAAGTTAAATCTTGGTTGCAAATGGGTCTTCCAAATGGACATTGACCCCAAGCATACTTGCAAAATTGATTAAGGACAACAAAGTCAAGGTATTGGAGTGGCCATCACAAGCCCTTACCTCAATCCTATAGAAAATGTGTGGGCAGAACTGAAAAAGCGTGTGTTAGCAAGGAGGCCTACTAACCTGATTCAGTTAAACCAGCTCTGTCAGGAGGAATGAGCCAAAATTCACCCAACTTATTGTGGGAAACTTGTGGAAGGCTACCTGAAAAGTTTGACCCAAGTTAAACAATTCAAAGGCAATGCTACCAAATACTAATTAAGTGTATGTAAACTGCTGACCCACTGGGAATGTAATGAAAGAAATAAAAGCTGAAATAAATCATTCTCTCTAAAGAAGTGGTGATCCTAACTGGCCTAAGACAGGGAATTTTAACTAGGATTAAATGTCAGGAATTGTGAAAAGTTTAAATGAGTTTAAATGTATTTGGCTAAGATGTATGTAAACTTCCAACTTCAACTGTGTATATATATGTATCTCTCTCTCTCTATATATATATATATATATATATATATATATATATATATATATATATATATATATATATAGCTCTCAGTCTCATCTCTCTCTCTCTATATATATATATATAGCTCTGTCTCCTCTCTCTCTCTCTCTCTCTCTCTCTCTCTCTCTCTCTCTCTCTATATATATATATATATAGCTCTGTCTCATCTCTCTCTCTCTCTGCATATATATATATATATATATATATAGCTCTCAGTCTCATCTCTCTCTCTCTCTCTCTCTCTCTCTGTATACAGTGGGGCAAAAAAGTATTTAGTCAGCCACCAATTGTGCAAGTTCTCCAACTTAAAAAGATGAGAGAGGCCTGTAATTTTCATCATAGGTACACTTCAACTATGACAGACGAAATGAGAAAAAGAAATCCAGAAAATCACATTGTAGGATTTTTTATTTATTTATTTGCAAATTATGGTGGAAAATAAGTATTTGGTCAATAACAGAAGTTTATCTCAATACTTTGTTATATACCCTTTGTTGGCAATGACAGAGGTCAAACGTTTTCTGTAAGTCTTCACAAGGTTTTCACACACTGTTGCTGGTATTTTGGCCCATTCCTCCATGCTGATCTCCTCTAGAGCAATGATGTTTTGGGGCTGTCGCTGGGCAACACGGACTTTCAACTGAGATCTGGAGACTGGCTAGGCCACTCCAGGACCTTGAAATGCTTCTTACGAAGCCACTCCTTTGTTGCCCGGGCGGTGTGTTTGGGATCATTGTCATGCTGAAAGACCCAGCCACGTTTCATCTTCAATGCCCTTGCTGATGGAAGGAGGTTTTCACTCAAAATCTCACGATACATGGCCCCATTCATTCTTTCCTTTACACGGATCAGTCGTCCTGGTCCATTTGCAGAAAAACAGCCCCAAAGCATGATGTTTCCACCCCCATGCTTCACAGTAGGTATGGTGTTCTTTGGATGCAACTCAGCATTCTTTGTCCTCCAAACACGACAGTTGAGTTTTTACCAAAAAGTTCTATTTTGGTTTCATCTGACCATATGACATTCTCCCAATCCTCATCTGGATCATCCAAATGCTCTCTAGCAAACTTCAGACGGGCCTGAACATGTACTGGCTTAAGCAGGGGACACGTCTGGCACTGCAGGATTTGAGTCCTGGCGGCGTAGTGTGTTACTGATGGTAGGCTTTGTTACTTTGGTCCCAGCTCTCTGCAGGTCATTCACTAGGTCCCCGTGTGGTTCTGGGATTTTTGCTCACCGTTCTTGTGATCATTTTGACCCCACGGGGTGAGATCTTGCGTGGAGTCCCAGATTGAGGAAGATTATCAGTGGTCTTGTATGTCTTCCATTTCCTAACAATTGCTCCCACAGTTGATTTCTTCAAACCAAGCTGCTTACCTATTGCAGATTCAGTCTTCCCAACCTGGTGCAGGTCTACAATTTTGTTTCTGGTGTCCTTTGACAGCTCTTTGGTCTTGGCCATAGTGGAGTTTGGAGTGTGACTGTTTGAGGTTGTGGACAGGTGTCTTTTATACTGATAACAAGTTCAAACAGGTGCCATTAATACAGGTAACGAGTGGAGGACAGAGGAGCCTCTTAAAGAAGAAGTTACAGGTCTGTGAGAGCCAGAAATCTTGCTTGTTTGTATGTGACCAAATACTTATTTTCCACCATAATTTGCAAATAAATTCATTACAAATCCTACAATGTGATGTTCTGGATTTTTTTTCCTCATTTTGTCTGTCATAGTTGAAGTGTACCTATGATGAAAATTACAGGCCTCTCTCATCTTTTTAAGTGAGAGAACTTGCACAATTGGTGGCTGACTAAATACTTTTTTGCCCCACTGTATATATATATATATATATATAGCTCTCAGTCTCCTCACTCTCTCTCTCTCTCTCTGCAAGTCTGTTTATGTTATGTAATATTCATCTGACTGCAACTACATTAAGATTAAGAGGGACTAACAATTGTACATCTTTAAAGAAATCAAATCAAAGTGAGGTAACATATGTTTAAGATGTACAACCCACCTTTTAAAAGAGCATTCATATGAAAGTCCTAAGAAATCATCACCTGGGGTAGACAAGACTAACTGCAGTCCGGGAGGGATTTCTGTAATTTAGCATAACTGTATAATAACCACAAATCCCTCAACCTGTTCTCTTAGATGCCACCATCAAAAAGCTAATAAAACGTATATCACAGAAATGACAGCTGAACAAAAAAAAACATTGTTTAAGCTTGACATAGTACATTTAGTTTTTCCCGTCACTGAGTGTAATGGGTTAACAGGGAGACTACTGTGTAGATGAGAACCAGCCAAGAGGACCCACTTACATAGTTGGAAAACATAAGCAGAGAGGCTCAATAAACCTTAAAACCTAAACAGGGGGGGCTAGGTGAGACAACGCCCAGAGGACAGTGGAATAGATAAAACTGTCCCTAAAAACCCAGATTGCCAACGATACATTAAAATACACCCCAGTGTGTTGGCTGCTGGCCAGAACTATCATCCTTTGAAATGATCCTCTCTCCCACTCAGTGACTTAGCTACAACTCTAAAACAAAACACAATACCCGTGTCAAATAAAAACAAACTACTAAGATGTATTGCTTAGGGAAGACGGTACGTAAAGTTTAATCACTAAGTCCTTGTACAGCGGTTCCTGCATGTGCCAAGCGTGCATAAATGTGCTTTATTCTTCAACCTAGGACTTTGGTTAAACCTCTCCCTCTCTCATTCAGCCCCAGAGAGAAGAAGTGAGTGTGGTCTTTGGAACATCTTGGTCAGGTTACCGTTAACTCAGGTTTAATTGGTTTAATTGTTGGAGTAGTGTAGTAGTGATAGTGTCTGATGGGGAGGCCTCTCCTCTCTAACAGTAGTGATAGTGTCTGATGGGGAGGCCTCTCCTCTCTAACAGTAGTGATAGTGTCTGACGGGGAGGCCTCTCCTCTCTAACAGTAGTGATAGTCTTTGATGGGGAGAACTCTCCGCTGTGTAAGGGGATGGGGAGTACAGTACCAGCTGTGTAAGGGGATGGGGAGTACAGTACCAGCTGTGTAAGGGGATGGGGAGTACAGTACCAGCTGTGTAAGGGGATGGGGAGTACAGTACCAGCTGTGTAAGGGGATGGGGAGTACAGGAGTAGCTGTGTAAGGGGATGGGGAGTACAGTACCAGCTGGGCAGTAGAGGAGTAGCTGTGTAAGGGGATGGGGAGTACAACACCAGCTGTATTAGGGGATGGGGAGTAGAGGAGTAAAGTACCAGATGTGTTAGGGGATGGGGAGTACAGGAGTAGCTGTGTAAGGGGATGAGGAGTAGAGGAGTAGCTGTGTAAGGGGATGGGGAGTAGAGGAGTAGCTGTATTAGGGGATGAGGAGTACAGTACCAGCTGTATTAGGGGATGGGGAGTACAGTACCAGTTGTGTAAGGGGATGGGAGTACAGTACCAGCTGTGTAAGGGGATGGGGAGTACAGGAGTAGCTGTGTAGGGGGATGAGGAGTACAGGAGTAGCTGTATTAGGGGATGGGGAGTACAGTACCAGCTGTATTAGGGGATGAGGAGTACAGTACCAGCTGTATTAGGGGATGGGGAGTACAGTACCAGTTGTATTAGGGGATGGGGAGTACAGTACCAGCTGTATTAGGGGATGGGGAGTACAGTACCAGCTGTGTAAGGGGATGGGGAGTACCGTACCAGCTGTATTAGGGGATGGGGAGTACAGTACCAGCTGTATTAGGGGATGGGGAGTACATTACCAGTTGTATTAGGGGATGGGGAGTACAGTACCAGTTGTATTAGGGGATGGGGAGTACAGTACCAGCTGTATTAGGGGATGAGGAGTACAGTACCAGCTATATTAGGGGATGGGGAGTACAGTACCAGTTGTATTAGGGGATGGGGAGTACAGTACCAGCTGTGTAAGGGGATGGGAGTACAATACCAGCTGTGTAAGGGGATGGGGAGTACAGTACCAGCTGTATATTGGGATGGGGAGTACAGTACCAGCTGTGTAAGGGGATGAGGAGTACAGTACCAGCTGTGTAAGGGGATGGGGAGTACAGTACCAGCTGTATATTGGGATGGGGAGTACAGTACCAGCTGTGTAAGGGGATGAGGAGTACAGTACCAGCTGTGTAAGGGGATGGGGAGTACAGTACCAGCTGTGTAAGGGGATGGGGAGTACAGTACCAGCTGTATATTGGGATGGGGAGTACAGTACCAGCTGTGTAAGGGGATGGGGAGTACAGGAGTAGCTGTGTAAGGGGATTGGGAGTACAAGAGTAGCTGTATTAGGGGATGGGCAGTAGAGGAGCACAGTACCAGCTGTGTAAGGGGATGGGGAGTAGAGGAGTTCAGCACCAGCTGTATTAGGGGATGAGCAGTAGAGGAGTACAGTACCAGCTGTGTTAGGGGATGGGGAGTACAGTACCAGCTGTGTAAGGGGATGGGGAGTACAGTACCAGCTGTATTAGGGGATGGGGAGTACAGTACCAGCTGTATTAGGGGATGGGGAGTACAGTATCAGCCTTATTAGGGGATGGGGAGTACAGTACCAGCTGTGTAAGGGGATGGGGAGTACAGTACCAGCTGTGTAAGGGGATGGGGAGTACAGGAGTAGCTGTGTAAGGGGATGGGGAGTACAGGAGTAGCTGTGTAAGGGGATGAGGAGTACAGTACCAGCTGTATATTGGGATGGGGAGTACAGTACCAGCTGTGTAAGGGGATGGGGAGTACAGGAGTAGCTGTGTAAGGGGATGGGGAGTACAGGAGTAGCTGTGTAAGGGGATGGGGAGTACAGGAGTAGCTGTATTAGGGGATGGGGAGTACAGTACCAGCTGTATATTGGGATGGGGAGTACAGTACCAGCTGTATTAGGGGATGGGGAGTACAGTACCAGCTGTATTAGGGGATGGGGAGTACAGTACCAGCTGTATTAGGGGATGGGGAGTACAGTACCAGCTGTGTAAGGGGATGGGGAGTACAGTACCAGCTGTGTAAGGGGATGAGGAGTAGAGGAGTAGCTGTGTAAGGGGCTGGGGAGTACAGGAGTAGCTGTATTAGGGGATGGGGAGTACAGTACCAGCTGTATATTGGGATGGGGAGTACAGTACCAGCTGTGTAAGGGGATGGGGAGTACAGTACCAGCTGTGTAAGGGGATGGGGAGTACAGTACCAGCTGTGTAAGGGGATGGGGAGTACAGGAGTAGCTGTGTAAGGGGATGAGGAGTACAGGAGTAGCTGTGTAAGGGGATGAGGAGTAGAGGAGTAGCTGTGTAAGGGGATGGGGAGTACAGGAGTAGCTGTATTAGGGGATGGGCAGTAGAGGAGCACAGTACCAGCTGTGTAAGGGGATGGGGAGTAGAGGAGTTCAGCACCAGCTGTATTAGGGGATGAGCAGTAGAGGAGTACAGTACCAGCTGTGTTAGGGGATGGGGAGTACAGTACCAGCTGTGTAAGGGATGGGGAGTACAGTACCAGCTGTATTAGGGGATGGGAGTACAGTACCAGCTGTATTAGGGGGCATGGGAGTACAGTATCAGCCTTATTAGGGGATGGGGAGTACAGTACCAGCTGTGTAAGGGGATGGGGAGTACAGTACCAGCTGTGTAAGGGGATGGGGAGTACAGGAGTAGCTGTGTAAGGGGATGAGGAGTAGAGGAGTAGCTGTGTAAGGGGATGGGGAGTACAGGAGTAGCTGTATTAGGGGACGGGGAGTACAGTACCAGCTGTATTTGGGGATGGGGAGTAATGCACCAGCTGTATTAGGGGATGGGGAGTACAGTACCAGCTGTATTAGGGGATGGGGAGTACAGTACCAGTTGTATTAGGGGATGGGGAGTACAGTACCAGCTGTATTAGGGGATGGGGAGTACAGTACCAGCTGTTTTAGGGGATAGGGAGTACAGTACCAGCTGTATTAGGGGATGGGGAGTAGAGGAGTACAGTACCAGCTGTGTAAGGGGATGGGGAGTACAGGAGTAGTTGTGTACAGGGATGGGGAGTACAGTACCAGCTGTATTAGGGGATGGGGAGTACAGTACCAGCTGTATTAGGGGATGGGGAGTACAGCACCAGCTGTATTAGGGGATGGGGAGTAGAGGAGTACAGTACCAGCTGTGTTAGGGGATGGGCAGTAGAGGAGTAGCTGTGTAAGGGGATGAGGAGTACAGTACCAGCTGTATTAGGGGATGGGGAGTACAGTACCAGCTGTATTAGGGGATGGGGAGTACATTACCAGTTGTATTAGGGGATGGGGAGTATAGTACCAGCTGTATTAGGGGATGGGGAGTACAGTACCAGCTGTATTAGGGGATGGGGAGTACATTACCAGTTGTATTAGGGGATGGGGAGTATAGTACCAGCTGTATTAGGGGATGGGGAGTACAGTACCAGCTGTATTAGGGGATGGGGAGTACATTACCAGTTGTATTAGGGGATGGGGAGTACATTACCAGTTGTATTAGGGGATGGGGAGTACAGTACCAGCTGTATTAGGGGATGGGGAGTACAGTACCAGCTGTATTAGGGGATGGGGAGTACAGTACCAGCTGTATTAGGGGATGGGGAGTACAGCACCAGCTGTATTAGGGGATGGGGAGTAGAGGAGTACAGTACCAGCTGTGTTAGGGGATGGGCAGTAGAGGAGTAGCTGTGTAAGGGGATGGGGAGTATAGTACCAGCTGTATTAGGGGATGGGGAGTACAGTACCAGCTGTATTAGGGGATGGGGAGTACAGCACCAGCTGTATTAGGGGATGGGGAGTACAGTACCAGCTGTATTAGGGGATGGGGAGTACAGTACCATCTGTATTAGGGGATGGGGAGTACAGTACCATCTGTATTAGGGGATGGGGAGTACAGTACCATCTGTATTAGGGGATGGGCAGTAGAGGAGTAGCAATATGAAAGAGTAGGGTTACCCTACGCTACAGCTCATATGGAAATCTGATAGCCCAAAGGGAAATATCTTTATTTTTTCTGCACTTTCTTTTCTTTTTTTCTCTCCACAAGAGCAGGTAGCTGCAAACATACAGCTGGAAAAGAAAGAGTGAAAATATAAGTTAATTAAAAAAACGATTCCTTACATAACTGGGTGTTGAGAAGGAGAGGAGGTGTGTTGTGTCAACAGCCAGCTAGTCAGCCAGCCGGCAGGACCTGTGCCTTCTTATGTAAGCTTGCACCTGGGACCCTCCAAGCATGTACGCCATGCACGGGTACTTCAGGATCAGGTGTTGCAGGTTACCAACTACACCTGCACCTACAGGAGATGGGCAATAACACATCTGTGGCTGAAACAACATGTCTGTTTCTTTAACCTGTTGAAATAATGACATACTGTAAATCAAGGTTTGAATCAGTGAAGGCGGGTTTAGACACTGTTAGTACAAAGACAACTCTGTATGATTCTGCATCTCTAAAATTCTTGGGCACCCCTGCCTCACGCGACAGACAGCATTATGATGTCACAGACAGCATTATGATGTCACAGACAGCATTATGATGTCACAGACAGCATTATGATGTGGCTTCTGTAAACTCTAGTAGTACTATCAACTGTAGGAAGGGTTCAGACCTTGGTTGAAGTGGTCCACCGATCTCAGAGCAAACAAACACAGACTAGTGCCATGTTGTTTCTCAATCGTGGATAGATGGCAGCATTTGCGGAAAACTGAAAGAGCAAACCACTGCGTTTAACCGCCTCCAGGCTGTTGTCTCCACTTGCTTCAAGATGTCCACCACTGTTGTGTACAGAAGAAAGCGAAGGTAACTGAATTAAATGACAATTTCCCTGTAGCGCTGACTTCTGTCATCTTGAAGTGCTTTGAGAGGCTAGACAGGATCATGCACCACACCCTCCCCTTTTGAAACACTGCTCTCTCTACCTTAGCTGACACCCCAAACCCACTACAATTTACATACCCCCTCCCCCAAAGAGATCCACGGACGACAGAATCGCCATGGCACTGCACACTGGCCTATTCCATCTGAACAAGAGGAATATTTGTACAAAAAAAAGATGATGTAACCTGTATTTCACTTAAACCATGGTAGGCATGATTACTAACAATGACAGGGCGCGGCAGGGTAGCCTAGTGGTTACCTGCCGTTGGACTAGTAACCGAAAGGTTGCAAGATGGAATCCTCGAGCTGACAAGGTAAAAAGCTGTCGTTCTGCCCCTGAACAAGGCAGTTATACCACTGTTCCTAGGCCGTCATTGAAAATAAGAATTTGTTCTTATTAACTGACTTGCCTAGTTAAAACAAATATACTGTATTCTGGTCAAGGCTCTTCCTCTATAACTACTGCTGTACACACCTTTTCTATTCACATACTGTCCATAATGTCTATACACCGTAATATATACACACACACATATAAACATAGATATAGGTCAATGAACACCCACTCTTATATATATATATATAAAAATACATTAAGAACACCTGCTCTTTACATGACAGACTGACCAGGTGAATCCAGGTGAAAGCTATGATCCCTTATTGATGTCACCTGTTAAATCCACTTCAATCAGTGTAGATGAAGGGGAGGAGACAGGTTAAAGAAAGATTTTTAAGCCTTGAGACAATTGAGACATGGATTGTGTATGTGTGCCATTCAGAGGGTGAATGGGCAAGACAAGAGATTTAAGTGCCTTTGAACGGGAGTATGGTAGTAGGTGCCAGATGTACCGGTTTGTGTCAAGAACTGCAACGCTGTTGGGTTTTTCACGCTCAACAGTTTCCCAATTAGATTTGATTTGGGACAGACTGCAGTCTTTACACTTGGATGTGCCCCCCATTCCTTCAATCCTCTAAAATTATCATTGAGTTACTGTAAACTACTATCATTGAGTTACTGTAAACTACTATCATTGAGTTACTGTAAACTACTATCATTGAGTTACTGTAAACTACTATCATTGAGTTACTGTAAACTATTATCATTGAGTTACTGTAAACTACTAGAGGCTTCAATGATTTATGGAGACTAGATTTGGGGTCTTTTGTAAATATCCTACCATCTGAATTTATAGTTGTAAGATTTGAGAGTCCCTCCCCATCTGTTGACTACACTACACCTTCCAGAACATTGCTCCCTCCCTCCCCATCTGTTGACTACACTACACCTTCCAGAACGTTGCTCCCTCCCTCCCCATCTGTTGACTACACTACACCATCCAGAACGTTGCTCCCTCCCTCCCCATCTGTTGACTACACTACACCTTCCAGAACGTTGCTCCCTCCCTCCCCATCTGTTGACTACACTACACCATCCAGAACGTTACTCCCTCCCTCCCCATCTGTTGACTACACTACACCTTCCAGAACGTTGCTCCCTCCCTCCCCATCTGTTGACTACACTACACCTTCCAGAACGTTGCTCCCTCCCTCCCCATCTGTTGACTACACTACACCATCCAGAACGTTGCTCCCTCCCTCCCCATCTGTTGACTACACTACACCTTCCAGAACGTTGCTCCCTCCCTCCCCATCTGTTGACTACACTACACCATCCAGAACGTTGCTCCCTCCCTCCCCATCTGTTGACTACACTACACCTTCCAGAACGTTGCTCCCTCCCTCCCCATCTGTTGACTACACTACACCTTCCAGAACGTTGCTCCCTCCCTCCCCATCTGTTGACTACACTACACCTTCCAGAACGTTGCTCCCTCCCTCCCCATCTGTTGACTACACTACACCTTCCAGAACGTTACTCCCTCCCTCCCCATCTGTTGACTACACTACACCTTCCAGAACGTTACTCCCTCCCTCCCCATCTGTTGACTACACTACACCTTCCAGAACGTTGCTCCCTCCCTCCCCATCTGTTGACTACACTACACCTTCCAGAACGTTGCTCCCTCCCTCCCCATCTGTTGACTACACTACACCTTCCAGAACGTTGCTCCCTCCCTCCCCATCTGTTGACTACACTACACCTTCCAGAACGTTACTCCCTCCCTCCCCATCTGTTGACTACACTACACCTTCCAGAACGTTGCTCCCTCCCTCCCCATCTGTTGACTACACTACACCTTCCAGAACATTGCTCCCTCCCTCCCCATCTGTTGACTACACTACACCTTCCAGAACGTTGCTCCCTCCCTCCCCATCTGTTGACTACACGACACCTTCCAGAACGTTGCTCCCTCCCTCCCCATCTGTTGACTACACTACACCTTCCAGAACATTGCTCCCTCCCTCCCCATCTGTTGACTACACTACACCTTCCAGAACGTTACTCCCTCCCTCCCCATCTGTTGACTACACTACACCTTCCAGAACGTTGCTCCCTCCCTCCCCATCTGTTGACTACACTACACCTTCCAGAACATTGCTCCCTCCCTCCCCATCTGTTGACTACACTACACCTTCCAGAACGTTGCTCCCTCCCTCCCCATCTGTTGACTACACTACACCTTCCAGAACATTGCTCCCTCCCTCCCCATCTGTTGACTACACTACACCTTCCAGAACGTTGCTCCCTCCCTCCCCATCTGTTGACTACACTACACCTTCCAGAACGTTACTCCCTCCCTCCCCATCTGTTGACTACACTACACCTTCCAGAACGTTACTCCCTCCCTCCCCATCTGTTGACTACACTACACCTTCCAGAACGTTGCTCCCTCCCTCCCCATCTGTTGACTACACTACACCTTCCAGAACGTTGCTCCCTCCCTCCCCATCTGTTGACTACACTACACCTTCCAGAACGTTGCTCCCTCCCTCCCCATCTGTTGACTACACTACACCTTCCAGAACGTTGCTCCCTCCCTCCCCATCTGTTGACTACACTACACCTTCCAGAACATTGCTCCCTCCCTCCCCATCTGTTGACTACACTACACCTTCCAGAACGTTGCTCCCTCCCTCCCCATCTGTTGACTACACTACACCTTCCAGAACGTTACTCCCTCCCTCCCCATCTGTTGACTACACTACACCTTCTGTAGTTGTCAAAGTGAATTACAAGGTAGACTGAGGTAGATGGGGGAAATAGGAGAAACTTTGTGGATAGAAACACAGCCATGGCTAGTTCCTTCCCTGTTTGAACAGGGCTGAACAGAGGGAACATAGAGCCTGAGAGAGAGAGGAGACAGAGAGAGAGAGAGAGAGAGAGAGATAGAGAGAGAGAGAGAGAGAGAGAGAGAGAGAGAGATAAGAGGAGTAATGATGATTTGCCTTGCAAATAACGTCTGGGGGGGACGCCAGAATTAGCTGTCGCTTGGATCTGATGCTATTGAGAGAGTATTATACTGAGTGATTGAATGCAGCTCTGCTCTGCTGGGTCGCTATAGGGTTTCTGTAACCTTTATATGTAAATCATTTGTGCAGTGAAATAATAACCTGTCTCCTCCCATGTATCTACACTGGATTTAACAGGTGACATCAATAAGGGATCATTGCTTTCATTTGGATTCACCTGGTCAGTCTATGTCATGGAAAAGAGCATGTTTTGTAAACTCAGTGTACAATGCCTTTGGAAAGTGTTCAGACCCCTTGAGTGTTCTAAGCTGTCATCAAGGCAAAAGGTGGCTACTTTGAAGAATCTCAAATGTAACATACACTTTTTTTGGTTACTACATGATTCCATATGTGTTATTTCAACATAATTCTATAATGTAGAAAATAGTAAAATATATATGGGGGATTGGAAATGATGCAGACATAAATATTGATGGAAGCTACAATCGATCTGCAATATGAAAGTCGATCTACCCCTTAAAAAAAAAAAACTGTATAACTGGTTCATAGGCACATGATTACTGCATACAATAGCTGTAGGATCGACAGGGGCTTTCAGGGGAGTTAGAGGGACATAAATTAGGTTACATACATTGTTGTCTCACCCTGATCTGTTTCACCTGTCATGTGCTTGTCTTCACAACCCTCCAGGTATCGCCCATTTTCCCCATTATCCCCTGTGTATTTATACCTGTGTTCTCTGTTTGCCTGTTGTCTCATCTAGCCGACCAGCGTGTTTTTTCCCGTACTCCTGTTCTCTTTCGTCCCTGTACTCCAGTTCTTCCGGTTCCGACATATTCTGCCTGCCCTGATCCCGAGCCTCCCTGCCGTACTGTACCTATCAGACTCTGACCTGGTTTAAGAACTTCTATCTGTCCTGACCCTGACCCTGTCTGCTGCCCTGTACCTATCAGACTCTGACCTGGTTACAAACCTCTGCCTGTCCTCGACCTGGCCTTTGACTGCCCCCTGTTGTTATAATAAACGACTCTGTATATTGAACCATCTGTCTCCTGTGTCTGCATCTGGGTCAAATCCTGAGTCATGTTACATTTTCACAGATTTTAACTGATGTTGCCGTTTCACACCTGCCTTCCATCATTGAGGACACGTTTCATTGTTTAACCTCGACTTATCAATGTAATAGCTCATATTTGACTGTAGTGACTAAAGACTCTCATGTCTGATTAAGCTACATTACATATCCACAGCCATTGGAGGCTGGAAAGTCTTGCCAAAAATGTAATTCGCTCATCAGAAGGAAGCTTTCACATAATCAAATGAAGCACAACGCTGGAAATCTGTCCGCATCCACAGAAACTAGTCCCATCGTTCTATGACAAACACAGATGGTTTTATATGGAATGAATAGCAGAAAACAGAGTGAGGAAGAGAGACTCTGACACATACGTACTGCCAGTTCCTTAATGTTTTGGCTGCATACGTAGCCTAATATTAAACACAGCTAATGCCAATGGTCATTTAACAGAGTTTTAAACCTCTCTGCCAACAACAGCTAGTTTTCTGTTTTCGCCTCCCCACTCAGTCCACTCAAAATCAAATCAAATCAAATCAACTTTTATTTGTCACATACACATGGTTAGCAGATGTTAATGCGAGTGTAGCGAAATGCTTGTGCTTCTAGTTCCGACCATGCAGTAGTATCTAACAAGTAATCTCCCAGACAGTCCTAACAACATTCTTGCTTGAGAAATTTCTCTGTGCTAAGAAGCTATTTCTATTTATATTTTGACCATTTTAATTGAAAACAGTAACAGTAAGGTTGTTACCCAGAAATGATTTGATATTGATATAAAAATGGCTGCATTGGATCTGAAATATGAAAATTATCAATGAAATCGCCAGGGAGCCCATTGTTCTGGCAAAGATGCGTCCGTAGCAGAGTTCTAAACTGTATTTTATACGGACAATATGAATGAATGTAGGCTACCCTGTTTTTGCCAGACAAAAAAGGAGAAAATGAATCAAGTGTTTATTGGTCACTAATCAGGAAATGTGAACCCACCTTTGGGCGCCAATGCTGAAGACTGGTCATTGGTCTACAGTCAAGACCCACAATGTTTTGGTTCTGAAGCACATATTAGATGTTTTTGAGACAAGAATTTGGTGCAATGCCGTAGACTATGTTAGAAACCAGATTGAATAGGCAATGTTATAACTATAAAAGTCAAACGTTTGGGGTCACTTAGAAATGTCCTTGTTTTTGAAAAGAAAAGCACATTTTCTGTCCACTAAAATTAACATAAAATGTATCATAAATACATTGTTAATGTTGTTATTGATTATTGTAGCTGGAAACGGCAGATTTTTTATGGAATATCTATAGGTGTACAGAGTGTCACGTCCAGGGTTTTTATGTTCTAAGTGATATATTTCTATGTTGGGGTAATGGTTCCCAATTAGAGGCAGCTGTGTGTCGTTGTCTCTAATTGGGAACCATATATATGTTTGGGGTTTTCTATTAGGTTTTGTGGGTTATTGTTTGAGCGTAGCTTGTTTTATGTTTAGTTGTGTTCAGCTTCACGATCTTCGTTTATATTTTGTTATTTTTCCCAGTTACGTTCGTCGTTAATAAAATGTATACTGGAAGCATCGCTGTGTCTTGGTCTGTCCGTTTTGAAGATCATGACAGAATAACCCACCATAAAAAGACCAAGCAGCGATGTCAAAAGGAGTCCTGGACATGGGAGGAGATATTGGCTGGGAAGGGGCCTTGGAGGAAGACGACGGAGCTTCGTCACCCCAAGAAGAGGATGGAAGCGGCGAAGACTGAGCGAGGGAGTTATGAGGATATATATGGAGCGTGGAGCCCGGAGAGGGAGAGATATGTTGGGACTCGCCTGGCGCGGAAACCTTGAGGCAGAAGGGGAGTTTGGCCGGTTCAGGATGGATTCCTGAGCCAACTCCTCGTGCTCTCTGGAGGGAGCGTTGGGGAGAGCGTCGCACTGAGCAGACACCGTGCTATGCAATTTTGCGCACGGTGTCTCCAGTGCGCATGCATAGGCCGGTGCGCGAAATTCCAGCGCCACTCATCTGTCGGGCTAGGGTGAGTGTGCAGCCTGGAAGAGTGGTGCCGGCTTTGCGAGCGAGGTCCCCAGTACACCTTCTGGGACCGAGATATCCTTCACCGGTTCTGCGTGTGGGGTCTCCGGTTCGCATCCACAGCCCAGTGCGTGACATTCCAGCTCCCATCATCCATGAGGCAAGGGTGAGTGAACAGCCGGGGAGAGAAGTACCGGCTCCACACACCAGGTCCCCTGTACGCTTAGATAGCCCAGTACATCCAGTCCCTGCTCCGGGCACCAGGCTCCCTGTGCCCGTCGTGGACCCAGCACGTCCTGTCCCTGCTCCACGCTCGAGGATCCCTGTGCCCGTCGTGGACCCAGCGCGTCCTGTCCCTGCTCCACGCTCCAGGATTCCTGTGTCCGTCGTGGACCCAGCACGTCCAGTCCCTGCTCCACGCTCCAGGATCCCTGTGCCCGTCGTGGACTCAGCACGTCCTGTCCCTGCTCCACGCTCCAGGATCCCTGTGCCCGTCGTGGACCCAGCACGTCCTGTCCCTGCTCCACTCTCCAGGATTCCTGTGCCCGTCGTGGATCCAGCATGGCCCGTTCCTGCTCCCCGCACTAGAGTCCCAGTGCGCGTCATGAGTCCAGTACGGCCCGTTCCTGCTCCTCGCACCAGAGTCCCAGTGAGCATCATGAGCCCATCACGGCCGGTTCCCGCTCCTCGCACCAGAGTTCTGGCTAATAGCCCAGGGCCTCCGGTGCGGGACATCGAGTCAGCACGGCCAGCACCGGAGCCGCCACCTGGGACTAAAAGACCCACCCGAATACCCCCTCCCATGGACTTGTGGCGCGGTCGGTGTCCGCGCCTTTGGGGGGGGTACTGTCACGTCCAGGCCTGAGAAGACAGGCTGGTGTGTTTAGTTTTGTTTTTGGTGTAGGGTTTTTATGTTCTAGGTGATATATTTCTATGTTGGGGTAATGGTTCCCAATTAGAGGCAGCTGTGTGTCGTTGTCTCTAATTGGGAACCATATATATGTTTGGGGTTTTCTATTAGGTTTTGTGGGTTATTGTTTGAGCGTAGCTTGTTTTATGTTTAGTTGTGTTCAGCTTCACGATCTTCGTTTATATTTTGTTATTTTTCCCAGTTCGTTAAATGCGTTAATAAAATGTATACTGGAAGCATCGCTGCGTCTTGGTCTGTCCGTTTTGAAGATCGTGACACAGAGACCCATTATCAGCAAACATCACTCCTGCGTTCCAATGGCACGTTGTGTTAGCTAATCCAGGTTTATAATATTAAAAGGCTAATTGATCATTAGAAAACCTATTTGCAATCATGTTACCACAGCTGAAAACTGTAGTTCTGATTAAAGAAGCAATAAAACTGGCCTTCTTTAGACTAGTTGAGTATCTGGAGCATCAGCATTTGTGGGTTCGATTACAGGCACAAAATGGCCAGAAACAAAGAACTTTCTTCTGAAACTCTTTTCTTGTTCTGAGAAATGAAGGCTATTCCATGCGAGAAATTGCCAACAATCTGAAGATCTCGTGCGACGCTGTGTACTACTCCCTTCACAGAACAGTCTCTTCACAGTCTCTAACCGGAATAGAAAGAGGAGTGGGAGGCCCCGGTGCACAACTGAGCAAGAGGACAAGTACATTAGAGTGTCTAGTTTGAGAAACAGACGCCTCACATGTCCTCAACTGGCAGCTTCACTAAATAGTACCCGCAAAACACCAGCCTCGTGAATAGTGAAGAGGCGACTCCGGGATGCTGGCCTTCTAGGCAGAGTTGCAAAGAAAAAGCCATATCTCAGACTGGCCAATAAAAATAAAAGATTAAGATGGGCAAAAGAACACAGACACTAGACAGAGGAACTCTGCCTAGAAGGCCGGCATCCCGGAGTCACCTCTTCACTGTTGACGTTGAGACAATCAACATCTTTAAGCCTAATTCCCTAATTGACATTTTCAATTCTGCTCCCTCGACCTCTCCCCCTGCCTCACCTTCCCTTTCTGTCTCCTTGTCTTTCCACCCCTTTCCCTCTCTGTTTCCCTCTCACTTTACCTTTATTTCCCTCTCTGTAGCTCCCTCCCTCCCCCTCTCTCTGTCTCTCTGTCTCTCCCCCACCTCTCTCTGACAGACCACTAGGTGACCCAAGGCATCACCCTCTCTTAAAAGGAGGAGGACACTCATGTGACCTCATAAGATATCAAAACAACGTCTTCAAGTGTTGAGTGTACCTTTTCAGTCTAAAGCCTTTATATCTAGAAGGAAGTATTCAGTCTCCTCTCCTCTGTAGAATCTTTCCACTGATTAAACCACTGTCTCTCTCTAACCCCTATCTGTCATTGAGGGACAAACTTTCCCAGGGACGACTGAATTCTCCCATTGGCTGAATTTGGCTCAATCAAACAACCAATCATGGCATCTCTAGCACTTGTCCTTGGTTACCGTGGTTGGCACGTCAACACAGAAAAACTTCACCTAACTGTCATTGAGTTCTAATCCTTCTCTGACCTCTTTGAGGGGAAAGAGGACTCTGAGACTCTCTGTGTGTGTCTGTGTCTCATACAGGTCAGTGTCAGCCTCACAAAAGGGCCATTCTGTTCTATCTGTTCAGCAGTTCTATTCTGCTCGGTGTTCTACACCGACCTCGTAAATGCTTGGCCCAGGTCATTAAGCAGTTTAACGATGCGTGGAGGCGTGAAGAGATTTCAAAGAAACCCGAAAGTTCCTGTGCATGAATAAAAGTTTAAAACATTTCTCAAAATACTGATTTTTAGGTATTAAAAAAATGTTTTATGGACTAAACATGGAAGTTATATCAAATGTATTATCCATTTATTACCACATAAAATTCTTGTTTCACAAGATCAAAAGGATGTCGCTGTCTCCTTGTGGAAGGAAAAAATGTCTAATTGAAGCTTTAATTACACTCCAAGACTTCTGTTTTTGTCGTTAGGTTTTTATCAGACATGTAAAGGGGAATAATCAGATTTGTGATATGGTATGGGGGAAACTTCGACATCAGCGGAATTATAATACAGTATACTACTGGCATAGAATAAATGATGTACACTGATAACACATGACTAACGTCCGTCTGCTGTCTGAGACTAGAGAAGGGGTGAACAGACATATGGCAAAAGGACAGAGATTTGAGCTGTGGTGTATTTTGGCTTCCTGGGAGCTGGTTTAGAGACAATTACTTTGGATAAAGTTAGGAGATGCAGGAGAAAACAAAACAGAGAAATGTCTAATACAATACTATCATAGGGAAATCACTAGTAATAACAATTCAACATGGAGATGCATACTATTAGGACAGCGATATATATATATATATATATATATATATATATATATATATATATATATATATATTTGTATATATATATATAAAAAAAATACAATCAAGACATAATTAAAAACACACACTCATTATAACAACCCATTAGACACAGGCTAGCTGTCCACTTTTGTATTTGTGCTACCATTGTGTAACCAATGGCCTGTTGAACAGCATTCAGCATCTTTGTGTTTGGCAGGCTAAAGCCAGACCAGTCCAAGCAGAGCAAAACAGCACAAAGCAGAGCTAAGCAGAGCAGAGTCAGTGGAAAACCAAGTTCATGGGGTTTAGCATGTTTTGTAACCGAGGAGATATGGAGAGAAGAAGACTCCCTGTGCAGTGGGGGGCCAACATCAGCTGCTGTCAGATTATGAGGAAATATAAATCAATAAGTGAATGATTGCGATTGTTCTATGAGAGGGAATTCTTCCACTGCTCACTACTGTTGAACATACTGAAAATAACAACACCAACACCCAGATCCTAAGATACACATAACAGTCAACATTGAAAGGACAGGGAAGCGCCTTTTAAATCATATGGCTTAAAAGTCCATATGTTTTATGTGGGGCCATGTCTTTAAAGGCCCAATGCAGAAGTTTTTAATTAAATTTCAAATAATTTATAACAATTAACCACCTTAACTACTGTAATAGTTTTCCGTAATATATATTTTTTAAATACCTTCCCAACTAGTCTCGTAGCATGGGGTAGCTTACAATATCTCAGTGGTAGCTAGCAAAGCAAGCTAGCTAGCTAACGTTAGCACTACAGCTACTACTAAATTAGCTAGCAACCTCAGGTAATCGGATTTAGTTAACATTACTTCCCATAGAAAATTCACCCAAGGTTAGCAAGCTGAGCTTCATCATTTCGGGGCAGGTCAAGTGATCAGACGGGCAGATCACGATGTCAGGCCAGCTGTGTGAACTTAGCGCTACCTTTCCAATGTAGTGAACGAACTCTTGTGACCAGGTCAATGTCTTGGTCAGTTAAGAATGTATGAGCACACTCTTGTGTTGAATGCTGAATGCTGCATCTTTAGCCTCCTAACCTGGACACACAATGTCTATTCGCTCACACCATAGTGGTTACAAGGTCAGGGTAGACCCTGTCTGTCAACAAAACACTGATCTAAGGTCAGTTGTGTTGTATTACCCCTCAAACTTAAGGTTCGGACTTGGGGAGCAAATGCTGATCCTAGAACTGTGGCTAAAGAGGGGAAATTATATCCCTAGCTCTGAGGGTCAACTGAATAAACAGGAGTCAAGAGACAAAGATGACCTAGCCAGCTGTCTGCTCCTGACAACAGCACTGGACATCAAGTGCACACACACACACACACACACACACACACACACACACACACACACACATGCCTTTACTGTTGTCAACTCCTCCTCACTACAGAGCGTCACGCCCATATCATATAACCCTTCCTGGTATAATTGTGGGAATCCCCTGTGATCTGTGTGTTGTCTTATCCCTGTTGTCTGCTTGACGTTACGCTGTGTGTTGTCTTAGCCCTGTTGTCTGCTTGACGTTACACTGTGTGTTGTCTTATCCCTGTTGTCTGCTTGACGTTACGCTGTGTGTTGTCGTATCCCTGTTGTCTGCTTGACGTTACGCTGTGTGTTGTCTTATCCCTGTTGTCTGCTTGACGTTACGCTGTGTGTTGTCTTATCCCTGTTGTCTGCTTGACGTTACGCTGTGTGTTGTCTTATCCCTGTTGTCTGCTTGACGTTACGCTGTGTGTTGTCTTATCCCTGTTGTCTGCTTGACGTTACGCTGTGTGTTGTCTTAGCCCTGTTGTCTGCTTGACGTTACGCTGTGTGTTGTCTTAGCCCTGTTGTCTGCTTGACGTTACGCTGTGTGTTGTCTTATCCCTGTTGTCTGCTTGACGTTACGCTGTGTGTTGTCTTATCCCTGTTGTCTGCTTGACGTTACGCTGTGTGTTGTCTTAGCCCTGTTGTCTGCTTGACGTTACGCTGTGTGTTGTCTTATCCCTGTTGTCTGCTTGACGTTACGCTGTGTGTTGTCTTAGCCCTGTTGTCTGCTTGACGTTACGCTGTGTGTTGTCTTATCCCTGTTGTCTGCTTGACGTTACGCTGTGTGTTGTCTTATCCCTGTTGTCTGCTTGACGTTACGCTGTGTGTTGTCTTATCCCTGTTGTCTGCTTGACGTTACGCTGTGTGTTGTCTTATCCCTGTTGTCTGCTTGACGTTACGCTGTGTGTTGTCTTAGCCCTGTTGTCTGCTTGACGTTACGCTGTGTGTTGTCTTATCCCTGTTGTCTGCTTGACGTTCGCTGTGTGTTGTCTTAGCCCTGTTGTCTGCTTGACGTTACGCTGTGTGTTGTCTTATCCCTGTTGTCTGCTTGACGTTACGCTGTGTGTTGTCTTATCCCTGTTGTCTGCTTGACGTTACGCTGTGTGTTGTCTTAGCCCTGTTGTCTGCTTGACGTTACGCTGTGTGTTGTCTTATCCCTGTTGTCTGCTTGACGTTACGCTGTGTGTTGTCTTATCCCTGTTGTCTGCTTGACGTTGCGCTGTGTGTTGTCTTAGCCCTGTTGTCTGCTTGACGTTACGCTGTGTGTTGTCTTAGCCCTGTTGTCTGCTTGACGTTACGCTGTGTGTTTGTCCGTTAATCACGTTCAAGCCATTGTACTTAGATCACGTACTGTAACAGCAGGATAGGGCATCACATTAAGACCCCTCTAACTAATGTGAATGAAGAGGTCTGTGTGTGTTTGTCTCTGTGTGTGTGCAAAGCAGGAAGAAAGTATCATACCAACAAACCATTAGTTAGCAACATAAGCCATGGCGTGCTGCCTGTGAAGAAGACGGCAGGTACCCTAATGGTTAGAGCGTTGGGCCAGTAACTGAAAGGTTGCTGGATTGAATCCCCGAGCTGACAATGTAAAAATATGTCTTTCTGCCTCTGAACAAGGCAGTTAACCCACTGTTCCCCGGTAGGCCGTTATTGTAAATAAAATTTAAAAAACTTAACTGACTCGCCTAGTTAAAAAAGGGTTAAATTTTTTTTTAAAGAAGACGTATCTCACAGCATGATGGTCCACAGGTTAACACTTGTTAGGCACGAGAGGTTGTTCTTTCCCGTAAGGCGTGTGTGTGTGTTTGCATCTGTGTGCATGTGCCTATATACGAGTGTGTGTGTGTGTTCACATGTGAGTATTAAGCTGTGTGTGGGCGTGTGATAGATGACAATATCCAAATGGAAAACGCAGGTTGTAACTCGTCTATCTCTCCCCCAGATGTAGTCTCTCGATGTTCCTCATATTTAATTTCTCTGTTTTCCACTGAACTTTAATTCCATTCTGAAAAATAAACCCACACTTTAAGACATTCATCTTTTAGGACATTCATCTTATTTATGGTTATCGGTTATTCTCATCGTGCAAACAACACCTTGTTAATTATTTTATCTGGAAAAGCACTCCTATGGTTTTGTCAGAAGGTAGACTTATTGTCTTCTAAGACCAGACACCAAAACACAGGTCCTGTCTTGAACCCTGACTCTGACAATCTAAAGAGTTCTTCTCTCTCTGGACACTGTGAGGACTCACCATCTTGACTGGCATGCTGTGTGTGGACGCTGTGGGGACTCACCATCTTGACTGGCAAGCTGTGTGTGGACGCTGTGGGGACTCACCATCACGACTGGTATGCTGTGTGTGGACGCTGTGGGGACTCACAATCATGACTTGGATTATAACAGCCTGCCCTAGACCACATGAGGACGTCTGTGTGTATTTCCCCGTCTCTGATAGGAGATCTAGCCTTGCATTCCACCCTTTGATGTCTACACCCGTTTAACCCTTACTCTGAGTGCATGCTCACAATTCCTGGAATAAACTGGGGGAAAAAACAATTATCGGATTCAGAGAACTATTTCTAGTAGCTGGCTTCCTGTTATTTAGATTCTAGACCATTTAGAACATTCCGTAAATAGTCCCAGACTGCATCAGACATGCTAATGAGGCTCCTTTCAGAATCAAATGGTTCCCTATATGGGCCTTGGTCAAAAGTAAACAAACATCTCAATCTTCAACCTTGAACCTTCAACCTCTTCCACACCGATCTCGACAAACTATTTCTGTATGGAGCACGCTTTGTGCACAGGGACATTATCATGCTGAAACAGGAAAGAGCCTTCCCCAAACAGTTGCCAAAGTTGGTGGTGAAGCGGGATTCATCAGTTGACCAGGGTAGCTCCAGCATCGCAGAAATGTGACAAACTGACTTGCTGCAAAGGTGGCATCCTATGACGGTGCCACGTTGAAAGTCAAAAAGCTCTTCAGTGAGGCCGTTCTACTGCCAAAATTATATTTAAATAAAAACTGGTTTTCTAGCAGGCTGCTAAAATAGGCACATCCAATGTTCAAAATATGGATTTTTGCCGTTATACAGATTAAAACCAACCATTTCCGGTGGATTGACAATGAATTCCTGTTTAAAGTATCCTTCTTTAAAAATTAAGCAACACACTCCAGAAGAGGCAAAATATATATTACAGTAAATGATATCTCCAAAGTAATGATATGTAAACTCAGAAAAAAAAGAATCGTCCTCTCACTGGGAAACTGCGTTTATTTTCAGCAAACCTACGTGTAAATATTTGAATAAACATAACAAGATTCTACAACTGAGACAAAAACTGAACAAGTTCCACAGACATGTGACTAACAGAAATTAAATAATGTGTCCCTGAACAAAGGGAGAATCAAAATCTAAAGTAACAGTCAGTATCTGGTGTGGCCACCAGCTACATTAAGTACTGCAGTGCATCTCCTCCTCATAGACTGCACCAGATTCTTGCTGTGAGACGTTACCCCACTCTTCCACCAAGGCACCTGTAAGTTCCCGGACATTTCTATGGGGGAATGGCCCTAGCCCTCACCCTCCGATCCAACAGGTCCAAGATGCGCTCAATAGGATTGATATCCGGGCTCTTTGCTGAGATTGCCTGCAATGACAACAAGCTCAGTCCGATGATGTTGTGACACACTGCCCCAGACCATGACGGACCCTCCACCTCCAAATCGATCCCGCTCCAGAGTACAGGGCTCGGTGTAACGCACATTCCTTCGGCGATAAACGCGTATCCGACAATCACCCCTGGTGAAACAAAACCGCGCATCGTCATTGAAGAGCACTTTTTGCCAGTCCATTCTGGTCCAGCGACGGTGGGTTTGTGCCCATAGGCGAAGTTGTTGCCAGTGATGTCTGGTGAGGACCTGCCTTACAACAGGTCTATAAGCCAGCAGCATACCACCCTGCATCCCACTGCTGACTTGCTTCAGCAGGGGGGGGGGTCCTGGGCAGTCCCTGGATGGGAGACCAGATGCTGCTGGAAGCAGCTTACAATTGGCTCATTAATTTCCCTCCTCTCCCCTGTAACTATTCCCCAGGTTGTTGCTGTAAATGAGAATGTGTTCTCAGTCAACTTACCTGGTAAAATAACAGATACATTTTTTTTAAAAGCCCTCTCTCCAGCCTCTCTCAGCCTATTGTGGACAGTCTGAGCACTGATGGAGGGATTGTGCGTTCCTGGTGTAACTCGGTCTGTTGTTGTTGCCATCCTGTATCTGTCCTGCAGGTGTGATGTTTGGGTGTACTGATCCTGTGCAGGTGTTGTTACATGTGGCCTGCCACTGTGAGGACAATCTGCTGTCCAACATGTCTCCCTGTAGCGCTGTCTTAGGTGTCTCACAGTACGGACATTGCAATTTTGTTGCCCTGGCCACATCTGCAGTCCTCATGCCTCCTTGCAGCATGCCTGAGGCACGTTCACGCAGATGAGCAGGGACTTTGGGCATCTTTCTTTTGGTGTTTTTCAGAGTCAGTAGAAAGGCCTCTTTAGTGTCCTAAGTTTTCATAACTGTGACCCTAATTGCCTACCGTCTGTAAGCTGTTAGTGTCTTAATGGCCGTTCCATAAGTGCATGCTCATTAATTGTTTATGGTTCATTGAACTAGCATGGGAAACAGTGTTTAAACCCTTTACAATGAAGATCTGTGAAGTTATTTGGATTTTTACGAATTATCTTTGAAAGACAGGGTCCTTAAAAAGGGATGTTGCTTTTTTTGCTGAGTTTATAAGGAAAGTATCATGTTTATGAATTGCATTGTAAATAAGAATGTAAAAAATGTGTCACACAAGCAAATAACAAAGGTGTACGGAGAAAAATGCTTGATACAAAAGTACTGTATAACAAATTAATCGCGGAGGATGAAGAGGAAGAGGAGGATGAAGAGGAAGAGGAGGAAGTGGAGGAGGAGGTGATTTAACAAAGTAAGCTTTGGAAGATTCTGGGAGAAGGGCCACACGTGATTGAAAGATCACACCACACTAAATTCTGATAATCACACATTGCTGCCTCTGGGGTACAGGGGTTAAGGAAGACAAAGAGGAAGGGAGAAGTTAAGGAAGATTGGTTTAGGAAGTACGTAGGATTAAGGGTGGGGAGGCGAGTACTCACCTGTGTGAGGTGTCAGGATGCGTTTCACAGACCGTCAGCACACATCAGAGGAAGCTCAAGTGTGTGTGTGTGTGTGTGTGTGTGTGTGTGTGTGTGTGTGTGTGTGTGCGTGCGTGTGTGTGTGTGTGTGGTTCGTCAGCACACATCATAGGAAGCACAGCTCAGCTGTCTCTCTGTCAGTCCAATCACAAGGCCAGACTCAAAGGAACGTTAAAAACTCACATACCCCTTCAATCACCTAAGAAAAGTAAGCAGCCTTGCATGAGCCTTGGCTTTTGCGATCCAGAAGGTCTCATAGGAACCACGTGAAATCAAATCAAATCAAATGTGGATGAGGAATAATGATAAGGGGAAAGAAGTAGTAAAGGGAGTGAATTGAATTGTTTTGGTGTTTCATAATGTAGCTCATTAGATTGGATCTCATCTGTAGATTTTAAAACTCTTATATGTTTGACCCCCAAACATCAAAGTCTATATTTGTTAAAGGAATTCATATTCCAAACATTCCTGTAGACATATCTTTGTCTACTAACCCAAGGAGAGACATCACACAACGTGTGTAGACGTACTGTAGGGTCATGTCTCTGTCAGTGATTGCCCTCCTCTTATGGTTTGGCACTCATCTCAAATAAATCAACCCAAATTAGATTGTTGTGCAGAATTTACTGTAAATAAAGCAACCAAAATTAGATTAAAGTGCAGAATTTACTGTAAATAAAACAACCAAAATGAGATTACGGTGCAGAATTTACTGTAAATAAAGCAACCAAAATTAGATTAAAGTGCAGAATTCACCTGTCCTTGTGCTTGTCTCCATCCCCTCCAGGTGTCGCCCATTTTTCCCACTTATCCTCTGGGTATTTATAACTGTGTTTTCTGTCTGTCTGTGTCAGTTTGTCTTGTTTGTTCAAGTAAACCAGCATCTTGTCTCAGTGCCTGTTTTTCCCCAGTCTCTATTTTTCTCATCCTCCTGGTTTTTGACCCTTGCCTGTCCTGACCCTGTACCCGCCTGCCTGACCACTCTGCCTGTCCCTGAGCCTGCCTGCCGTCCTGTACCTTTGCTCCACCTCTGGATTACCGACCTCTGCCTGACCTGACCCTGAGCTTGCCTGTTGTCCTGTACCTTGGCCTCTACTCTGGATTATCGACCCCTGCCTCACCTGACCCTGAGCGTGCCTGTTGTCCTGTACCTTGGCCTCTACTCTGGATTATCGACCCCTGCCTGCCTTGACCTGTCGTTTGCCTGCCCCTGTTGTTACAATAAACATTGTTACTTCACATAGTCTGCACTTGGGTCTTTCTTGATAATTTTGGTGCAGAATTAGATTATGGTGCAGAATGTATGGTAAATAAAGCAATGAAAATGAGATTATTGTGCAGAATTTACTGTAAATGAAGCAACAAAAATGAGATTATGGTGCAGAATTTACTCAAATAGAGCAACCAAAATGAGATTATGGTGCAGAATTTACTGTAAATGTAATGACAATACAGAATCCAGAGGCTTTGAGGCTCAAACCCCAGAGGCTATGTCCCCATATCTGTTATTACTGACAAGTAGAATCAAAACATTTATATTTTGGTCTGTATAAATATGTTTGTGTATAGCTTTCTTCCCTAGAGCTTGCGGTTCAACCTATTTTCTCTGGACTGGCTGAGAGCGGGGATCCAATGTATTGGACGCACGCCAAGACAAAACTATAATGTCGTATCATTAGCCAGAAAAGCAGCAGCTCCCATCATGACATGATGCTCCATAGAGAGTAGTTAGCATTCCGATCAGGGGCTTCAAATGTAATAATACTTATATACTGTATGCCATTTAGGAGATGTTTTTCTTACACTGGTGGTGCGATTTCATATGGGTAGCCCCAGCGGGAATCTAACCCATGACCCTGGTGTTGTAAGTAACATCCTCTAACCAACTGAGCCACACAGGACCACGTTGACTAGTTGGGATTGATGGGATTCACTCCTCTCCCCCTTCCCTGGTAACAGCTATCATTCCCAACATCCTGGAAGTCTAAGACATAATGAACCAGAAAGAAAACAATAAAAGTTGCCCTAACGATCCAAATGAAATAAAGCATTAATGCCAAATCTAGTTTATCAAAACATGCGGTAAAGGCGTGGCTCAAGCTTCATAATCTGACCGTTAGCAATGTGGTTCGACTGAACCACACTCGTGTCTTGGTCAGTGGCTGACTTTGCCAGACTTGGTTTCAGGATCTAGGGAGTGATTTTCTGACTAATCCAGACATAACAAGCATTGTTTTCAACTTCATGCTCTGGCAGTGTTCTGACAGTACTGTGGCAACATAATGTTCTGTGTTCTGGTTGTGTTTCTGCTATCAGGCTCATCCTTTCAGCACCTCAAAGCAGGAGGCTCTCAGTATCAGGATGAAGATCAGGGATAGTGTGCCATAAACTCTTAGAAAAAAAGGTTCTTTAAAAACCAAAAAGGGTTCTATAAAAACCAAAAAGGGTTCTATCACTTGCTTCATATATGGCACCCTAAAATGTTCTATATACAATCCTTTTGTTTGCAGATACATATAGAACATAAAGAACCACAAGGTTCTACATTTTAATTTAACCTTTATTTAACCTTTATTTTAACAGGGAAGACAAATTGAGACCTAGGTCTCTTTTACAAATGTGCCATGTCTTTGTGAGATGCAGAGTAGGTGAACAGTGGTTCCCACCGTGAAGCATGGAGGAGGAGGTGTGATGGTGTGGGGGTGCTTTGCTGGTGACACTGTCGGTGATTATTTAAAAATTCAAGGCACACTTAACCAGCATGGCTACCACAGCATTCTGCAGCGATACGTCATCCCATCCGGTTTGCGCTTAGTGGGACTATCATTTGTTTTTCAACAGGACAATGACTCAACACACCTCCAGGCTGTGTAAGGGCTATTTGACCAAGAAGGAGAGTGATAGAGTGCTGCATCAGATTACCTGGCCGCCACAATCACCCGACCTCAACCCAGTTGAGATGTTTTGTGATGAGTTGGACTGCAGAGTGAAGGAAAAGCAGCCAACATGTGCTCATCATAAGCATTCCAGGTGAAGCTGGTTGAGAGAATACCAAGAGTGTGCAAAGCTGTCATCAAGGCAAAGGGTGGTTAATTTGAAGAATATAAAATATAAAATATATTTTGATTTGTTTAACACTTTTTTGGTTACTACATGATTCCTTATATGTTATTTCATCGTTTTGATGTCTTCACTATTATTCTACAATGTAGAAAATAGTAAAAATAAAGAAAAACCCTTGAATGAGTAGGTGTGTCCAAACTTTTGACTGGTGCTGTACGTACATTAAAATACAACATCACAGTCGTGGGAAGCGCAAATAAAACATCACAAATCACACAGAGAAACTGTTACATTCCTCCACAAATAAATCCCCAATTAATACTTTAAATTGCCTGAATGGCACCAGAACATCCAGATTAAATATGCTTAGAATTTTGTTCCAACAGTCAGATCAACGGTCAGATCAACAGTCAGATCAACAGTCAGATCAACAAAAACAGTAAAGAGAACAGGTCCCAAAATCATCTGCTGTGGTACACCTTTATGTACTTCAAGAAATTCAGGCTTAACATCAAATGGCACCCTGTTCCCTATGTAGTGCACTACTTTTGAACAGAGCCAATAGTTCACCATATAGGTCATAGGGTGTGATTTGGGACGCAACCCTATCACCTCCCTCTGGGTGAGATGTGCTGCTGTCTGTCATCTCAGTTACTGTGTGATGGGAAGGAACCCTGGTGGGTAGAACGATAAGGACTAAGCAGGGCTGGTTCAGTGTGTGTGTATGTGTGTTTTAGTGTGTGTGTGTGCGTGTGCATGCGTGTGTGTGTGTGCGTGTGTGTAATAAGGAGCCCTGAGGGGTAGAGAGTCCCTGGTTGGGGCGCAACCAGGGACTCGGGCAGTCGTATGCTGTACATGGCCTCTCTTTGATCCCAATTCCTGCCCCTCTTAACTCCCTGTAGTGTGTGTGGGTGGTTGGGTGTGTGTGTGTGTGTGTGTGTGTGTCTCCTCCTCCTCCTCCTCCGTGTGTGTGTGTGTGTGTGTGTGTGTGTACGTGTGTGAGAGTGTGTTTAGTCAGCCTCAGACTGTGGGTGCTGCTGTGTGTGCTGCTGTGCCATCGTGGGGGCAACACCAGCTGCAGTTCCCAGGATATTCTAATTCATAAATATGGATTTGGTAACCGCTGTTATTTACTTAGTTAGTTAGTGAGTGAGTTACACAGCTAGCCAAGTGGCTGGTATTACTACTAACCGTCTTCCAACTTCAGTGATTCAGTGATTTCTTGCAGCAAATTGAGGCCTTGCAATGTGAAAGTATGTTTTGGTTCTATGACAACTTACAAAAACATGGTCACATCACGTGATCAGCTATATCCTTTATTTCCTTTTCCCCGGAGGATTCAGCTGACTAATGGGAGTTACTGGAGGCGCACCTCTCTTAAACCATTCCCATCATCATCTCCTCCTCCTCCTGTGTGTGTGTGTGTGTGTGTGTGTGTGTGTGTGTGTGTGTGTGTGTGTGTGTGTGTGTGTGTGTGTGTGTGTGTGTGTGTGTGTGTGTGTGTGTGTGTGTGTGTGTGTGTGTGTGTGTGTGTGTGTATCTCCTCCTCCTCCTCCGTGTGTGTGTGTACGTGTGTGAGAGTGTGTGTGTGTGTACGTGTGTGAGAGTGTGTTTAGTCAGCCTCAGACTGCTGCCCAAGTTCTGGTACACTCTTAGAAAAACAAGACGTGCTATCTAGAACCTAAAAGTTATTCGGCTGTCCCTGTAGGAGAACCCTTTGAAGAACCCTTTCTTTTTCCAGGTAGGGGTTATACCTGGAACCAGAAAGTGTCATCCTACAAGGACCGCCAAAGAATTTTTTCTACTATTTTTTTTAGATTTCTTGTGGGCATAGCTCTAGGATCAGATGCCAGCCCTCACCATAACCATCCGGAGGTTGAATACATTATTATTAGCCCCTGTGTAAGAGGTTAAAGGGGTGGAGATTGTGTAATGCTTAGCCCTGTATTTAACGTTTTCAGTGAGGAGTGAACAGCTGTCGTTACAAACCATTGACGAAGGTATTTCAGGGCAGGCTGACTCTGAACAAATGAGTCAAAGTCGATCTAGGGGTGAGCTAAGTTTGTGAGCGTGTGTGTTTTGTTCGTGTGTTCATGCATGTGTCAGTCGATCTAGGAGTGAGCTAAGTTGGAGTTCACAGAGTTCCGGTTTCAACGGGAGCTGGAGAGCGTTCGCTGCTCCAGTGGTGTGAGAAATGGGAGACTACGATAGACTCCAGAGAGAAAGTAGTCCAGCTCGCTCTGATTTTCCAGAAAACCATCCGGCACCGGAGTATACGTCCAATAACCCTTTGACAAACTGTTTCCTTTTCTATAATAATCACTGACCATTACATTTTCCACTTAAACATTGACATTTATTGTCAGTCCTTCCCCTCCGTTGATAGTAACTAACTAGCTTCCAGTAAGGAATACATCGTCAGTGTTTATACCATTCATCAGTACAACGATACGACATTCATAAGTACACAGCGCTATGGTAACAGTCATGGTAACAGTCAATGGAGCCAAAGAGGGGGTTCAGGGACCTTGGAAGAGCCCCTGTAAAACATAGGAGCTTGCACTCCTCCCCTCTGAACGTTCCCTTCATACTAATTCTACCTCAGTTCATGCCACAGTCGCTGCTCTGCTGTCGAAATACTGTCAACTGAGCATACCAAACATTAGTAACACATTCCTAATATTGAGTTGCACCCCCTTTTGCCCTCAGAACATCGTCAATTGGTCAAGGTATATGGACTCTACAAGGTGTCGAAAGCGTTCCACAGTGATGCTGGCCCATGTTGACTCCAATGCTTCCCACAGTTGTGTCAAGTTGGCTGGTTGTCCTTTGGGTGGTAGACCATTATTGATACACATGGGAAACTGTTGAGCATGAAAAACCCAGCAGTGTTGCAGTTCTTGACACAAACCGTTATGCCTGGCACCTTCTACCATACCCTGTTCAAAGGCACGTAAATATGTTGTCTTGCACATTCACCCTCTGAATGGCACACATACACAATCCATGTCTCAATTGTCTCAAGGATTAAAAGTCCTTTAACCTGTCTCCTCCCCTTCATCTACACTGATTGAAGTGGATTTAACAGGTGACATCAATAAGGGATGATAGCTTTCACCTGGATTCACCTGGGCAGTCTGTCATGTAAAGAGCAGGTGTTCTTAATGTTTTGAATACTGTATGTGTATGTGAGGGGATTAACGATCAGGGTTGGGGTCAATTCCAGTCAATTCAGTTAGTAAATCTAATTAAATTCCAATTTCAAATTCAAATGTTACTAATTCTAAAACAATGAAGAGGATTGGAATTTCAGTGTACTTCCTGAATGGAATGGAATTTACCCAACCCTGTTAATGATATCGTTCTATTGTGGTCCTCTGACTTGTTCTTATTGGTCCTCAGGCCAAAAGTCACAAATATACAGCTCATATGAAACTCTCCACGATGCAGAGCTGGTCCAGATTCTGCAGCAGATCACAATAGCTACTCCTCTATCGGTTTACATAATGGCTATGATGTGTCAATTTTGATGTGGTGAATATTTTATGAAGGTATGTGAACCCTCCCTGAAACTACTTGCCAAACAGCTGTACAGTATTATATTACATCATGCAGAGTATTTTGATCATGATATCTGGAGACAGCGTGCGAGATTGATGATATGGTGAGAAGGGGGGATTCACACCAAACACCAGCGGTGAAGGGGAAAGAACCCGATGTCAAAGGCAGTCTGGGACATATTATTAAAAACCACCTTTCTTCAAGGACTCAGATGGCAGACATTCTTCAGATTCCAGCCGCTGCACGTAAACATTGTGCAGTACTCAAACTACTCCTGTATTTTTCCCTGCTCCCGCTCTCTCTCTCTATTCATGTCACGACTTCCGCCGAAGTCGGTCCCTCTCCTTGTTCGGGCGGCGTTCGACGTCACCCGTCTACTAGCCATTGCCGATCAATTTTTCATTTTCCATTTGTTGTGTCTTTAGTTTTTTCACACCTGGTTTCAATCCCCCAATTATTTGTTCATTATTTAACCCTCTGTTTCTCCCATGTTTGTGTGCGTGATTGTTTTTGTATTGTTGGTTAGTAGTATGAGCTCGTGTAATTCCGTCTTGGAATTTGTAGTTGCTATTTTTGAGTAAAGTTACGTGTTTACTCATCTCTGTTGTCCTGCGCGTGACTCTGATTACCTGCTACACTAAGAACATTGACAGAATCACGAACCATCTAATGGAGTCAGCAAGAGCACACAGCCCTCCTTTACCTGTCGAGGAGCGCGTCCAGCAGCACGCGACCATGTTGCAACATCTCGGCACAGCCATGGATCGCGTGCTGCAAACAATGGAGCGATGGGAGAGAAGAGGTTTGCCAGCGCATCCACCATCACCTCTACAACCCCCACCGCTGTCGACCCCACTGGTCCCAGTGGGATAAGACTCGCGGTCCCAGTGGGATAAGACTCGCGCTCCCGAGGGAATATGATGGGACGGCTGCCGGGTGCCAGGGGTTACAACTTCAGCTGGATAATACAGTGTCACCGACACGGCCAGCTACCAAAACCTGCTTCACCGGCTTCACCGCAGCCAACATGAGGAAAACATTTAAATGTGTTAACCCTTGCAAGGCTGCTGGCCCAGATGGCATCCCTGGCCGTGTCCTCAGAGCATGCGCAGACCAGCTGGCTGGTGTGTTTACGGACATATTCAATCAGTCCCTATCCCAGTCTGCTGTTCCCACATGCTTCAAGAGGGCCACCATTGTTCCTGTTCCCAAGAAAGTTACTGCCCTAACCCATCTGGACAAGAGGAATACGCATGTAAGAATGCTGTTCATTGACTACAGCTCAGCATTTAACACCATAGTTCCCTCCAAGCTCGTTATTAAGCTTGAGACCCTAGGTCTCGACCCAGCCCTGTGCAACTGGGTCCTGGACTTCCTGACGGGCCGGCCCCAGGTGGTGAGGGTACGAAACAACATCTCCACCCCGCTGATCCTCAACACTGGGGCCCCACAAGGGTGCGTTCTCAGCCCTCTCCTGTACTCCCTGTTTACCCATGACTGTGTGGCCATGCACGCATCCAACTCAATCATCAAGTTTGCTGACGACACTACAGTGGTAGGCTTAATTACCAACAACGATGAGACGGCCTACAGGGAGGAGGTGAGGGCCCTCGGCGTGTGGTGTCAGGAAAATAACCTCTCACTCAATGTCAACAAAACAAAAGGGATGATCGTGGACTTCAGGAAACAGGAGAGGGAGCACCCCCCTATCCACATCGACGGGACAGTAGTGGAGAAGGTGGAAAGTTTTAAGTTCCTCGGCGTACACATCACGGACAAAATGAATTGGTCCACCCACACAGACAGCGTGGTGAAGAAGGCGCAACAGCGCCTCTTCAACCTCAGGAGGCTGAAGAAATTCGGCTTGTCACCAAAATCACTCACAAACTTCTACAGATGCACAATCGAGAGCATCCTGTCGGGCTGTATCACCACCTGGTACGGCAAATGCTCCGCCCACAACCGTAAGGCTCTCCAGAAGGTAGTGAGGACTGCACAATGCATCACCGGGGGTAAACTACCTGCCCTTCAGGACACCTACACCACCCGATGTCACAGGAAGGCCAAAAAAAAGATCATCAAGGACAACAACCACCGGAGCCACTGCCCCGCTATCATCCAGAAGGCGAGGTCAGTACAGGTGCATCAAAGCTGGGACTGAGAGACTGAAAAACAGCTTCTACCTCAAGGCCATCAGACTGTTAAACAGCCATCACTAACATTGAGTGGCTGCTGCCAACATACTGACTTAAATCTCTAGGATGAAATAAATGTATCACTAGCCACTTTAAACGATGCCATTTATATAATGTTTACATATCCTACATTACTCATCTCATATGTATATACTGTACTCCATACCATCTACTGCATCTTGCCTACGCCGATCAGCCATCGCTCATCCATATATTTATATGTACATACTCGAAATTCATTCCTTTACTCTTGTGTTTATAAGGTAGTTGTTGTGAATTTGTTAGATTACTTGTTAGATACTACTGCATGGTCGGATCTAGAAGCACAAGCATTTCGCTACACTCGCATTAACATCTGCTAACCATGTGTATGTGACAAATAAAATTTGATTTACCTGGCGACCGTCCACCCGGCTAATTCGGGACGCGAAAGGATGTTCACCCTCGTCTCCTGTCTATCAGGGGAAGCCCTGGAGTGGGCCAACGCCGTATGGTTAAAGGGGCATTGGACCACTATGAGGATTTCACCGCTTCCGGGCGGTATTCGACCATCCACCTGTAGAGTGGCGGGTGAATGCCTGTTTCACCTATGGCAGGGGACGAGTAGTGCACAGGACTTTGCTTTGGACTTCCGAACCCTGGCCGCCGGAGCGGGATGGAGTGACAGGGCCCTGATCGACCATTACCGGTGCAGTCTGCGAAAGGACGTCTGTCGGGACTGGCCAGCTGGTGGACCTTTCCATCCGGCTGGATAACCTGCTGGCAACCCGCGGACGTCTGGATCGGGTCCGTCAGTTCCATCCCCCAGCACCTCCGCTCCGACACCCATGGAGCTGGGAGGTGCCGAGCTTAGGGTGACCGGAGGAGGGGCCATTCCCTGCACCATCTGTGGCCGCAGAGGGCACACTGCTTGTCTGTGCTGGGGGGGTTCGAGGTAGTCGAGGTAGCAGGCAGGGCACTGTCGTGTCACCCCAGGTGAGTAGGCACCAGACTCACCCAGAGCCCCCTGTTGCTCGCATGTTTGTGTTTATAGAATTTCTTGAGTTTTCCCCGCATTCCCAGCGTAAGGCGCTCGTAGATTCAGGCGCAGCTCGGAACTTTATTGACCGTTCATTTGCCCATAGTTTAGGGATCCCCGTTGTTCCTGTTGATATGCCCTTCTCTGTGCACGCCCTAGATAGTCGACCATTAGGGTCAGGGCTGATTAGGGAGGCCACCGCTCCACTAGACATGGTTACGCAGGAGGGTCATGAGGAGAGAATCAGCCTCTTCCTTATTGATTCTCCTGCGTTTCCCGTGGTGCTGGGCCTACCCTGGTTGGCCTATCATGACCCCATTATTTTGTGGCAACACGGGGCTCTCAAGGGATGGTCACGAAAGTGCACGGGGAGGTGTGTAGGTATTTCCATCGGTGCGACTACGGTGGAGAGTCCAGACCAGGTCTCCACCGTGCACATCCCCTCTGAATATGCCGACTTGGCTCTCGCCTTCTGTAAAAAGAAGGCGACTCAATTACCACCCCATCGACGGGGGGATTGTGCGATAAATCTCCTGGTAGGTCCAACAGCTGGTCGAACGTAAGGGTGGTATCCCTGTACACTAAGAACATTGACAATTCATAACATTGGACACTTCTCTTTTAACTCTCTTATCTCACTCCTCTCCTGTGTTTTTTCCAGCTCCCACTCGCTCTCTTCACAACTAGCAGCTTCATTAAATTGTACCCGCAAAACAGCAGTCTCAACGTCAACAGTGAAGAGGCTACTCCGGGATTCTGGCCTTCTAGGCAGAGTTCCTCTGTCCAGTGTCTGTGTTCTTTTGCCCATCTTAATCTTTTCTTTTTATTGGCCAGCCTGAGAAATGGCTTTTTCTTTGCAACTCTGCACAGAAGGCCAGCATCCCGGAGTCGCCTCTTCACTGTTGACAGTGAGACTGGTGTTTTGCGGGTACTATTTAATGAAGCTGCCAGTTGAGGACTTGCGAGGCGTCTGTTTCTCAAACTAGACACTCTAATGTACTTGTACTCTTGCTCAGTTGGCCTCCCACTCCTCTTTCAATTCTGGTTAGAGCCAGTTTGCTCTGTTCTGTGAAGGGAGTAGTACACAGCGTTGTACGAGATCAATTTCTCGCATGGAAAATGTTGCAATTCTTCAGCCATTCCTGGACCTGTGACCAAAAACAAGCTACATATGGACAGTACAAAAACAAATGATCTAATGATTCTGTCTCTTCACAGCAAAATATCCAGAGCTGAGAAGGTTGTATCCCCCATATACAGTGAGGGAAAAAAGTATTTGATCCCCTGCTGATTTTGTACGTTTGCCCACTGACAAAGAAATGATCAGTCTATAATTTTAATGGTAGGTTTATTTGAACAGTGAGAAGCAGAATAACAACAAAAAAATTCAGAAAAACGCATGTGAAAAATGTTATAAATTGATTTGCATTTTAATGAAGGAAATAAGTATTTGACCCCCTCTCAATCAGAAAGGTTTCTGGCTAAACCGCGATGGTTTATTGAATTTATGCTAATGGTAAAATATTGGAGGTGCTACCCTCAAACAATCAAATGTTGTGCTTTCGCCGTAAAGCCTTTTTGAAATCTGACAATGCTGTGATATTGCCATTAAGCAGAGCTTTTGATGACTATGCAACACTTGTATATTGATGAATGTTTAATAATTCAACTTTTGGATTTTGAATTTGGCACCTTGCATTTCACCGGGTAGTGTGCTCTCTAAGTAGTTAACATATAAATCAATAGACAGCCTGGAGAAAAAGGTCATGTACAAAAAAAACTGCAAATCCGGATGGATTTTCCTCTGGTTTTTGCCTGCTATATCAGTTCTGTTATACTCACATACATTATTTTGACACTTTCAGAAACTTCAGAGTGTTTCCTATCCAATAGTACTAATTATGTGCATATCCTATTTTCTGGGCCTGAGTGGCAGGCATTTTACTTTGGGCACGCCTGACTCTCCAAAACCGTCACCTCTGGTGCCGCTCCCTAAGAAGTTAAGCTACATATGTTAATGTGGGCTATTTTTAACACTTTTCTTGGATGCTTGATTGTTTTCATTGCTTTACTGGGAAGCTTAGCAGAAGTAGATATTATCATGTTATTTATATTAGTGCAGGGTGAGCTGCACACAGTGGACTTCCTACTAGGGCACACCGCCTCAGTGCTAACAGTATAACTCTGGTTCATAGACACATGATTACTGCATACAATAGCTGTAGGATCAGCAGAGGCATTTAGGGCAGTTAGAGGGACATACAATTAGGTTACTTACACTGTGTCTTCCAATGCCCCTGGTATAATGTACATTTGCTAAAGCATTATGATGACTCAGCGGCACAATGGTAGGGATTAATTGAGCTGGGATTGGATCATTTACACGTCATTGTCTCAATGCAGCTTTGTAGTACTGTGAAAGGATCCAGGAACCAAAATTATTCGGGTGGATCCCATCCTCCTTATAAAACGTGTTTTGTTTCCAAAAGGTATGCAGACCCACGAGACACTTCATGATGAGTTCCATTTTTTTGTGGCCCTCACTCCCATCAAAGTACCCCATCCCTGTCCTAAGGCATTGTCAGATGGTTGTCTCGTGTCTCCCCATCGCCCGCTGGCTTTCATGTCCCGCTCTGTATGCAAATCCACACACAAGAACGACAGGGCTGGGACCAGAGGACACATGTGGACCACATGCTCTCTCGCTCTCTCTCTCACTCTTTCTCTCTCACTCTTTCTCTCTCACTCTTTCTCTCTTTTTTTGTGTCCGGCTTTGGCATCTTTATGATTGCTCAGTCCTCAAATCACTTCCTAAACGAGGATGAATAACGATCTTTGGCTGTTGTTGGTGTTAAACAAATATTTGCTTTTAGATTGTGTCGAGAAACATCTACCATACAGGTTTACACACACACACACACACACACACACAAGTTCTCACACCATCCGACACACACACACACACTCGTTCTCACACCACACACCAACACACACACACGTGTTCTCACACCACCCACATGCACACACACACACTCGTTCTCACACCACACACCAACACACACTCGTTCTCACACCACCCACACACACACACATTCTCACACCACCCACACACACACACACACACACACACACACACACACACACACACACACACACACACACACACACACACACGTTCACACTACACACCAACACACACCATCTCACACCACTCACACACAGAAGCTGTGTAGATGGGACTCCCATTATGCTCCTGTTGTTTCCCTGCTTTCTCTTTCCTTTGTCCTCTGATATTTCTCTCTGCTTTACGAGTGCGGTACGGTAGATAGGGAAAGGGAAGTGCAGTATGGTGGGGAGAAAGGGAAGTGCAGTATGGTGGAGAGGGAAAGGGAAGTGCAGTATGGTGGGGAGAAAGGGAAGTGCAGTATGGTGGAGAGGGAAGGAAGTGCAGTATGGTGGGGAGGGAAAGGGAAGTGCAGTATGGTGGAGGGAAAGGAAGTGCAGTATGGTGGGCAGGGAAAGGGAAGTGCAGTATGGTGGGGAGGGAAAGGGAAGTGCAGTATGGTGGGGAGGGAAAGGGAAGTGCAGTATGGTGGGGAGGGAAAGGAAGTGCAGTATGGTGGGGAGGGAAAGGGAAGTGCAGTATGGTGGGGAGGGAAAGGGAAGTGCAGTATGGTGGGGAGGGAAAGGGAAGTGCAGTATGGTGGGGAGGGAAAGGGAAGTGCAGTATGGTGGGGAGGGAAAGGGAAGTGCAGTATGGTGGGGAGGGAAAGGGAAGTGCAGTATGGTGGAGAGGGAAAGGGAAGTGCAGTATGGTGGGGAGGGAAAGGGAAGTGCAGTATGGTGGGGAGGAAAGGGAAGTGCAGTATGGTGGGGAGGGAAAGGGAAGTGCAGTATGGTGGGGAGGGAAAGGAAGTGCAGTATGGTGGGGAGGGAAAGGAAGTGCAGTATGGTGGGGAGAAAGGGAAGTGCAGTATGGTGGGGAGGGAAAGGGAAGTGCAGTATGGTGGGGAGGGAAAGGGAAGTGCAGTATGGTGGAGAGGGAAAGGGAAGTGCAGTATGGTGGGGAGGGAAAAGGAAGTGCAGTATGGTGGAGAGGGAAAGGGAAGTGCAGTATGGTGGAGAGGGAAAGGGAAGTGCAGTATGGTGGGGAGGGAAAGGGAAGTGCAGTATGGTGGGGAGGGAAAAGGAAGTGCAGTATAGTGGAGAGGGAAAGGGAAGTGCAGTATGGTGGAGAGGAAAAGGGAAGTGCAGTATGGTGGGGAGAAAGGGAAGTGCAGTATGGTGGAGAGGGAAAGGGAAGTGCAGTATGGTGGGGAGAAAGGGAAGTGCAGGATGGTGGAGAGGGAAAGGGAAGTGCAGTATGGTGGGGAGAAAGGGAAGTGCAGGATGGTGGAGAGGGAAAGGGAAGTGCAGTATGGTGGGGAGGGAAAGGGAAGTGCAGTATGGTGGGGAGAAAGGGAAGTGCAGTATGGTGGGGAGGGAAAGGGAAGTGCAGTATGGTGGGGAGAAAGGGAAGTGCAGTATGGTGGGGAGGGAAAGGGAAGTGCAGTATGGTGGGGAGGGAAGGGGAGTGCAGTATGGTGGGGAGAAAGGGAAGTGCAGTATGGTGGGGAGAAAGGGAAGTGCAGTATGGTGGAGAGGGAAAGGGAAGTGCAGGATGGTGGAGAGGGAAAGGGAAGTGCAGTATAGTGGGGAGGGAAAGGGAAGTGCAGTATGGTGGGGAGGGAAAGGGAAGTGCAGTATGGTGGGGAGGGAAAAGGAAGTGCAGTATGGTGGGGAGAAAGGGAAGTGCAGTATGGTGGGGAGGGAAAGGGAAGTGCAGTATGGTGGGGAGAAAGGGAAGTGCAGTATGGTGGGGAGGGAAAGGGAAGTGCAGTATGGTGGGGAGGGAAAGGGGAGTGCAGTATGGTGGGAGGGAAAGGGAAGTGCAGTATGGTGGGGAGGGAAAGGGAAGTGCAGTATGGTGGGAGGGAAAGGGAAGTGCAGTATGGTGGGGAGGGAAAGGGAAGTGCAGTATGGTGGGAGGGAAAGGGAAGTGCAGTATGGTGGGGAGGGAAAGGGAAGTGCAGTATGGTGGGGAGGGAAAGGGAAGTGCAGTATGGTGGGGAGGGAAAGGGAAGTGCAGTATGGTGGAGAGGGAAAGGGAAGTGCAGTATGGTGGGAGGGAAAGGGAAGTGCAGTATGGTGGGGAGGGAAAGGGAAGTGCAGTATGGTGGAGAGGGAAAGGGAAGTGCAGTATGGTGGAGAGGGAAAGGGAAGTGCAGTATGGTGGAGAGGGAAAGGGAAGTGCAGTATGGTGGAGAGGGAAAGGGAAGTGCAGTATGGTGGAGAGGGAAAGGGAAGTGCAGTATGGTGGAGAGGGAAAGGGAAGTGCAGTATGGTTGGGAGGGAAAGGGAAGTGCAGTATGGTACAGAGAGGAAGGAAAGTGCAGTATGGTAGGGAGGGAAATCGAAGTGCAGGATGGAGGGAGGGAAAGGGAAGTGCAGTACGGGACAGAGGGAAAGGGAAGCGCAGTCTGGAAGAGAGGGAAGGGAAGTGCAGTATGGGAAAGAGGGAAAGGTTGGTGCGGTATGGGAGAGAGTCAAAGGGAAGTGAAGTATGGTGGAGATACTTTAACTGCCTGTGCTTGAGCTTGTATCGCTCAATGAAATCAATAAAATAGTCTGAAAAGTGGAAACCATGCCCATCTGGTAGTCCTGGCAGACTATTTGAACACAGGTCTATCTATGAGGGGAGAGTGAAAAACAAGCAGTCGGCCTTCAAGCAGAAAGGAGCCGTCTTTGAGGGGGGCCCTTAATCAGGCGTATTTGAGTAGATACAGAACACAGACACTGGACAGAGGAACTCCAGCATCCTGGAGTCGCCTCTTCACTGTTGACGTTGACTGGTGTTTTGCTGGTAGTTGAGGACTTGTGAGGCTGTTTCTCAAACTGTCTGTTTCTCAAACTAGACACTCTAATGTACTTGTCCTCTAGCTCAGTTGTGCACCGGGGCCTCCCACTCCTCTTACTATTCTGATTAGAGCCAGTTTGCGCTGTTCTGTGAAGGGAGCAGTACACAGCGTTGTACAAGATCTTCAGTTTCTTGGCAGTTTCTCGCACGGAATAGCCTTCATTTCTCAGAACAGATACTCAACTAGTCTAAAGAAGGCCAGTTGTATTGTTCTTTAAATCAGGACAACAGTTTTCAGCTGTGCTAACATAATTGCAAAACGGTTTTCTAATTATCAATTAGCCTTTTAAAATGACAAACTTGGATTAGCTAACACAACATGCCATTGGAACAGAGGAGTAGTGGTTGCTGATAATGGGCCTCTGTACGCCTATGTAGATATTCCATAAAAAATCAGCTGTTTCCAGCTACAATAGTCATTTACAACACACAATGTCTACACTGTATTTCTGATCAATTTGATGTTTTTTTAATGGAATTTCTTTTTTAGCTTTTCTTTCAAAATCAAGGACATTTCTAAGTGACCCCAAACTTTTGAACGGTAGTATATATTTTTTTTTATATAAAAGAAATGTGTAGAAAAAAAAATCCTAAAAGTAGTGCACCTGGCCTATAATAATATTAACGGCTCGATATAGACGTCTGTAGCGGCTCGATATAGACGTCTGTAGCGGCTCGATATAGACGTCTGTAGCGGCTCGATATAGACGTCTGTAGCGGTTCGATATAGACGTCTGTAGCGGCTCGATATAGACCTCTGTAGCGGCTCGATATAGACGTCTGTAGCGGCTCGATATAGACGTCTGTAGCGGCTCGATATAGACGTCTGTAGCGGCTCGATATAGACCTCTGTAGCGGCTCGATATAGACGTCTGTAGCGGCTCGATATAGGCGTCTGTAGCGGCTCGATATAGACCTCTGTAGCGGCTCGATGCAGACGTCTGTAGCGGCTCAATATAGACGTCTGTAGCGGCTCGATATAGACATCTGTAGCGGCTCGATATAGACGTCTGTAGCGGCTCGATATAGACCTCTGTAGCGGCTCGATATAGACCTCTGTAGCGGCTCGATATAGACGTCTGTAGCGGCTCGATATAGACGTCTGAAGCGGCACGATATAGACGTCTGTAGCGGCTCGATATAGACGTCTGTAGCGGCTCGATATAGACGTCTGTAGCGGCTCGATATAGACGTCTGTAGCGGCTCGATATAGACCTCTGTAGCGGCTCGATATAGACGTCTGTAGCGGCTCGATATAGACGTCTGTAGCGGCTCGATATAGACGTCTGTAGCGGCTCGATATAGACCTCTGTAGCGGCTCGATATAGACGTCTGTAGCGGCTCGATATAGACCTCTGTAGCGGCTCGATGCAGACGTCTGTAGCGGCTCAATATAGACGTCTGTAGCGGCTCGATATAGACATCTGTAGCGGCTCGATATAGACGTCTGTAGCGGCTCGATATAGACCTCTGTAGCGGCTCGATATAGACCTCTGTAGCAGCTCGATATAGACGTCTGTAGCGGCTCGATATAGATGTCTGAAGCGGCACGATATAGACGTCTGTAGCGGCTCGATATAGACCTCTATAGCGCAGGCCCCCAAAAATGTTGGATCTCTGCTTTGGCAAAAAAGGTACACTACATGACCGAATGCTCTGTGCAAGCAAGTCAAGTGCTTCCACACTGATCTTGACAAACCATTTCTGTTTCGACCTCGCTTTGTGCACGCGGGCATTGTTATGCTGAAACAGGAAAGAGCCTTCCCAAAACTGTTGCCACAAAGTTGGAAGGACAGAAACATCTAGAATTTCATTGTATGCTATAGTGTTAAGATTTCCCTTCACTGGAACTAAGGGGCCCACCCCGAACCATGAAAAACAGCCCCAGACTGTTATTCCTCCTCCGTTTTTACACGTTACGTGCTTCAGCACTCGGCGGTCCCGTTCTGTGAGCTTCTGTGACCACGTCGCAGGCTGAGCCGTTGTTGCTCCTAGATATTTACACTTCACAATAACAGCACTTGCAGCTGACCGGGGCAGCTCTAGCAGGGCACAAATGTGTGAACTGACTTGTTGGAAAGATGGCATGCTATGACGGTGCCACGTTAGGCTCCCGAGTGGCGCAGCGTTCTTAGGCACTGCATCTCAGTGCAAGAGGCATCACTACTGTCCCTGGTTCAAATCCAGGCTGTATCACATCTGGCTGTGGTCGGGAGTGTCACGATCGCTTGAAGGAGAGGACCAAAGTGCAGCACCTCTGGGTGAGTGCGGGGAGCTGGTACTGGACGTACCGGGCTGGAGAGGCGCACTGCAGGTCTGGTGCGTGGAGCTGGCACTGGATGTACCGGGCTGTCTCACACACCACTGGGCAAGTGCGGGGAGCTGGTACTGGACGTACTGGGCTGAGCAGACGCTCTTCTCGGCGCCTGCGTTGCAGCTCCTGACGTGCCACAGCCTCTCTCTCATATCCCAGCCTAAACTCCTTTACACTCCTCCATTCGGGCTGTGGCTCTGGCCTGGTTTCGGCCAGGACGTGACAGGGAGTCCCATAGGGCAGTGCACATTTTGCCCAGTATCGTCTCGGTTTGGCAAGGGTAGGCCGTCATTGTAAATAAGAATTTGTTCATAACTGACTTGCCTAGTTAAATAAAGGTTAAAAATGTTATTACATTTTTTAAATTTCATGAAGTCACTGAGCTCGTCAGTAAGGCCATTCTACTGTCAATTGATATTGCATGGCTGAGTGCTCGATTGATATACCTGTCAGCAACGGGTGTGGCTGAAATAGCTGAATCCACTAATTTGAAGGGGTGTCCACATCAAATTAAATATTTTTCTTGATAAAATATTTTTTTCTTGCCTAGTTAAATAAAGGTTAAATACAAAATTATAAATAAATAATAACATGGAAAACAACCACTTTTTGTGTGGTGTTAAGTTACCATCTTTACAAACAAATGCTGTTGAACACTCAAATACATTTAGTTTAAACTTTTTTCACAAAAGTAGCGCACTCTGCCTTTACTAGTCCTGTATTAGTGGACAAATAAAGATGTCTTCAGCGAGGGCATTATTAGTCCTGTATTAGTGGACAAATAAAGATGTCTTCAGCGAGGGCATTATTAGTCCTGTATTAGTGGACAAATAAAGATGTCTTCAGCGAGGGCATTATTAGTCCCATTTGTAAGACTCATAAGTCTAATACCATATGATGGTTGGTAAAATACAACTGGAAGACAGTGAATATGAAAAAAAGATATTTAATTTAATATTTAATTGAAGAACTGAACTATTTCTCCCTGACCTCAGAAGACTGTTGTATGACTGCCAGAAACTAGTCCAGTCCAAAGGGTCAATATAAAAAGATCCCAAAAACTCCCAAAACAAGAAATACCAGAGCCTCCAATATAAAATCCCTGTGAACAGATGCTGCACATGTGCTCTGGTCTATTATTTCTCAACCCATTGAAGGTAATACTATGGCACACCACAACACAGCCACGCCAAGAGATTAAATAATGATACAAATTCAAGATGTTGGATGTCAAAGGCAGAATCTGTTAAGCCCATAGAGTCTGGATCTCTGGAATTAGAATTTGAGAACTGTATTGGCTGATGGCAATTGCTACACTGGGATTAGGGTTGCAAATATTCCGGGAACATTTAAGAAATTCCCTGGTTTTCACGAAATCCCAGTTGGAGGGTTCTCGGAATCAGGGGGGAATAAGCAGGAAATCCCTAATCCTCCTACCAGAATTTCTGGGAAAGCAGGGAATTTATTGAAATTTCCCAGAATTTCGCAACCCAAAATGGGATAGATGCTACTTAGATGTACATTTAGGAAGTATTGTTGTAGTGGGCTGCTAGACCCACTACTGAGATTTGAGACATATTGCTATTGGGCCTCCCAGCCGACAATGTCTTCAGGCTAACAGTCTCAGCACTGGGATAAGGATTCTAAGCGGATAAGCATATAGAACAATTTTGACATTGAGAGTGAACGGGGAATCGGATATTCATCTGACTGAGCTAGATATTCATCCACTGTAGGCTACCAGCTTCAGTGTCATCACTAGTGGATTAATCTCACCTATGGACGCCAAGGAGTAACCCAGTGTTTTTGCAAGATACTAACATCCATTGGTGTTTGTTTTCTATCACAAATCCCCATCAGATTATAATGGGAAAACCCCAAGACTTTGTTCATAATCATAATCATGTTTTCTAAAATCCTAGATAAATTGGAGTGTAAGAGAATGTTGAAACATTAAAATCAACACTGTATTCTATATGAGCAATATTTATTTATTTATTTATTTAACTAGGGAAGTCAGTTAAGAACAAATTCTTATTTACAATGACGGCCTACCAAAAGACAAAAGGCCTCCTGTGGGGACGGGGGCTGGGATTAAAAAGAAATATATAGGACAAACACACATCACGACAAGAGAGACACCACAACACTACATAAAGAGAGACCTAAGACAACAACGTCGCATGGCAGCAACCCATGACAACACAGCATGGTAACAACACCACATGACAACAATATGGTAGCAACACAATATGGCAGCAGCACAACATGATAGAAGCACAAAACATGGTACAAACATTATTCGGCACAGACAACCGCACAAAGGCATAAAGGTAGAGACAACAACACATCACACGAAGCAGCCACAACTGTCAGTAAGAGTGTCCATGATTGAGCCTTTGAATGAAGAGATGGAGATAAAACTGTCCAGTTTAAGTGTTTTTTGCAGCTTGTTCCAGTCTCTAGCTGCAGCGAACTGAAAAGAGTTGCGACCCAGGGATGTGTGTGCTTTGGGGACCTTTAACAGAATGTGACTGGCAGAACGGGTGTTGTATGTGGAGGATGAGGGCTGCAGTAGGTATCTCAGATAGGGGGGAGTGAGGCCTAAGATGATTTTATAAATAAGAATCAACCAGTGGGTCTTGTGACGGGTATACAGAGATGACCAGTTTACAGACTAGTATAGAGTGCTCCTTTGTAAATCTGATGGCTAAATGGTAAAGAACATCTAGCCGCTCGAGAGCACCCCTACCTGCCGATCTATAAATTACATCTCCGTAATCTAGCATGGTCATCTGATGGCTGAATGGTAAATCTGATGGCTGAATGGTAAAGAACATCTAGCCGCTCAAGAGCACCCTTACCTGCTGATCTATAAATCAGATCTTCGTAATCTAGCATAGTCATCTGAATCAGGATTAGTTTGGCACCTGGGGTGAAAGAGGAGCAATTACAATAGAGGAAACCACATCTAGATTTAACCTTAGCCTGAATATTTGATATGTGCTGAGAAAATAACTGCTAACTGCCTTGTTCAGGGGCAGAACGACAGAGTTTTACCTTGTCAGCTCAGGGATTTGATCTAGCAACCTTTCGGTTACAGTCTTATACTCAGCTGGCCCCTCCCCAGATTTTGTGTTAAGCTCTCTACAAAGAAAGCTTTCTTAGTGTACAAACAAGCTTCCTCTGCCCTTAACCTTGTTCTGAACACCTCCACAACAAAGGTAATGTGGTTTGGTAAGAAGAATACCCCTCTCCCCACAGGGGTATTTATTACTAACAAGTTTTTCCACCACTTTTGATAAACAGGGCAAAATAGAAATTGGCCTATAACAGTTAAAATCAGCTTGATCTCACCCTTTAAATAAAGGATGCGGCGTGGCTGCTTTCCAAGCAATGGGACAGGTTAAAAAGGTCAGAGATAGGCTTAGCGATGATAGGGTTGCAACCTTAAAGAAGAAAATATTTCAGAGCTATTAGAAAGTTTCATGCTTAAAACCAGCAAATCAAATTGTTTGGGGACAGACTTGATGGAAACAACCAAGCACTGAAGGTGATCCTTGGTAACGATTGCTATTCCACCACCTTCGGAAGATCTGTCTTGCAGAAAAAGGTTACAACCAGAAAGATTAACACCAGTGTTCAAAACACTTTCTTAACCACCTCTCAGTAATGACCAACACATCTGGATTGGAGCTGTGAACCCACACTTTCAATTGATCTATTTTAGGTAATAAATCTAGTGTTAACGTGCAGAAAACAGAATTGGGGCTAGTAACAGAGTGTACATGCACATTTCCAGATAACATTATCAATATTTTAAAAAAAAATGTATGTCATTTGAATGTGCATCGGACAGCAATTAGATTTTCGTAAAAACGACTCCACAGATATGGCTCTTTTGTAACTTGTGGATCAAATCTTTTCAACCCTGATCAACAATGAATACGCTCTTGGTGTCTTTTTTAGATTTATCTAAAGCGTTTGACACGGTTGATCATGAAATATTGCTTTCCAAATTGCATTATTATTGTTTTCATGATTACACATATAATTGGTTATATAGTTATGTTTATAATAGAGAACATTTTGTTTATGCAAATGGCTGTGCAGCTACAAGGGCCAAGATATCCTGTGGCGTGCAACTTTGCTATTCCTAATCTATATCAATGACTTTGCTGCTGTGTCTTCTACCTTACTTCCAATTCTCTTTGCTGATGATACCAATTTGATTTTATCACACAATCATTTTGATTCACTAATTACTGAAGCCAATTCAGGCATGGCCACATTATCTTTAAATACACTAGTAAAAATAAGAAATATTGTAAAAAAAAAAAGAAAAGAGCTAGAATCTCAATTGGTGGTTATGAAATGGTCACATTCACATTCACTAAATTGTAAATGATGAAAAGTTATCCTGGAAAGATCATATTCAATTTGTTGGCATCAAAATGATGAAATCTGTTGGTATCATCAAACATATTAGTGGTTTGGTTCATCAGGCTTGCTTCCTAACTCTATACTATAGCTTATTTTACCCATATCTCATTTACTGTACTATTGTCTGGGCCAGTACATATGCCTCCTACCTACAAAAATTACTCATCATACAAAATACATTTGCAAGACTAGCCAACTTCTCTAATTACCTGGCTCCATCTGCGCCTTTGATTAAGAAACTCAATATCTTGTCTATTTATGATATTAATGCATGCCAATTATGCACTTTAATCTACAAATACTCTTATCCTCCCAGACAGTTTACCTAAACCCTTCAAAATCTGTCGTTCTGCCCCTGAACAAGGCAGTTAACCCACTGTTCCCCGGGCGCCGTGGATGGCGATTAAGGCAGCCCTCCGCACCTCTCTGATTCAGAGGGGTTGGGTTAAATGCGGAAGACACATTTCGGTTGAAGGCATTCGGTTGTACAACTGACTAATAATGGTGACTTTGACCTGTTCAATGGATTCTTCCAGGTTAATTCTGAAATCCATCTACAGTGGTTCTTCCTTTAAAAGTTGGGTCAAACTTCAGCACAGCTTGCAGGGTGCTGCCGAATGGTATGGCATGTTGGAGTGCATGACATCATAGTATTTTACTGTCAGCCATTGTTGCCATTAACGCTTGTTCGACCGTGTCTTTCTTTTTCCCAACACAGTTAAGCCAAAACCACACCCTTATTATTCAGAGGGGCATTCTACTACACTCCCATTGGCTAGCCAGCGTTGTCTCAATCACAGGCGATCAGCGCAGACCTTCCAAGGTAAGGATGGAAAAAAATATCAAAGAGAACTCTGCTGAATTCCCTCAATTGAAGGTCAGCTAAGTTTACCTAGGGTACTTAACATTACTAGCTCGCTATTTGAAGTTGTTATCATTAGTAGTCTATTATCAGGTAAAAGCATATGCTTATTATTCATAATTTCTCAAATATTGGTTAGCTAATCATTCAGTCGAATACGCTACAGCCATTGATTCTGTCTTTGAGCGTTAAGGGACCTTAATGGCTATCTCGCTCCACGACATTATGTTATTATATTTTTCAATCTTGAAATACAAGGGCAAGCGTTATTAATCAGTGACTGAAATTTCGCACTACGTGATATACACTTCTGGACTTGGGGAGAGCTCAAAGCGTTGTAGAACGCCCTTCTGAATAACGGGGCGTGGTTTTGGCTTAACTGCATTTGGAAAAAGAAAGACGCAGTTCGACCTCCAGAGGGCATCTTTAAGAAGCTAAGTTATTGAAATGACATGGAGCTGTAGGCCTAACAGTCCTGTTTACTGTAGGTGTTTTAGCGTAACTTACTTATTGGCATAAAGAACTACTTCAATATGCAGTATACCAATAAATCATTCATTAATTTGTGTATGTCATCACACAGCATACAAGTCATCCATGTCTTTAAATACAGTGAAGATTTTTGTTATAGAATGAAATAACAAAGGGAGCCTTGAATAATTCAACAATGAATATACTGCAACGTGTTGGCTAAAACGTTTGAATTCAGGAATGCATTTGACTGTTGTTAATCTTGGCTGTATTAAAAACTTGATAACCTTTTTTTGTTAGAACAGACTATATGGGATTGATTATAATTTGTTTTTAAATTAGTATAGTATTTGTTTGGTCAACATTAACAGAAGTTGTTGTGCTGTTTATAATGTTAGAAATGTAGCTTATTTAAATTGATCAATATTATGGTGTTTCTATTCCAAAAAAAACAAAAATGCATTTTCAGTAGCTTATGTAGGCCTCAGGGTTTCTGTTAGGACAATATGGCGCTGTACAACGTGACCGGTTGGGAGTAGGGCTTGGCTACTAAGCGACTGCGTGTGAAGAGCAAAATAATCCTAACACGTCCACACCCTAATCGTAAGCCAATCAATACCCAAATGGAGATTCAGTGAAAATAAAAATCGGATTGATTTATCAAGACCAGTCCCCATGCTTGTCTCAAAGCAACGCGAAACGGTGCTGAAATAGTTGACCACACGCGGGTAGTGTCAGGGATCAGCCAGGCTCCACCACCACACAATCACAGAGATCACTGTCACCTGAGTTCTAATCACCCACACCTGCACATCATTGGATCATCAGCACAGTCAGCATATAGGCACTCCCCCAACACAGTCACTTTGTCTGGTCTCGTTTGAGTAAGGACTCACTCCCTGTTCCTCTAACCTCGACCTTCGTTATCTACCTTGTTTCATCTACCTTCCAGTGTCTCCCTTGTCTTCCTGGTTCCAGTGTTCATCCTCCGGCTACCTCCTTCTCCTCATACAAGAATACCTGTCTGGATTTCCCATCACCATCTTACAGAGACTTTCTCTACTTCATTTTTTCATCACCAGCTATATTTCATTAAACCTGTTACTCCTTTTTGAAACCTTTTTGTCTTGAGTCTCTGTTCCATAACAGGTAGGCTATTGCTTCAAATCCAATTATAACAATAGGATGACTTTGGGTGTTTCAGTAAGCAATAATTTGTTGCCTTCATTTGCATTAGCCTACTTTATTCCAATATTTCTGTCACTCAGTGATATCTATTCCCACAGTAATTCGTTATGGATCCATCCACATGTGTTGGGCTGTGCAAAAAGATGGGTGAAGTGACATGCCTCGCAAACCACCATTAATACATTTAAATTCCCTAAACTCGGCAAGAGTCTATTGTCCTGCTGATAGCCCATCAAGGGTGGATGGTTTCTAGTGTATTCCAATTTATTGGAAAGACTGCTAAACCATTTCCACCTGGCCCACAGCGCTGTTAAGTACTTACAGTACAGTGCATTTTCACTCCATTCTCCACCTTTCTACCAATGCCACCAGATTATTATTTATATTGTTGTCATCTAATTCGGTAACATTCCACAAGTAAATGTAACAAATAAAACACCTACATTAAATAGCTCAGGTCTTGAAAATAAGAAAAACCTTTTTTTATCTGTGCTTAGTAGCGGAGGCTTTAACTTGTTAATTTAGCACACATGCATATATTCAGTCAACGCATATATTTTAAGAATATAATGGAATATAACATTGTTTCTCTTAGAATAAAAACCTTAGAAAACCTTACAGTGTAACAACAGTTTTAGTAAATAATAATCCATGGTCCGGTAACAGCTTCTTCTGACAAAGTAGAAACAAAAAAAAGTGCCTTAAATTCAATCACTCTCTTCTTCTTCATCCTCATAATTCAGTTAATTCAAATTCCATTGTAATACATTTGTAAACTCCTGTTCAACAACTCCAAATTGCTTTTGTGTGTGCAAGGGATTACTTTAAATAGCATGATATACACTACCGGTCAAAAGTTTTAGAACACCTACACATTCAAGGGTTTTTCTTTATTTGTACTATTTTCTACATTGTAGAATAACAGTGAAGACATCAAAAGTATGAAATAACACATATTGAATCATGTAATAACCAAAAAAGTAACTGTCTGTTTCTCAAACTAGACCCTGTAATGTACTTGTCCTCTTGCTCAGTTGTGCACCGGGGCCTCCTACTCCTCTTTCAAATTCTGGTTAGAGACAGTTTGCGCTGTTCTGTGAAGGGAGTAGTACACAGCGTTTTACGAGATCTTCAGTTTCTTGGCAATTTCTCACATGAAATAGTCTTCATTTCCAGATAGCGTCGGACAACAACATTGACGTATACGCTGATTCGGTGAGCGAGTTTATTAGAAAGTGCATTGATGTTGTACCATAGCAAATATTAAAACCTTCCCCAACCAGAAACCGTGGATTGATGGCAGCATTCGCGCAAAACTGAAAGCGTGAACCATTGCTTTTACCCAGGGTAAGGCTACCGGAAACATGACTGAATACAAACAGTGTAGCTATTCCCTCCGCAAGGCAATCAAACAAGCGAAGCGAAAATATAGAGACAAAGTAGTCACAATTCAACGGCTCAGACATAAGAGGAATGTGGCAGGGTCTACAGTCAATCACAGACTACAAAAAGAAAACCAGCCCCATTGTGGACCATGACGTCCTGCTCCCAGACAAACTAAACAACTTATTTGCTCGCTTTGAGGACAATACAGTGCCACCGACACGGCCTGCTACCAAAACCTGCGGGCTCTCCTTCACCGCAGCCAATGTGAGAAAAACATTTAAATGTGTTAACCCTCGCAAGGCTGCTGGCCCAGATGGCATCCCTGGCCGTGTCCTCAGAGCATGCGCAGACCAGCTGGCTGGTGTGTTTACGGACATATTCAATCAGTCCTTATCCCAGTCTACTGTTCACACATGCTTCAAGAAGGCCACCATTGTTCCTGTTCCCAAGAAATCTAAGGTAACTGAGCTAAATGACTATCACCCCGTAGCACTCACTTCCGTCATCATGAAGTGCTTTGAGAGATTAGTCAAGGATCATATCACCTCCATCCTGCCAGACACCCTGGACCCACTCCAATTTGCTTAGCGTCCCAATAGGTCCACAGACGACGCAATCGCAATCACACTGCATACTGCCCTAACCCATCTGGACAAGAGGAATACTTATGTAAGAATGCTGTTCATCAACTACAGCTCAGCATTTAACACCATAGTTCCCTCCAAGCTCGTCATTAAGCTTGAGAACCTAGGTCTCGACCCAGCCCTGTGCAACTGGTTCCTGGACTTCCTGACGGGCCGGCCCCAGGTGGTGAGGGTAGGAAACAACATCTCCACCCCGCTGATCCTCAACACTGGGGCCCCACAAGGGTGCGTTCTCAGCCCTCTCCTGTACTCCCTGTTTACCCATGACTGCGTGGCCAAGCACGCATCCAACTCAATCATCAAGTTTGCTGACGACACTACAGTGGTAGGCTTAATTAACAACAACGACGAGACGGCCTACAGGGAGGAGGTGAGGGCCCTCGGAGTGTGGTGTCAGGAAAACAACCTCTCACTCAATGTCAACAAAACAAAAGAGATGATCGTGGACTTCAGGAAACAGCAGAGGGAGCACCCCCCTATCCACATCGAGGGGACAGTAGTGGAGAAGGTGGAAAGTTTTAAGTTCCTCGGCGTACACATCACAGACAAACTGAAATGGTCCACCCACACAGACAGCGTGGTGAAGAAGGCGCAACAGCGCCTCTTCAACCTCAGGAAGCTGAAGAAATTTGGCTTGTCACCAAAATCACTCACAAACTTCTACAGATGCACAATCAAGAGCATCCTGTCGGGCTGTATCACCGCCTGGTACGGCAACTGCTCCGCCCACAACCGTAAGGCTCTCCAGAGGGTAGTGAGGACTGCACAACGCATCACCGGGGGTAAACTACCTGCCCTTCAGGACACCTACACCACCCGATGTCACAGGAAGGCCAAAAAGATAATCAAGGACAACAACCACCCGAGCCACTGCCTGTTCACCCTGCTATCATCCAGAAGGCGAGGTCAGTACAGGTGCATCAAAGCTGGGACCGAGAGTCTGAAAAACAGCTTCTACCTCAAGGCCATCAGACTGTTAAACAGCCATCACTATCATTGAGTGGCTGCTGCCAACATACTGACTTAAATCTCTAGCCACTTAGGAATTGGATGTAACAAATGTATCACTAGCCACTTTAAACAATTTTGTATATAATGTTTACATATCCGACATACTCATATCAAATTTATACACTGTACTCTAAACCATCTAGTGAATCTTGCCTATGCCGTTCGGCCATCGACCCAAATCTCTAGCCACTTTAATAATTATAATTGGATGAAATAAATGTATCACTAGCCACTTTAAACAATGCCATTTATATAATGTTTACATATCCTACATTACTCATCTCATATGTATATACTGTACTCCATACCATCTACTGCATCTTGCCTATGCCGGTTAGCCATCGCTCATCCATATATTTATATGTACATACTCGTATTCATTCCTTTACTCTTGTGTGTATAAGGTAGTTGTTGTGAATTTGTTAGATTACTTGTTAGATACTACTGCATGGTCGGAACTAGAAGCACAAGCATTTCACTACACTCGCATTAACATCTGCTAACCATGTGTATGTGACAAATAAAACTTGATTTAAATTTGATTTGATTTGGAGCGATGTTTGCTGATAATGGGCCTCTGTACGCCTATGTAGACATTCCATAAAACAATCTGTTGTTTCCGGCTACAATAGTCATTTACAACATTAACAATGTCTACATTGTATTTCTGATCAATTTTATGTTATTTCAATAGATTATTATTTTTTTTTTCAAAAGCAAGGACATTTCTAAGTGACCCCCAAACTTTTGAACGGTAGTGTATATTTGGAGGGGTTGATGTATTTTTCATTAGGGTAAACCTGGTCTGTGATTTTGAGTTAGAAATGTAAAACTTTAGAGTACTTAAGCATCGAATACATTGCAAGTTTTCCCTTTATTTCTATTAGGCTACACTTTACAATAGGACTCAACTCTGACTGACCGCATCATCTATCAGTAGTCTAAACTGTGGCGCAAATATGGGGATTTTTCACACCTAGTGGAGCTATTAGACTATCCTTTTCTAAATTAATGCAGCTATGAATGTTTCAGTCAGTCTCTTTCCTATCGCACAAGAGTCTTGCATCAGGTAAAAAATGTTAGCTGGCAGGTGGTCCTGGAGTTGAGAGAGAACTTGGGTAAATGCAACGGCGCAATTACACTTGACATGTGGACTGACGATTTTCGAAAAATAAGATACTTGTGCCTTACAGCCTATTACATAAACGAAGAGTGGATGTTATCCTTCACGGAGTGGGACTGTGCACCTCAAAACTGCAGATAACATAAGGCCAGCTATTGTGAAAGAATACTTGTGGATATTGTCGATTTCCTCTATGGCTTCAAGAGAACTACTGTCCACCTGGTAATTGTATGGTTCCAAAGGATAAAGCATCACTTCAGAAGGATGTGTGGTTTCAGAGAGAAGCCAGCTGCCAACCTGCGACCAGGCATGGGGGATAAAGCATCACCTTCAGATGAATGTGTGGTTTCAGAGAGAAGCCAGCTGCCAGCCAGCAACCAGGCACGGGTGATGACATCCTTTTCCTGAACAAAAAATCCAGTGATGTTACCGTGGTGTTCTTGGGAACAGGGACTATGGTGGTCTGCTTGAAACATGTTGGTATTACAGAGTTGGTCAGGGACAGGTTGAAAATGTCAGTGAAGACACTTGCCAGGTGGTCAGCCCATGCTCGGGGTACACGTCCTGGTAATCCTTGTGAATGTTGACCTGTTTAAAGGTCTTACTTACATCGGCTACGGAGAGAGGGATCACACAATTGTCCTGAACAGCTGATGCTCTCATGCATGCTTCAGTGTTGCTTGCCTCGAAATGAGCGTAGAAGTTATTTAGCTCGTCTGGTAGGCTTGTGTCACTGGGCAGCTCGTGGCTGTGCTTCCCTTTATAGTCCGTAATAGTTTGCAAGCCCTGTCACATCCGACGAGCGTCGGAGCCGGTGTAGTACGAATCTTAGTCCTGTATTGACGCTTTGCCTTTTTGTTGGTCCGTCGGAGGGCATAGCGGGATTTCTTATAAGGGTCTGGGTTAGAGTCCCGCTCCTTGAAAGCGGCAACTCTACTCTTTAACTCATTGCGGATTTTCCTGTAATCCATGCCTTCTGGTTGGGGTATGTACGGTCACTGTGGGGACGACGTCATCTATGCACTTATTGATGAAGCCAGTGACTGATGTGGTGTACTCCTCAATGCCATCGGAAGAATCCCGGAACATATTCCAGTCTGTGGTAGCAAAACAGTCCTGTAGCTGACCACTTCCTTATTGACCCACTCACTGGTACTTCCTGCTTTAGTTTTTGCTTGTAAGCAGGAATCAGGAGGATAGAGTTATGGTCAGATTTGCCAAATGGAGGGTGAGGGAGAGCTTTGTACACGTCTCTGTGTGTGGAGTTAAGGTGGTCTAGAGTTTTTTTCCCTCTAGTTGCACATTTAACATGCTGGTAGAAATTAGGTAAAAAGGATTTAAATTTACATTAAAGTCCCAGGCCACTAGGAGCTTATCATGATACACTCTACCTCAGGCAATAAAACCTTGAGACTTCCTTAATATTCGATTTTGTGCACCAGCTGTTATTTACAAATAGACACATACCACCACCCCGTATATTACCGGAGGCAGCCGTTCTATCTTGCCCGATGGACCTAAAACCCCGCCAGCTGTATGCTATCCCATGTCATCGTTCAGCCACGACTCGGTGAAACATAAGATATTACCGTTTTTCATGTCCCATTTGGTAGGATAGTCTTGATCGGACCTCATCCATTTTGTTATCCAATGATTGCCCGTTGGCTAATAGGACTGATGGCAGAGGGGGTTTAGTCACTCGCCTACAAATTCTCAGAATGCAGCCTGACCTCCGCCCCCTTTTTCTTCATCTTTTCTACATGCAAATGACGGGGATTTGGGCCCGTTACTGAGAAAGCAGCATATCCTTCGCGTCGGACTCGTTAAAGAAAAAAATCTTCTTTGTCCAGTTCGAGGTGAGTAATCGATGTTCTGATGTCCAGAAGTTATTTTCGGTCCTAAGTGACGGTAGCAGCAACACTATGTAAATAATAAGTAAAAAATAAGTTAAACAACACAAAAAAACTAACAAAATAGCACAGTTGGTTAGCAGCACGTAAAATGGCAGCCATCCCCTCCGGGCACCATTCTTACACAATAGTAAACCCGTAGGTCTCAGGCCTGTGTAAGGTTCTGTATCTTTTTATTTTTCTGTTTCGTTGTGTTCTTGAACGTAGCCCTGTTTCTTTGTGTTCTTGAACGTAGCCCTGTCTTTCATTTTTGTTCATTGATCTCACCTGTGTTAGTTACTCACCTGGTCTCACCAGCTCCTTATTTAGTTCAGTTCATTCTGTTTGTGCCTTTGTGAGGTATTGTTCCTTTTGACTCTACTAAGCCTTTTCCCAGCTCATTTGTGAGAACCAGTTCTATCCTTCAGTCCTAGTTTTGATTCACCTGCCTGTTTGCCTACCTGTGTATGACCATCCAAATGTTGAAAGTGCGTGTGGGCAACGGATATAAACCAAATGGTGCAGTTTGAGGCCATGTGGCGGAGAGTGATGCGGGCGCTGGAGATGGGGGTGAGAGCAGGTGGGTCTGGGCAGGTGTGATGTAATTGTCGTTTGCATGTGTATGTTTTTGTATTGTCTAAAAAGAGAAAATTAAATCTTACAAAAACATTTCATGAGGAAAAATGACCAGCTTGCAATACGCATCTGATTATTCATTATTTATTTGATTTAATTTGTTTAAATTCTTCATTGTAACCACAATGTCACAAATAACTGAGCACACACAACACGAGCAGATTAACTTGGTCAAAACATTTCTTTATGAAAGACGACCAGAAAGAATGTTGGTACTTATTTATTTTGATCCAAAGCCACAAATGAGTTTGTCACTCAACTTTATGCTGACAAATATAGCTTTATGCTGCGAAATAGCCTACTAAATAGGCCAAGCCTAAACGAATATATAAAATGCCTAAATTAACTAGTACATTTCATAAATAAATGAAGTAGCTCAGGTCTTGAAAATATGGGCAACCTTTTTCCCCTCCCTATCCTCGCTGGACTCTCTTTCATTCAGTTTCTTCTTCACATCAGTAAAGAAGGACTCCGTGTTTCACAAACTCACTTTCTGTAGAGAGGCTATCACTCTGTGGTAAATAAGGTCAGTTTGTTATTTTGAATTATTTCTTTCTGTTTTTAGAGGGAGAGAAACCTAAAGCTTACCATGCCTATTTTTTTGAAAATCGTCAGTCACATGTCAAGTGACTCACATAGTCAATTCTCTAGGTACAGAGGAATTCTTATCTTCGCATTGCCAAAACCTCATCAAAACCTCACCTCATCAAAACCTCACCTCATCAAAACCCCATCTCATCAAGTGAAGACTGGGTGTCAGCCTGATGAACCAAACTACTTAGTGAACCAAACTACTCTCACACACACATTTAAACAAAACAAGTATATATATTTTTTTGTTCTCGTTATTACTAATCAATTCATTTATACATTTATAATTAGTAGGTTATGTTATCTGATTTAACAAACCTTTTTTATTTTCGTATTTATGTATTGCATATAGTTATTTTAGTTTTTATCTGTATTGTTGTTCTATCACTTGTTTGCTTTGGTGCAAATAAACTAAACTTAAACTAAATCATATCTTATCCCAACACAGCTAGTTGTCCTCTGCTCACTGTCAACATGCATTCCTCTGGTGTTAGCTGGAGTTAAAGTGACGGTTTATCAACGGAGATGGTGTCCATGAGCCAAATACAACTATCCCCAACCACCAAAAAAAGAAGTGCCTTCAGCAGATAGTAGACTAGATCCGGGATATAGCTCCTATCTGATCGTATCTGAGGTATATCGAGACCAGAGAAACACCTGGATGGGTGGAATTGTTTTTCTTCTCTCTTCTCTTCCAGAGTGTGGAGATAAGAGGAGGAAAGAGGGATGAAAGGAGGAGTGAAAGAGAGGTATTCAGGTAGAGGTGTGCGCCAGGATCATGGTCCGTGAGTAAACAATAGTGTTTTGCTTTTTCACCTTCACCGAGAAAACACAATTACCGCCAAACTCTGAATGTGAAGTACCTTGTGTCCAAAGCTTTATCAATGACTGCATTCATGTGTCACATTGACCCTCTTATGGCCGAGCTGAGTCAATAGACAAATTGAGGTCCAGGCACAGAGACCAAGCAGACCACAATCAATGCAGATGTAAAGTGCTGAATGAAGTCACGTTATTGATCATGGAGGAAGCTGTATATAGTCTTTGTCTTGGATAAGCATGAAGTTGGCTGTCAAACTGCAGGAGTCTTTTTATTATGGGAATCAGCAACAAGATCCCCATAAAAGACTCGTGAAGTATATATTACACCTAGATATTGTTTGTATTTACAGATATGTACGCTATATTTGACGTTTTAAATGTATGTAGTAGTTCAGTCCTTGACAAATAATGTTCTGTGCTATGTATTATGTCATGTTTCATGTGGACCCCAGGAAGAGTAGCTGATGCTTTTGCAGCGGCTAATGGCGATCCTACAAAAAAAAACGAATACCAAAATACCGAACGTAGCGTCCTTTTCCCATACAGCATGGTAACATCAGGCTCAGGGCAGTATAACATGTTCTATTATCTTGCTTCATATGTTATCGCTACAAGGTCACGCTATCCCAGCTATTGTTTTCCCCAGCTAGATTATGGTTTATTTATTTTCTCATTTCCATGGAGAGATCGAAATTACACAGATTAAAACAATATAATCAGGGGAACATTTCGACCTTCAGCGTTTCCAAACACGTCATCATGCAACCCTGGTAGGTCAAGGGCTTGTCTCTCTCTTTCTCTCTCTCTCTCTCTCTCTCTGCAATCGCTGATTGTTTTAGTCCAAGTTTACAGTAAATCATATCTATTAATTTAGAATCGAAATCTTGAATTGGAAGTAAGGGATTTAAAATTCCTTCCTTCCTAACCAACCAAACAAACAAACTTTAAGAATGTACAACAGAAAATAACTGAGTTCATACTCGTAGTCCAATGGCCAGAGAAACAATGGTATGTTTTAGATAATAAGTAAAAAATCCCCCATGATAAAATCAACATGACTGGTATTTATTTCCATGTGTTCGTGATCTGTTCTTGTTTGCTGGATTTTATATTTAACGTCCTACACCAAATGTAGAATTATATGAGGTCAATATTGCTGAAGTTATAATTGATAGCATTTCCCTGTGCTTGTACAGGTTAATGTAAAAGTAATTTATGTCATGTAGTTTATCTTCATACAGGCAACTTTTTGTACGATGAATTTCACATTTCATATGTCACTGATTTCAGAGAAAGGGCTTCACACATATGACATAACCTTTTTCAGGCATGATGTCCTTGGGTGTACTTGTGAAGCTATTGTAAGGGCCAGGCTTCACAAGTATCTATCTAACTGAAAAAAAACGTCTTTTTTTTTAGCTCAGTCTGACGATTCACTGACATCAATGCACACCCCATTATGGAGTCCCCACTAATCACACCCCACTAAGGAGTCCCCAATAATCACACCCCACTAAAGAGACCCTACTAATCACACCCCACTAAGGAGTCCCCAATAATCACACCCCACTAAAGAGACCCTACTAATCACACCCCACTAAGGAGTCCCCACTAATCACACCCCACTAAGGAGTCCCCACTAATCACACCCCAGTAAGGAGACCCCACTAATTATACCCCACTAAAGAGACCCCACTAATCATAACCCATTAAGGAGACCCCACTAATTATACACCACGAATTATACCCCACTAATTATACCCCACTAATTATACCCCACTAATTATACCCCACTAATCACAGCCCACTAATTATACCCCACTAATCACACCCCACTAATCACAGCCCACTAATCATACCCCACTAATTATACCCCACTAATCACAGCCCACTAATTATACCCCACTAATCATACCCCACTAAAGAGATCCCACTAATCGCACCCCACTAAGGAGTCCCCACTAATCACACCCCACAAAGGAGTCCCCACTAATCACACCCCACTAAGGAGTCCCCACTAATCACACCCCACTAAGGAGTCCCCACTAATCACACCCCACTAAGGAGTCCCCACTAATCACACCCCACTAAGGAGTCCCCAATAATCACACCCCACTAAGGAGACCCCAATAATCACACCCCACTAAGGAGTCCCCACTAATCACACCCCACTAAGGAGTCCCCACTAATCACACCCCACTAATTATACCCCACTAATTATACCCCACTAATTATACACCACTAATTATACCCCACTAATTATACCCCACTAATCATACCCCACTAATTATACCCCACTAATCACAGCCCACTAATTATACCCCACTAATCACACCCCACTAAGGAGTCCCCAATAATCACACCCCACTAAAGAGATCCCACTAAGGAGTCCCCACTAATCACACCCCACTAAAGAGACCCCACTAATCATACCCCGCAAAGGATACCCCACTAATCATACCCCGCAAAGGATACCCCACTAATTATACCGCACTAATCATACCCCACTAAAGAGACCCCACTAAAGAGACCCCACTAAAGAGACCCCACTAAAGAGACCCCACTAAAGAGACCCCACTAATTATACCCCACTAATCATACCCCACTAATTATACCCCACTAATCACAGCCCACTAATTATACCTCACTAATCACACCCCACTAAGGAGTCCCCAATAATCACACCCCACTAAAGAGATCCCACTAAGGAGTCCCCACTAATCACACCCCACAAAGGAGTCCCCACTAATCACACCCCACTAAAGAGACCCCACTAATTATACCGCACTAATCATACCCCACTAAAGAGACCCCACTAAAGAGACCCCACTAAAGAGACCCCACTAAAGAGACCCCACTAAAGAGACCCCACTAATCATACCCCACTAATCATACCCCACTAATCATACCCCACTAATTATACCCCACTAATTATACCTCACTAATCACACCCCACTAAGGAGTCCCCAATAATCACACCCCACTAAAGAGATCCCACTAAGGAGTCCCCACTAATCACACCCCACAAAGGAGTCCCCACTAATCACACCCCACTAAAGAGACCCCACTAATTATACACCACTAATTATACCCCACTAATCATACCCCACTAATTATACCCCACTAATCACAGCCCACTAATTATACCTCACTAATCACACCCCACTAAGGAGTCCCCAATAATCACACCCCACTAAAGAGATCCCACTAAGGAGTCCCCACTAATCACACCCCACAAAGGAGTCCCCACTAATCACACCCCACTAAAGAGACCCCACTAATTATACCGCACTAATCATACCCCACTAAAGAGACCCCACTAAAGAGACCCCACTAAAGAGACCCCACTAAAGAGACCCCACTAAAGAGACCCCACTAATCATACCCCACTAATCATACCCCACTAATTATACCCCACTAATCACAGCCCACTAATTATACCTCACTAATCACACCCCACTAAGGAGTCCCCAATAATCACACCCCACTAAAGAGATCCCACTAAGGAGTCCCCACTAATCACACCCCACAAAGGAGTCCCCACTAATCACACCCCACTAAAGAGACCCCACTAATCATACCCCGCAAAGGATACCCCACTAATCATACCCCGCAAAGGATACCCCACTAATTATACCGCACTAATCATACCCCACTAAAGAGACCCCACTAAAGAGACCCCACTAAAGAGACCCCACTAAAGAGACCCCACTAAAGAGACCCCACTAATTAGACCCCACTAATCAGACCCCACTAATCAGACCCCACTAATCAGACCCCACTAATTATACCCCACTAATTATACCCCACTAATTATACCCCACTAATTAAACCACACTAATCATACCCCACTAAGGAGACCTCACTAATCACACCCCACTAAAGAGACTCGACTAATCATACCCCACGAATTATATCCCACTAAAGAGATCCCACTAATCACACCCCACTAAGGACACCCCACTAATCATACCCCACTAAGGAGACCCCACCAATCACACCCCACTAAGGAGACCCCACGAATTATACCCCACTAATCACACCCCACTAATCACACCCCACTAAGGAGACCCCACTAATCATACCCCACTAATTATACCCCACTAAAGAGACCCCACTAATCACACCCCACTAAGGAGTCCCTACTCATCACACCCCACTAAGGAGTCCCCACTAGGAGCGTTGCATGTACTTGGGACCTCTTGTATAGCTATTTTAAGGGCCAACAACTTAGCTATTTTAAATATCCATCATACTGAAAAGAACTACCAAAATGATCCTTTCAGTCCTACAAGCCACTGAAATAATTTCACTCCCGCTAAGGAGCGTTGCCAAACCGACAGGGAGGCAGGCAGAGTACAATTGACATGTACCCCAGTGTCACGCCCCTGGATCAAAGCAGGAGAGTAACTTGACTTCTATTGTGCCGTAAATCATGTTGATACCCACACAAACATGACCCTGTGCCTCCAGCTGAGGCTGTAAAACCTCCCTTTTAGACAGCCAGGTTGAATCCAAAATGGCACCCTATTCCCTTTATAGTGCACTACTTAAGTTTAGTGCACTATATAGAGAATAGGGTACCAGTTGGGACACAGTCAGAGACATTTCCATTAAGTATTCTTCCGCTGCTCTTTGGCCGAGGCCAGGCCTGGCTCCCATAAAGAGTGATTATTTTGCATCCATCTCCCAGAGACCACTGGAGAAAAGGTGAAATTGATTGGCCACAAAGAGTGAGGGCCTCCGAATAGAATGTCTTTTTTGTTTCTTTTTCGTTTTCACGGCAACGGTCACTCAGCAATTATTTTCCAAACAGACAATGGAAGTTATGCAACCCTGGACATTCAGCCTGTTGAGTTTCCTGCGAAGTTCAGAGGGACTTAAAAAAGTAGTATTTCAGGAAGTAAAAACTGTCCAGAACAAGATTTCAACTGAATGTGTGTAACTGCAGTCACAGTGTGACTGTGTGACAAAGCCTTGTATGAAACGTGTGATGGACTGAGAGTAAGTACCATACTCCAGAAAACATGGTATAAATTACATTATAAACTGGGTGGATTGAGCCCTGAATACTGATTGGCTGACAGCTGTGGTATATCAGACCGTATACCACGGGTATGACAAAACAGGAATTTGTGTTATATGGCCCATATACCACGACTAAGGGTTGTGTCCAGGCACTCCGCAATGCATCGTGCGTAAGAACAGCCCTTAGCTGTGGTATATTGGCCATATTCCACACCCCCTCGTGCCTTATTACTTAATTATAAGTGATATCCCAGCTGTACTGATGAACTGGATGACATGGGTGAGGATCATCTGTGGTCTGACGGTGAGATCTAAGAGTGCTGCTGTCTTTTGTATGGCCTGTGGCTATGATGGGCTATTTCCTGTCATCAATTACGCAACACATCATTTTCAAGGCTATCTGTGTGTGATCCGTCCCCTCACAGTAACCACACATCCTCACTCCATGTCAACAACAGTCCCTCAGGGTAACTATTATAGCCAGGGTAAATTATCCACATCCCAATTGGCACTCTATTCCCTTTATAGTGCACTATACAAATTGATTAGGGTACCATTTTGGACGCACACCCTTATCTAGTGTAAACCACTGTGTTTATTTTCCCTACGAAGTGAGACGGAGGAATATATTTTTTATATTAAGCTATCAAAGGCCGTACAGCCACAGAACAGCCACAGAGGGATAAGTCCATGTGTTTTGACAGTGTGTGCTCTCCTATCGTGCATGCTGCTGATAGGACACCAGAGGATCGAGCAGTCCAGGGTTGGCTAGCTGCCATGACACGCCGTAGCCACAACAAACAGGAAACTTGGCGTTGGCTCTGGGTTTGTCTCCGGGAGGTCAATGTCTTCAAAGAGGATAGACATGCTTGGCAGTCATACTTGTATACCCTTCCAGTGGATTCTTGAAAAGTGTAAGAAGTACGTTCTTCAAAAACAGTCATTGTTCCCCGCCAGAATCACTTGCATCACTCTCTCTGAATCCCATCTCCTCAGTCTATTTCTCTAGGCTCTTTCACAATGAGCAAGTCACTTCTGAGAAAAAAGACTGAGGAAACATCTTCACAGGCTGATGCTATGAAAAGTGCTACCTTTCCCACATTAGAATGTATTGTAGTAGCCTACATCATTGCTGAATGGCAGTTACACATTGGAAATCTGAGCAGAGCAGTTGCATATTGAAACCGGGCCAAGTTCCACTGGTTCCACTGCTCCCTTGACAGTTGGCGTCAGAATTACAGGCTCTAGCAGATAGAGTGTTGTAATTCTGTAATGTTCTTTGTGAGAAAGTTATTACAGCCATAAAACTGCCTCTCCATCAATTAGGGACTGTGCTCATGGTCGGACACATTCCATTGAATAATTTCCAAGAGCAGGGTAAGAAAAGGTTAGTGATGTTGGACTTCTGGTCTACTGCGCTCTCTGAGGAGTCAAAATTGGTTGGGTATGGTGGTGTTTGGCTGTTAGAACTGGTCAGGCCAGCTGCTTTGAAGGAACTGCAAATCTGGTCCGTTCAGGTTGAGGTCCCAATTCTGAAAGTATTGATAGAGGCATGGCTTTGATAAGAAAGAGAACATACATAATAACAATCCAGTTGGGGAAAAAAGTGTTTGAACTGACCTCAACAAACTGGGACGAATCTACGTTTCCGTTTTAGTCACTTAGCGACATACAATTAGTGCATTCATCTTAACCCTGTACAGTCTAAGCCCTGTCTAAGCCAAGGGAGGGGGGTTCTACTAAGCTATATGGAATTGTTTTAAGAAGGTCAGACCAAGGATAATTTAGCTATTTGAATTGAAATGTTGAGGTCCCCTTTACTTCAGAGAGAATATGAACTATGAGTATGCTAGGGTAGTTATATTGTTGACTTGGCGGGTTTTATCATCACATCATTTGGAGGTTCTAGCTTATTTTGGGACAGAATTAGAGTTGCGTCATTTTATTCGTTCGGGAGAGGCTATACGGACACGCCTGATGCCCAGATTGATGAGGTATGTCGCGCAGCTGAGAGTCAATTGTGCAGACAAATAGATTTGGTTCAATTTGTACAGTCAGTCTTTCTGATTAGCCCTTCCCAGCTAGATGCCTAGCTGGAAACAACAGCAGCATAACGCTAGTTAAAACTTGAAAGAAAAAAGTGATGTTCATTTCGATGGGCGAGGGAGAAATAACTTGTAGGATTGATCACCATCTGGATGTCAGCGTGACATGCCAATTAGCTAACGTAACGACAAGCAGGTGCGAGGGGCTTGCTGACGTGAGACTTTCCACCGGGAATAAAGCTGTAGGCTATTACACACGGCTGGCTGTAGCTAACTTGGACAATTTGTTCCATCCCACTTGATTTATACTTACAGTAGGATAGCAGCCTACAGGAGAAATTACTTGTAATACTGGATGTCACCGTGGCACAGTCTACTGCCGATCAATAGGGAGAAACCCGGCAACACAGCAGCATGGGGCACAGTGTAATTTGCTCCCGCTTGCCGCAGTAAGGAGAGGGAAGTAGCTAGATAGTGTAGTCAATATCAGGCCAGTAAGGAGAGGGAAGTAGCTAGATAGTGTAGTCAATATCAGGCCAGTAAGGAGAGGGGAGTAGCTAGATAGTGTAGTCAATATCAGGCCAGTAAGGAGAGGGAAGTAGCTAGATAGTGTAGTCAATATCAGGCCAGTAAGGAGAGGGAGTAGCTAGATAGTGTAGTCAATATCAGGCCAGTAAGGAGAGGGAAGTAGCTAGATAGTGTAGTCAATATCAGGCCAGTAAGGAGAGGGAAGTAGCTAGATAGTGTAGTCAATATCAGGCCAGTAAGGAGAGGGAAGTAGCTAGATAGTGTAGTCAATATCAGGCCAGTAAGGAGAGGGAAGTAGCTAGATAGTGTAGTCAATATCAGGCCAGTAAGGAGAGGGAAGTAGCTAGATAGTGTAGTCAATATCAGGCCAGTAAGGAGAGGGAAGTAGCTAGATAGTGTTGTCAATATCAGGCCAGTAAGGAGAGGGAAGTAGCTAGATAGTGTAGCCAGGCCAGTATCAGGCCAGTACATTTTCGCCAAAAATGTAAAGCTACGGCATTACTGTTTACATTTTTGTAAAAAAAATATATAATATAAATAATAATTACTCAGATTAACAGAATGATTCTGAATACTCACCCGTCCCAACTTCGGCAGACACATGGCTAGTTCTCGCTGAGGTTTCTACTTTTACTCAGAAGCATAAACTAGCTAGCTGGGAAGGGCTCATTGGGACAACTGACTAAACTAGCTAGCTGTGAAGGGCTCATCAGGATGACTGACTAAACTAGCTAGCTGTGAAGGGCTCATCAGGATGACTGACTGAACTAGCTAGCTGTGAAGGGCTCATCAGGATGACTGACTGAACTAGCTAGCTGTGAAGGGCTCATCAGGATGACTGACTGAACTAGCTAGCTGTGAAGGGCTCATCAGGATGACTGACTGAACTAGCTAGCTGTGTACGGCTCATCAGGATGACTGACTGAACTAGCTAGCTGTGAAGGGCTCATCAGGATGACTGGCTGAACTAGCTAGCTGTGTACGGCTCATCAGGATGACTGACTGAACTAGCTAGCTGTGAAGGGCTCATCAGGATGACTGACTGAACTAGTTAGCTGTGAAGGGCTCATCAGGATGACTGACTGAACTAGTTAGCTGTGAAGGGCTCATCAGGATGACTGACTGAACTAGCTAGCTGTGAAGGGCTCATCAGGATGACTGACTGAACTAGCTAGCTGTGTACGGCTCATCAGGATGACTGACTGAACTAGCTAGCTGTGACGGGCTCATCAGTATGACTGAATGAACAAGCTAGCTGTGAAGGGCTTAGGATGACTGACTGAACTAGCTAGCTGTGAAGGGCTCATCAGGATGACTGAACTAGCTAGCTGTGAAGGGCTCATCAGGATGACTGACTGAACTAGTTAGCTATGAAGGGCTCAGGATGAGTGACTGAACTAGCTAGCTGTGAAGGGCTCATCAGGATGACTGACTGAACTAGCTAGCTGTGAAGGGCTCATCAGGATGACTGACTGAACAAGCTAGCTGTGTACGGCTCATCAGGATGACTGACTGAACTAGCTAGCTGTGAAGGGCTCATCAGGATGACTGACTGAACTAGCTAGCTGTGAAGGGCTCATCAGGATGACTGACTGAACTAGCTAGCTGTGAAGGGCTCATCAGGATGACTGACTGAACTAGTTAGCTATGAAGGGCTCAGGATGAGTGACTGAACTAGTTAGCTATGAAGGGCTCAGGATGAGTGACTGAACTAGCTAGCTGTGAAGGGCTCATCAGGATGACTGACTGAACTAGCTAGCTGTGAAGGGCTCATCAGGATGACTGAATGAACTGACTGAACCCAATCCATTCATTTCCACTTGACTCTCGCTGCGCGACATACGTCATCAATTTGTGCACCAGGCGTGTTCATATAATCTCTCCCCATTTGCTCAGAAAATTTTGCAGAATTGTAAATTAAATTTAGGCACCGGGTCAGTTTGCTTGAAGGCGTTTCTGGGCACTTCTTGTGTGAATTGTGTTAAAAGAAAGCTGTCGACTTAGACCAATGTGTCAGAGACTTTTAATATTGGAAATTCTTTATACTATGTCAGGGAGCCTATTAATACTACTATTTTAAAGATCACGGTCCAACAGAAATACATTCCTGACCTTTGATCACGTCAAAGTACACATACTGTACGTGAGTGTCCCGCTCCCATGTGTTGCTGCTGTTAACGATGTACTCTGCAGCTGGGTACACATCCATGTTCCCAATTCCCGCCATCTCTGCCCCCATAAAAGTATTTATAGCCTGCACTATTAACGTTTATGTACCTGCATAACCTCTGCTGTAACATCTGACCAGAGAGCTGAGGCACAGCTGAATGGCTTAGATACTCATGAACAACTAACAGAGAAGGGTCAGTGACCTAAGAGAGGGTGTGACCTGACCACTGACTGAATGACCTATATCTGGAAGAGAGTAGAGGGGCTTCAGGAAGCAGCGGTGTGAAATAAATCAAATCAAATGTTATTTGTCACGTGCGCTGACTACAACAGGTGTAGTCCTTACAGTGAAATGCTTACTTCCAAGCCCTTAACCAACAATGCAGTTTTAAGAAATATAAGAGTTTAGAAAATATTTACTAAATAAAATAAAAAAAAGTTACACAATAAAATAACATTAACGAGGCTATATACAAGGGGTACCGGCAATGTGCGGGGATACAAGTTAGTAGAGGTAATGGAGGTAATATGCACATGTATTTAGGGGTAAAGTGACTATACATAGATAATAAGCAGCGAGAAGGAGCAGCAAAAAAAAATTAAAAGTGAGGGTCAATGTAAGTAGTCTAGTAGCCATTTGATGAACTGTTCAGCAGTCTTATGGCTTGGGGGTAGAAGCTGTTAAGGAGCCTTTTGGACCTAGACTTGGCACTCGGGTACCGCTTGCCGTGAGATGGCAGAGAAAACAGCCTATGACTTGGATGACTGGAGTCTTTGACCATTTTTAGACAGCCATGTTTGTTGTGGTCTACCTCCAATGTGGGGGTCATGGAATCTGACCTCTGACCTGTATGGTTCATCTAAGTCATGAGGTTCTCCACAGGTCGTAGGGCGGAAAGATAACCCCCTGACTTAGAGGAGAGAGAGCCTGTGGTCCGGAACCATAGCTCCCTCCCAGATTCCACATTGGAGGTAGACCACAACTAACATGGCTGCCTACAATTCAGTCATGTTTCATCTATTACCCACTGCTGCTTCCTGCTGCTTCCCACTTCTCTCCTCCAGATAAAGGTCATTCAGACAGTTGTCATGTCCACACCTCTTTCATAGACACACTTTCACACTCTGCTGCTACTCTGTTTATTATATATCGTGATTGCCAAGTCACTTTTACCCTTGCCTAACATGTATTGATTCGGTACCGGTACTCATTGTATACAGTCACGTTATTATTTTATTGCGTTACTATTTCCTTTTGTATTTTTTGCTAAATGTATCTTAGTTTTTAGCTCTGCGTTGTTGGGAAAGGGCTCGTGAGTAAGAAATTCATTGTAAAGTCTGTCCCTTTTCTTGGCGTGTGTGACAAATAAAATTAGGTCACTGGTTCAGACTCCTCTTAGGTCACTGGGTCAGACCCCTCTCAGGTCACTGGGTTGTTCACTACCATTCACTGGGTCAGACCCCTCTCAGGTCACTGGGTCAGACCCTGCTCTGGTACAGTAGTTGTTCACTACCATTCAGCTGTGCCTCAGCTCTGTGGTCAGATGTTACCTTGTCGGCTCTGGGTTTTGAACTAACAACCTTTTGGTTTACTGGCCCAATGCTCTAACCGATAGGCTACCTGCCACCCAGTGGAGTGTTTGGCTTTACGTCTTGTTGTTGTTACGTATTAGGTAGTACATCATTGAATTAAGTTTAAAGCTTGCTGTTCCAAAATGCACTGTGAAGTTCATTGCGTCCATAGACATTGGGCAAGCCCCTTTAAACTAACAGGAAAACGTGGTTATTAACCAACCTCCCACTGTTTCTGGCTGTATCCTGGTGACCACTAGCAACCACAACAACAGTCCTGATGATAACAGGTGGGGTGCGTCTCCAATGGCACCCTGTTCCCTATATAGTGCACTACTTCTGAGCAGAGCCCTGATTAGTAGTGCACTACTTCTGAGCAGAGCCCCGATTAGTAGTGCACTACTTCTGAGCAGAGCCCCGATTAGTAGTGCACTACTTCTGAGCAGGGCCCCGATTAGTAGTGCACTACTTCTGAGCAGGGCCCTGATTAGTAGTGCACTACTTCTGAGCAGGGCCCTGATTAGTAGTGCACTACTTCTGAGCAGGGCCCTGATTAGTAGTGCACTACTTCTGAGCAGGGCCCTGATTAGTAGTGCACTACTTCTGAGCAGGGCCCTGATTAGTAGTGCACTACTTCTGAGCAAAGCCCTGATTAGTAGTGCACTACTTCTGAGCAAAGCCCTGATTAGTAGTGCACTACTTCTGAGCAAAGCCCTGATTAGTAGTGCACTACTTCTGAGCAAAGCCGTGATCAGTAGTGCACTACTTCTGAGCAAAGCCCTGATCAGTAGTGCACGATAAAGGGAATAAGGTGCCATTGTTAAGACGTAGATATAGAGGCAACCAGGATAACAGAGTGACATCATTCACAAATCAACACTCACAGTAGTGACTTTGGTGTAATAGTGGTATGGCAAACACAGTAATAAATCCACAGTTCTATTAACACACACGGAACATAACCTCTTCACAGGAATATAGAGGTTATTTGTAAACAACTGTCTTTGCACCTGTTATTAATGTTATTCATGGTATTATGTTATTATTGGTATTATGTTATTCGGTTATTTATGTTTTTAATGGTATGTTATTAATGGTATTAGGTTATTAATGTTTTTAATGTTATTATGTTATTGATGTTATGAATGTTATTATGGTATTATTGGTGTTATGTTATTCGGCTATTTATGTTTTTAACGTTATTATGTTATTAATGGTATTATGTTATTAATGTTATTGTATTATTAATGTGATTAATGTTATTATGTTTTTAATGTTATTATGTATTTAAGGTTGTTATGTTATTATGGTATTGATGTTATTAATATTATTATGTTATTCATGTTATTATGCTGTTAACGTTATTAATGTTATTGTGATATGTCATTAATGTTATTATGTTATGTTACTAATGTTATAATGTTGTTAATGTTATTGTATTATTAATGTGATTAATGGTGTTATGTTTTTATGTTTTTAATATTATATTTTTAATGTTATTATGTTGTTATTGATGTTATTGTTATCAATTTTATTGTTATTAATGGTATTAATGTTATGTTAGTGATATTATCAATGTTATTATGTTAATGTAATTAATGTTATTATGTTATTGGTATTAATGTCATTATGTTATTAATGGTGTTATGTTATTAATGTTATTGTGTTATTACGTTAATGTTATTATGTTGTTAGGTTATTGATGTTGTTAATGTTATTATGTTGTTAATGTTATTATGTTATTGATCTTGTTAATGTTATTATGATATAAATGGTATTATGTCATTATGTTAATGTTATTAATGTTATTATGGTATTATGTTATTATGTTAATGACATTAATGGCATTAATGTTATTATGTTATTAATGTTGTTAATGTTATTAATGGTGCTAATGTTGTCGATGTTATTCGTGTTATTATATTATTATGTTATCAATGTTATTATGTTATTATGTTAATGTTATTAATGTTATTATGTTATTGTTGTTAATGTTACTAATGTTATGATGGTATTAACATTATTAATGTTATTGTGTTAATGTTATTATGTTATTTATGTTATTAATATCACTAATGGTATTAGTGTTATTAATGGTATTAATGGTAATAATGGCATTCATGTTATTATGTTATTAATGTTATTAATGTTATTGTCATTATGTTATTAATGTCAATGTTATTATGTTATTAATGTTATTAATTGTGTTAATATTGTCGATGTTGTCGATGTTATTATGTTATTAATGTTGTTATATTATTATGTTATCTATGTTATTATGTTATTATGTTAATGTTATTAATGTTATGATGGTATTAACATTATTAATGTTATTGTGTTAATGTTATTATGTTATTTATGTTATTAATATCACTAATGGTATTAATGTTATGTTATTATGCTATTAGTGTTATTAATGGTAATAATGGCATTAATGTTATTATGTTATTAATGTTATTGTCATTATGTTGTTAATGTCAATGTTATTATGTTATTAATGTTATTGTGTTAATATTGTCGATGTTGTCGATGTTATTATGTTATTAATGTTGTTATATTATTATGTTATCAATGTTATTATGTTAATGTTATTAATGTTATTATGTTATTGTGTTGTTATATTATTATGTTATCAATGGTATTATGTTATTATGTTAATGTTATTAATGTTATTATGTTATTGTTGTTATTGTTGTTAATGTTACTAATGTTATGATGGTATTAACATTATTAATGTTATTGTGTTAATGTTATTATGTTATTTATGTTATTAATATCACTAATGGTATTAATGTTATGTTATTATGCTATTAGTGTTATTAATGGTAATAATGGCATTAATGTTATTATGTTATTAATGTTATTGTCATTATGTTATTAATGTCAATGTTATTATGTTATTAATGTTATTAATTGTGTTAATATTGTCGATGTTGTCGATGTTATTAATGTCAATGTTATTAATGTTATTAATTGTGTTAATATTGTCGATGTTGTCGATGTTATTATGTTACTAATGTTGTTATATTATTATGTTATCAATGTTATTATGTTAATGTTATTAATATTATTATGTTATTATGTTATTGTGTTGTTATATTATTATGTTATCAATGTTATTATGTTATTATGTTAATGTTATTAATGTTATTATGTTATTGTTGTTAATGTTACTAATGTTATGATGGTATTAACATTATTAATGTTATTGTGTTAATGTTATTATGTTATTTATGTTATTAATATCACTAATGGTATTAATGTTATGTTATTATGCTATTAGTGTTATTAATGGTAATAATGGCATTAATGTTATTATGTTAATGTTATTGTCATTATGTTATTAATGTCAATGTTATTATGTTATTAATGTTATTAATTGTGTTAATATTGTCGATGTTGTCGATGTTATTATGTTATTAATGTTGTTATATTATTATGTTATCAATGTTATTATGTTAATGTTATTAATATTATTATGTTATTATGTTATTGTGTTGTTATATTATTATGTTATCAATGTTATTATGTTATGTTAATGTTATTTATGTTATTTATGTTATTATGTTGTTAATGTTGTTAATGGTGTTAATGTTGTCGATGTTGTCGATGTTATTATGCTATTAATGTTGTTATATTATTATGTTATCAATGTTATTATGTTATTATGTTAATGCTATTAATGTTATTATGTTATTGTTGTTAATGTTATTATGTTATTTATGTTATTAATATCACTAATGGTATTAATGTTATTATGCTATTAGTGGTATTAATGTTATTATGTTATTAATGTTATTGTCATTATGTTATTAATGTCAATGTTATCATGTTATTAAATGTATTATGTTATTAAAGTTATTAACGGTGTTATGTTATTAGGTATTTTATGTTATGAATGTCATTATGTTAATGGTATTATGTTATTAGGTTATTAATGTTATTATGTTATTAATGTTATTATGTTATCAATGTTATTATGTTATTAATGTTGTTAATGTTGTTAATGTTATTAATGGTGTTAATGTTGTCGATGTTATTATGCTATTAATGTTGTTATATTATTATGTTATTATGTTATCAATGTTATTATGTTATTATGTTATTAATGTTGTTAATGTTATTAATGGTGTTAATGTTGTCGATGTTATTATGCTATTAATGTTGTTATATTATTATGTTATCAATGTTATTATGTTATTATGTTAATGCTATTAATGTTATTATGTTATTATGTTATTGTTGTTAATGTTATTATGTTATGTTATTAATATCACTAATGGTATTAATGTTATTATGCTATTAGTGTTGTTAATGTTATTAATGGTAATAATGGTATTAATGTTATTATGTTATTAATGTTATTGTCATTATGTTATTAATGTCAATGTTATTATGTTATTAAATGTATTATGTTATTAAAGTTATTAACGGTGTTATGTTATTAGGTATTTTATGTTATTAATGTCATTATGTTAATGTTATTATGTCATTATGTTATTAATGTTATTATGTCATTATGTTTTAAACATTATTATGTTATTATGTTATTAATGTTATTATGTTATTGATGGTATTGATGTTATTATGTTATTGATGTTATTAATGTTATTATGTTATTGATGTCATTATGTTATTATGTTATTAATGTTATTGTGTTATTAATGTGATTAATGTTTTTAATGTTATTATGTTTTTTATGTTATTATGCTATTCTGTTATTACTGTTATTAATGTTATAATGTTATTAATCTTATTTATGTTATTAATCTTATTATGCTATACTGTTATTCATTTTATTATTTTATTAATGTTATTAATTGTATAAATGTTATTATTGTTATTATGTTATGTAAAAACAGACAAGGAAGAAATATACTGCTTTTGACCTTATTTGACCTTTATTTATCCAGGTTAGTCTCTCTGATACAACGTCTCTTTTGAAAGAGGACTAGTAATGTGGGGAGAAAAAAATTATGATTTAGATGATGGCGGACGTTAATCTATGACTGAAGGGTATGGGATAAGGTCGTGACTCGTGCTGTAATGATTTGGGAGGAAGGAAAGTGACACCAAGTAACACTTAGAGCCATGCTGGACTCTTTCAGCCCTCTGAGTCTGTTACAGAGTGGACCACATCTCTTATAAAAAAAACTTTACAAAATGGGGCCCTTGTAAAATAATATTATAAATGTAGCAAATCAGCTTTAGAAATGTCACTTTAGAAATGAACCCGCTTAATAGCTAACTTCTGGGATAGAAAACAAAGAGTTCCCAAGTCCACTGACCAACCATTAAAGGATGTGAGTTTTATTGAGCCCCATAGTGGAGTAATCTGGAAGTCATGTAATGCTGTGTATCCAGAAACTGACCCACTGTCGAGGAGGGGGTGGTACTTCCTATTTCCCTCAGCTGAACATTTCGTGTGACGACAGTGTGTCTTTACCACTGTGGGGTATTATGGTGCTTTACTGCAATCCATAAATTGATTTTGGGGATTATGGCTGGTTCTTTTTGGGTTGTGGTTTAAGATCGAGGCCTAGATAGAGAAAGAATGGGTTTGTTCTCTTGGTGGCTCATAGGAAATCCCAAAATGATTTTGTGGGTCACAGCACCAATAGGTTTGGGAACCACTATCTTGGTCTACTTCTCAATTAAAAGAAAGGTGAGTAAAGTATCACAACACATGACCACAATTATGTGGACACCTTCTCGTATAACATCTCATTCCAAAATAATGGCATTAATATAAAGTTGGTCCCCCCATTGCTGCTATAACAGCCTCCACTCTTCTGGGAAGGCTTTCCACTAGATGTTGGAACATTGCTGCTATAACAGCCTCCACTCTTCTGGGAAGGCTTTCCACTAGATGTTGGAACATTGCTGCTATAACAGCCTCCACTCTTCGGGGAAGGCTTTCCACTAGATGTTGGAACGTTGCTGCTATAACAGCCTACACTCTTCTGAGAAGGCTTTCCACTAGATGTTGGAACATTGCTGCCAGGACTTGCTTCCATTCAACTACAAGAGCATTATTGAGGTCGGGCACAGATGTTGGGCGATTAGGCCTGGCTCGCTGTCGGCGTTCCAATTCATTACAAAGGTGTTCAATGGGGTTGAGGTCGGGGCTCTTTGCAGGCCAGTCAAGTTCTTCCACACCGATCTCGACAAATAATTTCTGTATTGACTTCGCTTTGTGCGCAGGGGGATTGTCATGCTGAAACAGGAAAGGGCCTTCCCCAAACTGTTGCCACAAATTTGGAAGCACAGGATCATCTAGAATGTCATTGTATGCTGTAGCATTAAGATTTCCCTTCACTGGAACTAATGAAAAACAGCCCCAGACCATTATTCCTCCTTCACCAAACTTTACAGTTGGCACTATGCATTCAGGCAGGTAGCGTTCTCCTGGCATCCGCCAAACCCGGATTCGTTTGTTGTACTGCCAGATGGTGAAGCGTGATTCATCACTCCAGAAAACGTGTTTCCACTGCTCCAGGGTCCAATGGCCTTCCAGCCAATGCTTGGCATTGCGCATGGTGATCTTGTGTGGCTGGTCGGCTATGGAAACCCATTTCATGAAGCTCCCGACGAACAGTTCTTGTGCTGACGTTGCTTCAAGAGGCAGTTTGGAACTGGTTGTGAGTGTTTCAGAAACTCTGCAGTCCCGTTCTGCGAGCTTGTGTGGCTTACCAATTCGGGGCTGAGTTGTTGTTGCTCCTAGATATTTCCACTTCACAATAACAGCACTTACAGTTGACCGGCGCAGCTCTAGCAGGGCAGAATTTTGGCGAACTGACTTGTTGGGAAGGTGGCATCCTATGACGGGGTCACGGTGAAAGTCACTGAGCTCTTCAGGTCGGGCCTTTCTACTGCCAATGTTTGTCTATGGAGATTGCATGGCTGTGTGCTCGATTTTTTTTTTATACACCTGTCAGAAATGTGGCTGAAATAGCCGAATCCACCATTTTTAATAGAATAATTGGCAAATGTTGCACAATCCAGGTGTGGAAAGCTCTTAGAGACTTATCCAGAAAGACTCACAGCTGTAATTTCTGCAAATGGTGAGGATACAAAAAATTGTCTTAGGGGTGTTTTCACTTTGTCATTATGGGGTATTGTGTGTAGATGGGTGAGAAAACAAATCTATTTAATCCATTTTGAATTCAGGCTGTAACACAACAAAGTCAAGGGGTGTAAATACTTTCTGAAAGCACTGTATTTGTGGGGTGGGAAAAATCTACCCCTGGAAGCCTAGGTGAGAATGAAACAGGAGGCTATTTCTTTCTGTGCGTGTGACTGACTGTCCTCGTGTACATCTCGTTAGCACTGAGGTACACGCCTGCATCAGACACTTATCTAATTGTGTGTTTTTTCCTGATTGTAGGTTCATGCAGTTCGTGGCTATACATGTCTGAGCCAATCCTCCATCTACACTCTCTGTCTCTCTCTCTCCCCCTCTCCCCCTCCTCTGTCTCTTTTTCTCTCCTCTTTCTTTCTCCCCCTCTCTCTCCTCTTTCCTTCTCCTCATCCCCCTCCCTTTCTCTCAGACCTACGTAGGTATTAAGCCCAGGGGCGATAGTAAATAGCAGAAGTGACATTGGAACATTGTTCCTTGAGACGACTCCAAATGCGTGAGGGAAACCAAGGGCAGAAGGCAGTTCAACATAAACATCCCTCCCAATCCCATAGCAGAAGGCAGTTCAACATAAACATCTCTCCCAATCCCATAGCAGAAGGCAGTTCCACATAAACATCTCTCCCAATCCCATAGCAGAAGGCAGTTCAACATAAACATCTCTCCCAATCCCATAGCAGAAGGCAGTTCAACATAAACATCCCTCCCAATCCCATAGCAGAAGGCAGTTCAACATAAACATCTCTCCCAATCCCATAGCAGAAGGCAGTTCCACATAAACATCTCTCCCAATCCCATAGCAGAAGGCAGTTCAACATAAACATCTCTCCCAATCCCATAGCAGAAGGCAGTTCAACATAAACATCTCTCCCAATCCCATAGCAGAAGGCAGTTCAACATAAACATCTCTCCCAATCCCATAGCAGAAGGCAGTTCAACATAAACATCTCTCCCAATCCCATAGCAGAAGGCAGTTCAACATAAACATCTCTCCCAATCCCATAGCAGAAGGCAGTTCAACATAAACATCTCTCCCAATCCCATAGCAGAAGGCAGTTCAACATAAACATCTCTCCCAATCCCATAGCAGAAGGCAGTTCCACATAAACATCTCTCCCAATCCCATAGCAGAAGGCAGTTCAACATAAACATCTCTCCCAATCCCATAGCAGAAGGCAGTTCCACATAAACATCCCTCCCAATCCCATAGCAGAAAATACAAATAAAAAACAAAAAACAGAAATGAGAAACAATCCTTGTGATTCTGACAAGTCTTTATACTCACTCATACTCAGGAACATGAAAACATCCTTGATGAAATTAGGCTCCGTTTCTGCTAGATGCCCAACAATGACACGTATAAAACAAGGTCTGGAATTGTTGGAAACCCCCACTGTGTTGAGTGAAGTGGAGAAAGAAATCAGTCTGAATTGTTGTTCATCTTGGAAATGGATGCATCCCAAATGACGCCGTATTCCCTATAGAGCTCTGGTAAAAAGTAGTGCACTACATAGGCAATAGGGTACATTTGGGACGTACACCTATTGTGTTGAGTGAAGTGGAGAGACAATCAGTGGGATTTTATGTCTGTCCCAATGGCATTTAGACTGCAGGACATTTATGGAAATGCGAGATGTATCTCCTTGGATGTGTATCTATGGCAGAGAGACATGCTGGGAACGTGGGCCAGGTAGGTGACCTGTATGGATGTATCTCCTGGGACATGTATCTATGGCAGAGCGCCATGCTGGAAATGGGGGCTAGGTAGGTGACCTTTATAAATGGTAGATGACCTTTATGGATGGCAGGTGACCTTTATGGATGGTAGATGACCTTTATGGATGGTAGATGACCTTTATGGATGGTAGATGACCTTTATGGATGGTAGATGACCTTTATGGATGGCAGGTGACCTTTATGGATGGCAGGTGACCTTTATGGATGGTAGATGACCTTTATGGATGGTAGATGACCTTTATGGATGGCAGGTGACCTTTATGGATGGTAGATGACCTTTATGGATGGTAGATGACCTTTATGGATGGTAGGTGACCTTTATGGATGGTAGATGACCTTTATGGATGGTAGATGCCATTTTTGTGGATGGTAGATGACCTTTATGGATGGTACATGACCTTTTATGGATGGTACATGACCTTTACGGATGGTACATGACCTTTATGGATGGTACATGACCTTTATGGATGGTACATGACCTTTACGGATGGTAGATGACCTTTACGGATGGTAGATGACCTTTACGGATGGTAGGTGACTTTTACGGATGGTAGGTGACTTTTACGGATGGTTGGTGACATTTACGGATGGTTGATGACATTTATGGATGGTTGATGACCTTTATGGATGGTGTGTGTGTTTCTATATTGGAATGCCGCTGCTTAAAATCCCCTTAATATGCTTTTGAAAATCACTCACTCACTGGATATTGAATCAGGGTTGCACAGCAGTTAAATGTATGACTACAGATCACCTATACATACATGACATCAATCCAGCTGAGGAGACAAGTACACATACACAGACACACACGCGCTGCTGTCTCTTTCAAACCACTGTGATGGATATGTGACACTCAGTGAACCGTTTACACCCCTGTTTCCATGCAGTTTGGAACATAGCTGTCGTACAAGTATTGTGATGTAACAGGACTGTCCTTTTTCCCAGCGTTGTTGAGGACATTATAGCTGGCCTACTCTTTCTGGTGGAAAAACACAATGTACGGTTTCCTTGACAGCAGGGAGCAGATGCTGTTTGAGTTATAGCCAAACTATCACGTCCTTTATCTACAGGCATCCGCAGCACTTGTCTGACTTATAACAGCATTTCAGCTGCTGTATCTCAGAGTAGGAGTGCTGATTTAGGATCAATTTTGTTATTTCGATCACAACGAATAAGATTACATCCTGGACTAGCACTACTCTGAGATGCTTGATACGTACAGACCGTCCAGCCGAGTGTATCCATCTATTACAGGTCTGAGGGACACTCTTAGAAAAAACGGTTCCAAAAGAGGCTCTTCGGATGTCCCCATACAATAACCTTTTTTGGTTCCAGGTAGAACCCTTTTGGATTTCATGTAGAACCCTCTGTGGAAAAGGTTCTACATGGAACCCAAAAGGGTTCTTCTACCTAGTATCATAAAGGGTTCTACAAAGGGGAAGCTGAAGAACCCTTTTTAGGTTCTAGATAGCACTTCTCTTTAAGAGTGTAGATAATATAACGAGTAAAATATTGATTACGCTATCCCTGGCAACAAGATCTCACAGTCTCTCTTCAGCAATTGACGTTTGTCCAGGAGGGAAAAAACATCACATTTCGATGGTTAAGTTTAGGCATTAATTCCGACTGGTCAAGATAAGAGTTAAGGTTTTGAAAATAAACAGAATTGTTTTGTTTTTTTAACTAGTGCCTAGTACTGGAATTGAACCCACGATCCTCAGAATCGGAGTGTGCGTATCAAGCCCTTCTAGATGGTAATAGACGCTAACAGTGCCCCTAGTGGACTGTACTGATGACATTTCCTAGCGTCCTGGGGACCTTGACAATCATTGAAGTTGATCTGGTGTGACCTGAAAAACCTTTCACCAAATAATTTCACCATCAGAACAGAAGTTAGATGGAATCGACAGCTCTGCCTCTGAGCTGCCAAATTACCAGATGATTCACATTCAGAACAACCAGAGTTATTTTTTTTCCAATACACTGCCGGGTTCTGGAATGCAAATTACATTGTCTGTGGAACGGCGGAGTCCTATTGAAAAGAAGCTTGGCACAGAATTACCTTCTAATTGTCTAACAGGCTGATGGAACCAAGTCAAGAAAACATTCTTATATTTTGACTTCATATAACACCATGCAGAGTGGCTTGTGACAACACATTCCTGTTCCTCAGTGCAGACTGAGTCCAACCTAAGGTCTGTCCAGGGCACAGTCAAGTCTTGGGTGAACACACCGATGGCTTTTTTATTAGGTATTAGAGAGGGAGGAGGAAGGAGGCGGGAGGGGTGAGTTACTGAAATACCTGTACAGGTGGTCAACGACAGGTCTGTCCCTCACATCAGATATACTTCAGCACAGTAAAGTGATGCTGAAACAAGAATGGCGTGACAGGGCGACCAATTGTGTGAGCCCGCTGTGCTACAGTCAAGGCATTAGCTCAGGGAACTAATGTAAATCTTCATGTCTCAGACAGTTTGCGTTTCTCACGTCCAGTAAAGGGATGTACCCAGATGCCTGCTGCAGCTGGATACTGTACTGTAATACTGCTGTAGCTGTGGATACTGTACTGTAATACTGCTGTAGCTGTGGATACTGTACTGTAATACTGCTGTAACTGTGGATACTGTACTGTAATACTGCTGCAACTGTGGATACTGTACTGTAATACTGCTGCAGCTGGATACTGTACTGTAATACTGCTGTAGCTGTGGATACTGTACTATACAACTGCTGCAGCTGTGCATACTGTACTGTAATACTGCTGTAGCTGTGGATACTGCACTATAAAACTGCTGTAGCTGTGGATACTGTACTGTAATACTGCTGCAGCTGGATACTGTACTGTAATACTGCTGTAGCTGTGGAGCTGTACTATAAAACTGCTGCAGCTGTGCATACTGTACTGTAATACTGCTGTAGCTGGATACTGTACTGTAATACTGCTGTAGCTGTGGATACTGTACTATACAACTGCTGCAGCTGTGCATACTGTACTGTAATACTGCTGTAGCTGTGGATACTGCACTATAAAACTGCTGTAGCTGTGGATACTGTACTGTAATACTGCTGCAGCTGGATACTGTACTGTAATACTGCTGTAGCTGTGGAGCTGTACTATAAAACTGCTGCAGCTGTGCATACTGTACTGTAATACTGCTGTAGCTGTGGATACTGTACTGTAATACTGCTGCAGCTGGATACTGTACTGTAATACTGCTGTAGCTGTGGATACTGTACTATAAAACTGCTGCAGCTGTGCATACTGTACTGTAATACTGCTGTAGCTGTGGATACTGTACTATAAAACTGCTGTAGCTGTGGATACTGTACTGTAATACTGCTGCAGCTGGATACTGTACTGTAATACTGCTGTAGCTGTGGATACTGTACTGTAATACTGCTGTAGCTGTGGATACTGTACTGTAATACTGCTGTAACTGTGGATACTGTACTGTAATACTGCTGCAACTGTGGATACTGTACTGTAATACTGCTGCAGCTGGATACTGTACTGTAATACTGCTGTAGCTGTGGATACTGTACTATACAACTGCTGCAGCTGTGCATACTGTACTGTAATACTGCTGTAGCTGTGGATACTGCACTATAAAACTGCTGTAGCTGTGGATACTGTACTGTAATACTGCTGCAGCTGGATACTGTACTGTAATACTGCTGTAGCTGTGGAGCTGTACTATAAAACTGCTGCAGCTGTGCATACTGTACTGTAATACTGCTGTAGCTGGATACTGTACTGTAATACTGCTGTAGCTGTGGATACTGTACTATACAACTGCTGCAGCTGTGCATACTGTACTGTAATACTGCTGTAGCTGTGGATACTGCACTATAAAACTGCTGTAGCTGTGGATACTGTACTGTAATACTGCTGCAGCTGGATACTGTACTGTAATACTGCTGTAGCTGTGGAGCTGTACTATAAAACTGCTGCAGCTGTGCATACTGTACTGTAATACTGCTGTAGCTGTGGATACTGTACTGTAATACTGCTGCAGCTGGATACTGTACTGTAATACTGCTGTAGCTGTGGATACTGTACTATAAAACTGCTGCAGCTGTGCATACTGTACTGTAATACTGCTGTAGCTGTGGATACTGTACTATAAAACTGCTGTAGCTGTGGATACTGTACTGTAATACTGCTGCAGCTGGATACTGTACTGTAATACTGCTGTAGCTGTGGATACTGTACTGTAATACTGCTGTAGCTGTGGATACTGTACTGTAATACTGCTGTAGCTGTGGATACTGTACTGTAATATTGCTGTAGCTGGATACTGTACTGTATTACTGCTGTAGCTGTGGATACTGTACTGTAAAACTTCTGCAGATGGATACTGTACTGTAATACTGCTGGATACTGTACTGTAATACTGCTGCATATGGATACTGTACTGTAATACTGCTGGATACTGTACTGTAGTGCTGCTGCAGCTGGATACTGTACTTTAATACTTCTGCAGATGGACACTGTACTGTAACACTTCTGCAGATGGATACTGTACTGTAATACTGCTGGATACTGTACTTTAATACTGCTGCAGATGGATGCTGTACTGTAATACTGTTGGATACTGTACTTTAATGCTGCTGCAGATGGATACTGTACTATAATACTGCTGCATATGGATACTGTACTGTAATACTGCTGGATACTGTACTTCAATGCTGCTGCAGATGGATAATGTACTGTAATACTGCTGCAGATGGAGAATGTACTGTAATACTGCTGCAGATGGATACTGTACTGTAATACTGCTGCAGATGGATCCTGTACTGTAATATCACTGGATACTGTACTTTAATTATTCTGCAGATGGATACTGTACTGTAATACTGCTGCAGATGGATACTGTACTGTAATATTGCTGCAGATGGATGCTATACGGTAATACTACAGCAGATGATACTGTACTGTAATACTGCTGCAGATGGATACTGTACTGTAATACTGCTGGATATTGTACTTTAATACTGCTGCAGATGGATACTGTACTGTAATACTGCTGCAGCTGGAAATTGTACTGTAATGCTAGAATTGACAGGTTATTTTGTAAACACCATCAAGTGACACATGAGTATACTCTACGGGAAATGGGGGTGTTTACTAAATTTCTCCCCTCTATCAGGAAGTAAGGGTTTTTACTGTATTTCTCCCCTCTCCTCTCTATAGCTGGTATTATATTGTAATAGTCATTAGTTCAGGTTAATAGGAGCTGTGAGGTTATAATCCCGGTCCTGGATGCCCTGGATGCCCTGGATGTCCTGGATGCCTCGGATGCCCTGGATGCCCTGGATGCCCTGGATGTCCTGGATGTCCTGGATGTCCTGGATGCCCTGGATGTCCTGGATGCCCTGGATGCCCTGGATGCCCTGGATGTCCTTGATTTCCTGGATGCCCTAAATGTCCTGGATGTCCTGGATGTCCTGCAAGTCCTGGATGCCCTGCATGTCCTGCATGTCCTGTATGCCCTGCATGTCCTGTATGCCCTGGATGTCCTGTATGCCCTGGATGCCCTGGATGTCCTGGATGCCCTGGATGTCCTGGATGCCCTGGATGTCCTGCATGTCCTGCATGTCCTGGATGCCCTGGATGTCCTGTATGCCCTGTATGCCCTGTATGCCATGGATGTCCTGGATGGCCTGTATGCCCTGGATTTCCTGTATGCCCTGGATTTCCTGGATGTCCTGGATGCCCTGTATGCCCTGTATGACCTGGATGTCCTGGATGTCCTAAATGTCCTCAGGCAAACTGTCGCAAACTGTCACCCAGCTGGGGACCCCAATGAAAATAACACACATACATTCCACTGCTTGGGCATGCAGTAATGCTTAACTATACAGTACAGTAATAATTCGTAATGCACTTTCTAATGCAACCTAGAATACCAGTACAGTAACTAGACCACCAGTATAGTAACTAGACTACCAGTTCAGTAACTAGACTACCAGTATAGTAACTAGATCACCAGTATAGAAACTAGACTACCAGTACAGTAACTAGACTACCAGTACAGTAACTAGACTACCAGTTCAGTAACTAGACTACCAGTTCAGTAACTAGACCACCAGTACAGTAACTAGACCACCAGTATAGTAACTAGACCACCAGTACAGTAACTAGACCATCAGTACAGTAACTAGACTACCAGTTTAGTAACTAGACTACCAGTTCAGTAACTAGACCACCAGTACAGTAACTAGACCACCAGTACAGTAACTAGACTACCAGTTCAGTAACTAGACCACCAGTACAGTAACTAGACTACCAGTTCAGTAACTAGACCACCAGTACAGTAACTAGACTACCAGTACAGTAACTAGACTACCAGTATAGTAACTAGACTACCAGTACAGTAACTAGACTACCAGTATAGTAACTAGACTACCAGTTCAGTAACTAGACTACCAGTTCAGTAACTAGACCACCAGTACAGTAACTAGACCACCAGTACAGTAACTAGACCACCAGTACAGTAACTAGACTACCAGTTTAGTAACTAGACTACCAGTTCAGTAACTAGACTACCAGTACAGTAACTAGACCACCAGTACAGTAACTAGACCACCAGTACAGTAACTAGACTACCAGTACAGTAACTAGACTACCAGTTCAGTAACTAGACCACCAGTACAGTAACTAGACTACCAGTACAGTAACTAGACTACCAGTATAGTAACTAGACTACCAGTACAGTAACTAGACTACCAGTATAGTAACTAGACTACCAGTTCAGTAACTAGACTACCAGTTCAGTAACTAGACCACCAGTATAGTAACTTTGGAGACCCAAAGTTATTTGTGGGAAAATATACATTATTTGTAGCTCATGAGAAAGCCAGCAAGAAAATATGTACAATTACATGTCCTCGTTGACTCCTAAAGACTCTCCATAGAGATCATTCAGAACTCCATATCTTTCATTCAGAACTCCATATCTTTCCCTGGTATGCCCCGGCAGACCTCCACCAGTTACTGAACAGAGTATAGTTTTCCACACCATTAATAATACTCAACACCTGGGGACCACCAGATAGACAGCATGATACACCACACAACAGGTTATCACCACAACACGTCTAACCACAGGCAGGTATTGATTAGCACAGGCTTTTAGTTATTCTCACTGGTACGGGGGAATTCCACAAATATAACACTCACTGTACCAGGGCCTGCAGAAGCAGAGGTGACCAGAGCTCTTGGGTTTGTCTGTTAAAACCTCTTAGGGATCCGATCCCGTTAGCGGGGCTCGTTTTCGGAGCAAACAAAGCGCAGCAAATTCAAAATAAGAATTTGTCACATTTATCATTCGTCAATATAAAAGTGTTGCATAGCCATCAAAAGCTATGCTTCTTGGCAATATCACAGCGTTGTCAGATTTAAAAAAGGCTTTACGGCGAAAGCACAACATTTGATTGTTTGAGGATAGCACCCCACATATTTTCTACATTAGCATAAATTCATATCCAGCGCAGGTCTCAAAATCAATGTCACAGCTAACATAAATTGCTTACCTTTTGAAGAACGTCTGCTGAGGGCTTCCCAAGTGTCCAAACAAGAGAATCCATGGTTCTTTTGTTAGAAAAGTCATTTATTATATCCATAAATCTCAGTTTGGTTGGCACGTTATGTTCAGCTACTCCACCACCATTGCCAGTCTACTCGCCCGTTGTACAGTGAAGAGAACGCGTTCAAATTATACCTGTCAACTTTTCCCAAACAAATCAAATATCATTAATAATGCATCCTTAGGTATCCTTTTATGAAATAATAGTGATCATATTTTACACGGATTGTAACCGAAACCTTATAAAAAGAAAAGAAAGCTGGGCGCATTCACGTTCTCGTGACCCGGGCACTCTTGTTTACCTTTTCTCCTTTCTGCAGTCTTTCTTCTTCTGTATGGTTCTCCTCAGGGCTATTGCCTCCAGACACTGTCCAGAGACTGTTGACATCCAGTGGAACCCATAGGTACTGCAACCAGTGTCCTATCTAAATAGAATTTCTTATAACAGCCATTCAAAGAGAGCAAAGGTCAAAAGAATTTCCCGGACAGAAATCTCTCGGGTTTTTGCCTGTTATATCAATTCTGTTATACCCACAGACATTATCTTAACGGTTTTAGAAACTTCAGAGTGTTTTCTATCCAATAGTACTAATTATGTGTATATCCTAGTTTCTGGCCTGAGTGGCAGGCATTTTACTTTGGGCACGTCAGACAGGCGAAAATTCTAAAAATGGGACCCTAGCTTAATTTGTTAGATGTCCTTGAAGAGGAGGCATCTCATGTCCTTGAAGAGGAAAGAGAAGCACCTTTGTCTGCCTGCCTGCCTGTCTGTCAGCCTGTCTGCCTGTCTAGCTGTCTGTCTGCCAGTCTGTCTGTCTGCCAGTCTTTCTGTCTGTTGTTCTGTCTGTCATTCATTCATTCATTCTGTCTGTCTGCCTGTCGTTCTGTCTGTCTGTCATTCTGTCTGCCTGCCAGTCTGTCTGTGGTTCTGTCTGTGGTTCTGTCTGCCTGTGTCTCTGCCTGCCTGTCTGTCTGTCTGCCTGTCTGTCTGTCTGTCTGTGTCTGTATCAATCCCAATGCCCCAACAAAATATGAGTCAATCTCTTGTTGGACCAACAGTTTTCCTGAAAGTAGTCAGAACAGTCAGATTGTTGTGAGTGGCAATGAATCATTTACCCAAGTCATGAGCAGACCCATCCTTTTATTGCAGAAGTGCAAGACATCATTCATCAGTAATGAACATGACCTTAAAGTCAAGTTCTCGGCCTTGACTTGTAGAGATGTAAAAATGGCAACTGATCAAGGTCTCTGATGACAAACCTCTCCACCTCTAGTCCCAAAACACTGATCCACAATGTGGTTTGCCTGACTGTTAGGACAGAAGAAATATGGGTTCACACACACACACACACACACAGAGAGAGAGAGAGAGAGAGAGAGAGAGAGAGAGAGAGAGAGAGAGAGAGAGAGAGAGAGAGAGAGAGAGAGAGAGAGAGAGAGAGAGAGAGAGAGAGAGAGAGAGAGAGAGAGAGAGAGAGAGAGAGAGAGAGAGAGAGAGAGAGAGAGAGAGAGAGAGAGAGAGAGAGAGAGAGAGAGAGAGAGAGAGAGAGAGAGAGAGAGAGAGTAATTCCTATTGAATTACTACGTAGCGCCTACACACTAGTGCCTACACAATTCCTATTGAATTACTACGTAGCGCCTACACATTAGTGCCTACACAATTCCTATTGAATTACTACGTAGCGCCTACACAATAGTGCCTACACAATTCCTATTGAATTACTACGTAGCGCCTACACATTAGTGCCTACACAATTCCTATTGAATTACTACGTAGTGCCTACACATTAGTGCCTACACATTAGTGCCTAGACAATTCCTACTGAATTACTACGTAGCGCCTACACATTAGTGCCTACACATTAGTGCCTACACAATTCCTATTGAATTACTACGTAGTGCCTACACATTAGTGCCTACACATTAGTGCCTACACAATTCCTATTGAATTACTACGTAGCGCCTACACATTAGTGCCTACACAATTCCTATTGAATTACTACGTAGCGCCTACACAATAGTGCCTACACAATTCCTATTGAATTACTACGTAGCGCCTACACATTAGTGCCTACACAATTCCTATTGAATTACTACGTAGTGCCTACACATTAGTGCCTACACATTAGTGCCTAGACAATTCCTACTGAATTACTACGTAGCGCCTACACATTAGTGCCTACACATTAGTGCCTACACAATTCCTATTGAATTACTACGTAGTGCCTACACATTAGTGCCTACACATTAGTGCCTACACAATTCCTATTGAATTACTACGTAGTGCCTACACATTAATGCCTAGACAATTCCTACTGAATTACTACGTAGCGCCTACACATTAGTGCCTACACATTAGTGCCTACACAATAGTGCCTACACAATTCCTATTGACTTACTACGTAGCACCTACACAATAGTGCCTACACAATTCCTATTGAATTACTACGTAGCGCCTACACAATAGTGCCTAAACAATTTATTATTGAATTACTAAGTAGCGCCTACACAATAGTGCCTACACAATAGTACCTACACAATTCCTATTGAATTACTACGTAGCACCTACACAATAGTGCCTACACTTCCTATTGAATTACTACGTAGCGCCTACACATTAGTGCCTACACATTAGTGCCTACACAATTCCTATTGAATTACTACGTAGCGCCTACACATTAGTGCCTACACAATTCCTATTGAATTAGTACTGCCATTGTGTGTGTGTAGTGTTGTGAATGTACTGATCACTACTGAATTGCTCCTGATTCTTTTTCATTTCCGACATAAACCCTTTTGAATTACTATTGAAAACCTTTACTACTGTTTTCCGATTCAAAATCACAATTGACTTCTTCTTGTTTCACTACTGCGTCACCGTTTCTAACTGTAGTTTCGTAGACTCGTCCCTAATTTAAGTGTTTGCTGTCATCTCTGGGTCCAAATGGCAAATGACCCTGGAACACAAGGAAAGCACAAAGGACAATTCCCAAGGACTAGTCAGCCCTTCCCCCTCTGAGTGGCCAGAATGTACACTACATATACAAAAGTATGTGGACACCCCTTCAAATTAGTGGATTCAGCTATTTCAGCCACACCCGTTGCTAACAGGTGTAGAAATCGAGCACTCAGCCATGCAATATCCATAGACAACCATTGGCAGTAGAATGGCCTTACTGAAGAGCTCAGTGACTTTCAATGTGGCACCGTCATTGGATGCCACCTTTCCAACAAGTCAGTTCGTAAAATGTCTGCCCTGCTAGAGCTGCCCCGGTCAACTGTAAATGCTGTTATTGTGAAGTGGACAAGTCTAGGAGCAACAACGGCTCAGCCGCAAAGTGATAGGCCACACAAGCTCACAGAATGGAACCGCTGATTGCTTAAGCTCGTAGCGAGTAAAAATCGTCTCTCCTTGGTTGCAACACTCACTGCCAAGTTACAAACTGCCTCTGGAAGCAAAGTCAGCACAAGAACTGTTCGTCGGTAGATTCACGAAATGGGTTTCCATGGCCAAGCAGCCGCACACAAGCCTAAGACCACAATGCGCAATGCCAAGAGTGGTGTAAATCTTGCCGCCATTGGACTCGAGCAGTGGAAATGCGTTCTCTGGAGTGATGAATCACGCTTCACCATCTGGCAGTACGACAAACAAATCTGGGTTTGGTGGATGCCAGGAGAACGCTACCTGCCCGAATGCATAGTGCCAACTGTAAAGTTTGGTGGAGGAGGAATATTGGTCTGGGGCTGTTTTTCATGGTTACGGCTAGGCTACAGCATACAATGACATTCTAAACGATTCTGTGCTTCCAACTTTATGGCAACAGTTTGGGAAAGGCCCTTCCCTGTTTCAGAATGACAATGCCCCTGTGCTCAAAGCGAGGTCCATACAGAAATTGTCGAGATCGGTGTGGAAGAACTTGACTGGCCGGCTCAGAGCCCTGACCTCAGCCCCATCGAACACCTTTGGGATTAATTGGAACGCCGACTCCGAGCCAGGTCTAATCGGCCAACATCAGTACCCGACCTCACTAATGTTCTGGTGGCTGAATGGAAGCAAGTCTCTGCAGCAATGTTCCAACATCTAGTGGAAAGCCTTCCCAGAAGACTGTAGGCTGTTATAGCAGCAATGGGGGGACCAACTCCATATTAATGCCCATGATTTTGGAATGAGATGTTCAACGAGCAGGTGTCCACATACCTTTGGTCATGTAGTGTATCAGGCTGTAACACAACAAAATGTGGAAAAAGTCAAGGGGTCTAAATACTTCCCGAAAGTACTGTATCTGCACACCCCGCTCTGCCTGCATTGGTCAAAAAGTAGTGCACTACATAGGAAATAGGGTGCCAACGCGACTCAGCCTAGCTCTTAGCAACAGAGTGGCTATGCTATGTGTCTGTGAGCATCTGACGAGGCTGTAGTAGGCCATAGAAGGTCATAGCAGAGGTCACAACAACTGGAGGGTGAGACATTATGTCTAGATGGTTAAACAGGGAAATATAGACAATTGATGACGGTCGACTGGTGACGTACACACTGTAGAATCCTCACACTCAGTGAACATCTGGGCCCTGAGTGGACAGATATAGAGTCATTGTGATCTCATGACTAAGAACTTTAGGAGCACAGGGTCTACAGTAGATGTACTTTATCCCAACTTGGATCACTGTCTTGCACGATAAGGGGTGTGTGTGTGTGTGTGTGTGTGTGTGTGTGTGTGTGTGTGTGTGTGTGTGTGTGTGCCTGCATGCACGCTTGCGTGCAAACAGAGATGCAGAGATGACCAGAGCTCTCGGTTTCTGTCTGTAATTGTCTAGACAGAGAATGTCATCAAACACAAGATAACTGTCTGTCTGTCTGTCAATAGGAGTCATTCTAACCCCTTGTAGGACCACAGTATGTCTGAAAGTTGTAAGTTCTGTCAGATAGTTGTCAGTGGCAAGAGCAGGCCCAAGTCACGCTAGAGCAGGCCCAAGTCACGCTAGAGCAGGCCCAAGTCAAGCTAGAGCAGGCCCAAGTCACGCTAGAGCAGGCCCAAGTCACACTAGAGCAGGCCCAAGTCACGCTAGAGCAGGCCCAAGTCACGCTAGAGCAGGCCCAAGTCACGCTAGAGCAGGCCCATCCTTTTATTACATAAGTGTGAAACATCATTCATCAGTAATGAGCATAATGCCCAACAGACCCTTTAAATCCAATTCTCTGCCTTGACTTGTAGAGATGTGAAAATGCCAAGTGACGCCAACCTCTCCCCTCTCCTCTAGTATCAAAACACTGATCAAACCTCTCCCCTCTCCTCTAGTATCAAAACACTGATCAAACCTCTCCCCTCTCCTCTAGTATCAAAACACTGATCAAACCTCTCCTCTCCCCTCTCCAAGTTTCCTGCATTTCTATACATTTTGCCATGGAGCTGAAATCAAAATGTAGCAGTTTCAAATAAAAAAAATCTGCAATTCGATACATTTTGACATGGAGTTGAGAGAAGATTTTATAGTTTCTTAGCTACTTTCCTGCAATTCTGTGAATTTTTACATGACTAATGCTGTGTTGTTATGCACAAAACATTATAGTAAAATCAATGGTGGCCTAATTGTCTAGCTTTTAGTTCTCAAAGATTATAGGCTATTATTAAATAATATACTTAACAAAAACATAAAACGCAACAATTTCAAGGATGTTGCTGGGTTACAGTTCATATCAGGAAATGTGTCTATTAAAACACATTCATTAGGCCCAAATGTATGGATTTTACATGACTGGACAGGGGTGCAGACATGGATGGGCCTGTGAGGGCATTGGCCCACCCACTGGGGAGCTAGGCCCAGCCAATCAGAATACGTTTTTCCCAACAAAATGACTTTATTACAGACCGAAATACTCCTTCAGCTGTCCGGGTGGCTGGTCTCAGGTGAAGCATCCCAGAAAAGTACAAATAATTGCAGACATTCACATGTATGGCCTAAGAAACAAGGTTATAATGAAATTGATAACTTGCTAGTAACAGATGATATTCATATACTGACTATCTATGTAACTCGCTTAGATAATACATTTAATGATACAGTGGTAGCAATACATGGTTATAACATCTACAGAAAAGACATATGTCAACGGGGGTGGTGTTACAGTCTATATTCAGAGCCACATTCCAATAAAGCTTAGAGAGGCTCTCATGTCAAATACTGTTGAAGTAATATGGCTACAGGTTCATCAGCCTCACCTAAAGCCCATTCTTGTATGAAGCTGCTTTAGACCACAAAGTGCTAACAGTCAATATATGGATAATATGTGTGAAATGCTTGATAATGTATGTGATGTCAACAGAGTGGTATATTTTCTGGGTGACCTAAATATTGACTGGCTTTCATGAAGCTGCCCACTCATGAAAAAGCTTCAAACTGTAACCAGTGCCTGAAACCCCTAATAAACTTTTGGAAAAAAATGTGTTTGACCAGAAACAATGCTGTTGTACATTAAATTAATTAACAACAGACTTTTAGCACGCTGATAGTGAAAGGCATTCAACATGCACGGCACTTACACAAATGGCAGATGATTGGCTGAGAGAAATTGATTATAAAAAGATTGTGGGAGCTGCTTTGTTAGACTTCAATGCGGCTGTTGACATTATCGATCATAGTATGCTGCTGGAAAAACGTATATGTTATGGCTTTACACCCCCTGCTATATTGTGGATTGAGAGTTACCTGTATAACAGAACATGGAGGGTGTTCTTTAATGGTAGCCTCTCCAACATAGTCAAGGTAGAATCAGGCATTCCCCAGAGCAGCTGTCTAGGCCCCATACTTTTTTCAATCTTTACAAATGACCTGCAGCTGGCTCTGAGCAAAACCTGTGAGAGGTCTGTCCATAATTAAGTGGTGTTCTGCCTTCTTAACAACAATATCAACAAGGCAGGTCCTACAGGCCCTAGTTTTGTCGCACCTGGACTACTGCTCAGTCGTGTGGTCAGGTGCCACAAAGAGGGACTTGGGAAAATTACAACTGGCCCAGGACAGGGCAGTACGGCTAACATTAATAATGGCCATTTCAATCTCTCATGGCTCAAAGTAGAAGAAAGATTGAGTTCATAACTACATGTTTTTGTAAGAAGTATAAAAAAGTTGAATGCACCAAGCTTGTTTAAACTACTAGCACACATCTCGGACACCCATGTATTGTGACTTTGTTGTAAAATGTATTTTAATGTTAAATTTGAAATGTTTTTTACTGCACGTCAGGCAGCAGCTAATGGGGATCCATAATAAATATAAATACTTCACTACCTCCAGTCGTAACACACTCATCAAAACTCTCACCTTTCCACCTTTAGTCTCAAAACACTGATAATATATCTCGCCTCTCCTTTAGTGCTCAAAAACTGATCAAATCTCTCACCTCTCTACCACTAGTCCTAGAAAACTGATCAAACCTCTCACCTCTAGTCCCAGAAAACTGGTCAAACCTCTCACCTCTAGTCCAAGAAAACTGGTCAAACCTCTCACCTCTAGTTCCAGAAAACTGGTCAAATCTCTTACCTCCAGTCTCAGAACACTGATCAAACCTCTCACCTCTAGTCCCAAAACACTGATCAAATCTCTCACCTCTAGTCCCAGAAAACTAATCTAATCTCTCACCTCTAGTCTCAGAAAACTGATCAAATCTCTCACCTCTAGTACCAAAACACTGACCATATCTCTCACCTCTAGTCCCAGAACACTGATCAAATCTCTCACCTCTAGTCTCAGAACACTGATCAAACCTCTCACCTCTAGTCCCAAAACACTGATCAAATCTCTCACCTCTAGTCCCAGAACACTGATCAAATCTCTCACCTCTAGTCCCAAAACACTGATCAAATCTCTCACCTCTAGTCCCAAAACACTGATCAAATCTCTCACCTCTAGTCTCAGAACACTGGTCAAACCTCTCACCTCTAGTCCCAAAACACTGATCAAATCTCTCACCTCTAGTCCCAGAACACTGATCAAATCTCTCACCTCTAGTCCCAAAACACTGATCAAACCTCTCACATCTCACCTCTAATCCCAAAAAGCTGATATACAGTGTTCGTTCACATCATGTGTGAGCCTGAATGTTAGAACGGAACACACTTGGGTTCAAACAGTATTTGGTTTCCTTCAAGTTCTCTACCTGTGCTTGATTGAGCTTCCCTGGTGCGATGGAACCAATAGGGATGTCCCAAAAGTGAAAACACTGCCCATCTGGCACTCCGGCTCGGGCTCAACTAAATACTCAAAGGTTTTTCGAAAATAAGACATATGATTGGAACCCAGATCTGTAACCTAAATGGAGCTTAAAGGAGGATGTAAGTGCTGATAGGTATATATAATCCATTACCCTCCAGGGTAGAGAGGAGTGGGTTCTCTCTCTGCCAGCACAGGATCAGGTCATGGCCTGCCATGAATCCTTACATCAGAGGAAAGGAGACAGAGGGCACGGCAGAGTTAGTCACCTGGGAGGGAGGGAGTTGTGAGTGTGAATGTGTGTGTGTGTTGTGTATGTGTGCGTGTGTGTCCTAGCTTTCCAGAGAATACAGGATATGTGCACACTGCCCACAAAATTAGGTGGAAACTGAGCTGTACTTCCTAACCTCCTGACCATATTAGAGACACATATTTCCCTCAGATTAAACAGACCCACAAAAATTCAAAAACAAAACAAATGTTGATTAACTCCAATACCTACTGGGTGAAATACCACAGTGTGCCATCACAGCAGCAAGATGTGTAACCTGTTGCCACAAGAAAAGGGCAACCAGTGAAGAACAAACACCATTGTAAATCCAACCCATATTTATGTTTATTTATTTTCCCTTTTGTTCTTTAACTATTTGCACATCGTTACAACACTGTATATGTACATAATATGACATTTAAAATGTCTTTATTATTTTGGAACTTTTGTGAGTGTAATGTTCCTTTTTTCTGTTCAAAATGACTGTTGATTTTTTTATTGTTTATTTCACTTTTGTTTATTATCTATTTCACTTACTTTGGCAATGTAAACATGTTTCTCAATAAAGCCCCTTGAATTGAATTAAATATAGGGGAGTCTGAACTCCAGGACAACAGGACCTATATTAGATGGACTTCATCCCAATTTGCATCACTGTTTTGCACGCTTAGGGGGATGTGTGTGTGTGTGTGTGTGTGTGTGTGTGTGTGTGAGTGTGCGTGCGTGCGTGCGTGTGTGCTGTAGGTGGAATAAGAGAGTCAGGAGCAGGATTTTTTTTTTACATAGAACAAAGTTCTCCATTGAAATATCTTCTCTTAAGACGGTGACACAAGGGCGTGTCGCCGTCTTAACTATACGTTGGTGGAGAGCTCATTACTGGTGGTGGTTGAGAATCAGTGTTTGCCTTTCCTTTTCTTCTGCCGTCGGTCAGGTAAGTCATCCGTTTGGAGAATCAGCCTTTTCCCACCAAGCTCCCCCCACTACTGGTTCTCCCGTATCTTACGTAGGAGGAAGGGAACAGGCGATTAGTGCCGGCAGGCGTGCTTAACTGTCTCTGGTCCCCTGCACTCACATGCCGGGCTGGGCTACTATCAGTGGGCACAGCCTACCCCCCTGGGGATCCTAACACCTCTCCTAGCAGGTCCGTCTCAGAAAACACCTGATCTCAACCTTATTTGATGACTCACACTTTTGAATGGAAACCTGATGAAGTTGACTCCATGTGACAAAGCTGGACAAAGCTGGTTCCCAGACCGCCACACACACATTACACACATAATACTGGATCACATACAGTACCCTAAACTAATCCCCAGTACTCCCTCAGGCAGTAAACAGGCCAACTGGAGAGACACCTATAACCCCTGACCCTAGGACCCCTGACAGTAGGGCCCCAGGGCTGAAGGAGTGGAACCCAATCGCCTACCTCACCATAACTCTAGAGCCCTAACGAGACTGCAACATAAAAATACCTTAAAACAGATCAAATGCCTCAATTTGGAAAGCGGAACAATTACCTCAATATGGACAATTGCCTCAATGTGGAACAATTACCTCAACATGGAACAATTACCTCAGTATGGAACATTTACCTCAATATGGAACAATTACCTCAGCATGGAACAATTACCTCAATGTGGAACAAATACATTAATGTGGAACAAATTCATTAGAGCTCACACTACCACTGTTCTTTACGTCGTTAGACCTGATTTAGATAAGCAGACCAGAGACAGCAAGAAGAAAAGTTGTTTTTTAGCGAATTGTATCAGTGTGATCTATGTTTGCTTCTTTGACAGGTGGCGGGACCCTTAGGAAAAAGGTGTTCTTCATTTGTCCCCATAGGACAACCCTTTTAGTTCCCTTTGGTGGTGAAAAAGGTTCTACTTCAAACCTTCTAGTGGTGAAAGGACTCCACCGAGAACCTTCAACCTTCTATTAGCGAAAGTGTTCCACATGGAACCAAAATTAGTTGTTTTCATAGGCTTCTCCTATGGGGACAATTGAAGAACCCTTTATCGTCCCAGGTAGCAGCCACTGCCTGACAGACAGCTAACAGCTAACGTCCCATCTCTCGCTCTGTCTCACTCTGTCCACCCTCCACCCTACCCTCCTCCTTCACATTTAGTCAAAACACTGTCTGTAGGATAAATTGTTACCCAGCAGTCAGTCTCTCTCTGTTTAATAATTTATTTCTGGATATACAAGGGGATATTATTTGATGTTGGCAAAGAGATGAGAGGAAGAGAGAGCGGCAGCGACAGTAGGGACAGAAGAACTCCAGGTCCAGCAGAACAGACAAACTGCTGGGATAGTCATCACCATTTCACCACTAACTCCAGATCTCCAGATGACTATGGGAATATTTTATACCAGTTACATTAAGAAACAAATATAAAAGCCACATTCTCCTGCTGGTATTTTTGATAGCTGAGCTGGACTTTGGACGCTGGATCAAAACATGACTTTAGCCAAGACTTTAGGGAGCAGTCTGGTGAAGGAGAGCTGAGCGATTAGACGTGGGGGCTAGTGAGGATGCCACACACAGACATGTTGTGAGCACGCACTCACACACGCCTGCACGCACACACAAACACAGACAGACACACACTCCAGCAGCATCCCCTTGCTGTATCGCCTTGCTGTATTGCCTTGCTGTATCCCCTTGCTGTATCGCCTTGCTGTATCGCCTTGCTGTATCCCCTTGCTTTATCGCCTTGCTGTATCCTCTTGCTGTATCCCGTTGTTGTATCGTCTTGCTGTATCGCTTTACTGTATCGCCTTGCTGAATCGCTTTGCTGTATAGCCTTGCTGTATCCCATTGCTGTATCGCCTTGCAGTATCACCTTGCTGTATCGCCATGCTGTATCCCCTTGCTGTATCGCCTTGCAGCATCATCTGGCTGTATCCCCTTGCTGTATCCCCTTGCTGTATCGCCTTGCTGTATCGCCTTGCTGTATCCCCTTGCTGTATCGCCATGCTGTATCCCCTTGCTGTATCGCCTTGCTGTATCGCCTTGCTGTATCCCCTTGCTGTATCCCCTTGCTGTATCGCCATGCTGTATCATCTGGCTGTATCCCCTTGCTGTATCCCCTTGCTGTATCCCCTAGCTGTATCCCCTTGCTGTATTGCCTTGCTGTATCCCCTTGCTGTATTGCCTTGCTGTATCCCCTTGCTGTATCCCCTAGCTGTATCCCCTTGCTGTATCGCCTTGCTGTATCCCCTTGCTGTATCCCCTTGCTGTATCCCCTTGCTGTATCGCCTTGCAGTATCACCTTGCTGTATCGCCTTGCTGTATCATCTGGCTGTATCCCCTTGCTGTATCGCCATGCTGTATCGCCTAGCTGTATCCCCTTGCTGTATCCCCTTGCTGTATCCCCTTGCTGTATCGCCTTGCTGTATCCCCTTGCTGTATCCCCTTGCTGTATCCCCTTGCTTTATCGCCTTGCTGTATCCCCTTGCTGTATCGTCTTACTGTATCGCCTTACTGTATCGCTTTGCTGTATTGCCTTGCTGTATCGCCTTGCTGTATCGTCTTACTGTATCGCCTTACTGTATCGCTTTGCTGTATCGCCTTGCTGTATCGCCTTGCTGTATCTGTCACGGAACATGACGCTGGAGAGACGAAGCAGGTACGGGGAGTAAACATTTAATAAATAACGGACAAGACAGAAACAGCGTCAGCAAAAGAATACAGACAAAACAAATATAATGCAGCAGCGGGGAACAGAGCTGGGGAACAGACAAATATAGGGAAGGAAATTAACAACTGATGAGTGAGTCCAATAACGCTGATGCGAGTGACGAGGGAAGGCAGGTGTGAGCGAGGATGGCAGGAACGTGTGATGCAGGGTAATCTGGAGCCCTCAAGCGCCAGGGGAAGGGGAGAGCGGGAGCAGACGTGACAGTATCGTCTTGCTGTATCGCCTTACTGTATCGCCTTGCTGAATCGCTTTGCTGTATCCCATTGCTGTATCGCCTTGCAGTATCACCTTGCTGTATCGCCATGCTGTATCGTCTTGCTGTATCGTCTTGCTGTATCCCCTTGCTGTATCATCTTGCTGTATCCTATTGCTGTAACTGTGAAACTCCCAGGGGGATGAAGTCTGCTGAACTTGATGCTAGACAGAGATCCTCCTCCCATCTCATTTTTGTACTGTAGTACCTTCCTACTGATCACATAATCTGTCTGAACCAGACCTTCCTACCCACCACATAATCTGTTTGACCCAGACCTTCCTACCTACCTCATCGTCTGTCTGACCCAGACCTTCCTACTGACCACATTGTCTGTCTGACACAGACCTTCCTACCGACCACATCATCTGTCTGAACCAGACCGTCCTACCAACCACATCATCTGTCTGACCCAGACCTTCCTACCTACCACATCATCTGTCTGACCCAGACCTTCCTACCTACCTCATCGTCTGTCTGACCCAGACCTTCTTACTGACCACATTGTCTGTCTGACACAGACCTTCCTACCGACCACATCATCTGTCTGAACCAGACCTTCCTACCAACCACATCATCTGTCTGACCCAGACCTTCCTACCAACCACATCATCTGTCTGAACCAGACCTTCCTACCTACCACATTATCTATCTGAACCAGACCTTCCTACCAACCACATCATCTGTCTGACCCAGATCTTCCTACCTACCACATCATCTGTCTGACCCAGACCTTCCTACCTACCACATCATCTGTCTGAACCAGACCTTCCTACTGACCACATTATCTATCTGAACCAGACCTTCCTACCAACCACATCATCTGTCTGACCCAGATCTTCCTACCGACCACATCATCTGTCTGACCCAGATCTTCCTACCGACCACATCATCTGTCTGACCCAGACCTTCCTACCGACCACATCATCTGTCTGATCCAGGCCTTCCTACTGACCACATTGTCAGTCTGACCCAGACCTTCCTACCTACCACATAATCTATCTGACCCAGACCTTCCTACCTACCACATCATCTGTCTGACCCAGACCTTCCTACCGACCACATCATCTATCTGACCCAGACCTTCCTACCTACCACATCATCTATCTGACCCAGACCTTCCTACCTACCACATCATCTGTCTGACCCAGACCTTCCTACCGACCACATCATCTGTCTAACCCAGATCTTCCTACATACCACATCATCTTTCTGACCCAGACCTTCCTACCGACCACATCATCTGTCTGACCCAGATGTGTCATAGTCAATGATAATTCATAACTGCATCAATACCCAGACATATCCATCACGTCCTTATTGCTGAACCAGAGGTCTATACTTACATAGAATGTTTAGGAGTTGAATGACATGAACTGCATTGATTAGAGAGTACTCACAATTGTCTGCTGCAACAAAACTATACTGCACTACAAAGGCATAACGCATTAACTACGTAATTTTTTACACAACAAAATTTGACTTCAATATATTTTTCTATCAAGACAGACTGCAATTTCTGATACTCCATGATATATTCTGATCAACTGTCAGTTCTTGTGTCAGGAAACTAAATCCCACATTAATCAGATAATGTACTTGGCCATTACAACAGATCAAAGATTTTTTTACCAAATTCGTAATTTTTGCTTTTGTCCTTTGTAGGGCAGTATAGTTGTCTCATTATTTGCCATATAACAAGATGGACCCAGAACCACAGAGATCCTATAAATTACTATGTCCAGAACCACAGAGATCCTATAAATTACTATGTCCAGAACATCCACAAATGCATTTAGGCCGTAGGTCACATGCAGTTTTGGGGAAGCTACTCTGAAAAAATAGTTTACCAAGCTACCAATTACTTTACAGTGAAAGAAGTTGTGCTACACAAAACCTACCCTTAAGAAAAATATAGTTTACTTAACTAAAGTTACTTTGAATAAGTAGTTCACTACATAAAAAAGTATCATATGTACATCTGAAATTCCAATGATTACAAATTGCAAGAACGCATCACTTAGGGCTCATATGTTAATATAATGTGTAAATTAGCCTATTAAACACAAAAACTATATTTCAAGGGAGAATTAGGCCTGTCCGATGCCAAAAAAGAAAGGAATCGTATTTTCTTTTTGCATGAAAAGTAGATTGTAGTTCCAGTAGTTAGCTACACCCCTACATGGCAGACAAGTCATTAAATACAGACAACACTACCTAGATTTGAATTTTAAAATAACCTCATATATGTGCATTCAATTCATATTCAAACGGTAGTAGTACAGCACATCTGTGTGAGTGGATTGAATCCCAAATCCAGGCGTTCTCTCATTCATATCATTGCAGCACAGCCCTCGGCGCCTCTCTAGTGAACTCACAACGGCTTCTAGCGGACAAACTTGGAACAGCAGCAGGGAATAGCATTTTTTCCCCATTGACTGACTGAGCATCCTCTCACAAATTCCTGAAGCCAGTCTGGTAAATAAATAAGACGATAGTTTCGCTATAGGAATTAATTCGCATTTCGATTTTAATCCAACTTTCCCCATAAAATAAATAACACTGATAATCAGTTACCTATTTTGGTGTGACCACTATTGATAAGCAAGTGTAAGAATTAAGCACAAACTTCAAACAAATCAAACATGAGCAAAAGGTTTAAAGATAGAAAATGATCATTATTTATTTTTTAACGAGAACATTTCAGACTGGTGAGTAAACCAATAACCGGAAATGACGGTCTAATAAAAGTATGGATCTAGTCATGGAATTTGGCCTCTGGAATGTGGCGCGTTTTTTCTACCTCCCCTCTCCCCTTATGCGCTTCTGTATGGGACTCAGTGCGCTCCGGCGGCTCTACTTGCGGTGAGGTAAGACCATAAGCTCATCCCTTTTTCCTTCCACCATCTGATTGGGCGAGACGCGTTCTTAGGAATGTCATGAAACTATTTAAATAGCACTTTGTCCCCTGGCTTACAGATATGTTCTAGCGTCAGATACCAGAGAGAAGATTTACCAGTCAATTAAAGCAACACAAGAAACAAACTTTCTGCGTCTTATATTGGACTCCTTTCCATTAAACATTAACAAGAAAAAATTGAATCTTGTGGATTATTATTGGATTTCCATTTCTACTTGGATTTGACTGTTTCTCTCTGCTGTTTTCATTCAACAGGTGGGTTAACAATATTTCGATTTTCCTTCCACGAATCCAGCCTATATCCAGACATATTTTCAAATATTGTCTTATTATACTAATTAATAATATGCGTTTGGATTATTCTTTATTATTATATTTACATTTTATGTGTAAATATTAACTTTTGTGAAAAGTGGTTGACTTTATTTGCTATTTTTTTATAGGGAAAAAACAGAGTTTCACTATGAAGTTGACAGGAATATTTCTGCTGCTGATGCTTTGGACCTGCGAGAGCGTACGAGTTGCAGGTGAGATGCTTAGAATTAACCGGGTTTCTAACATTCAACTTCAAACTGCTTGAACTTAAAACTTTAAATATATATATATATATATATATATATATATTATCCCCTTAATTGATTGATTTAAATTGGACATTGATTAACATAGAAATAACTTTAGAGTTCATTCCGCACAACAAAAAGAATCCATTCCAAAGACATGCAGATACAGACTAATTGCTCCCACTCATTCCCACGTCCCTCCCACAGAGAACCGAGACGACAATAGCGTGTACGACCTGTTCGAGCTGGTCCAAGTCTCCAAGAAGAACCACGGAGTGACCTTAGTGAAGGGCGATGACCCATACAGTCCCGCCTACAAGATCCTGAACCCGGACCTGATCCCCGAGCTCCCCGAGAGCTCCTTCAGGGACCTCATCGATTCCATCCATGCCGAGAGAGGCTTCCTCCTCCTGCTTAACTTCAAGCAGTTTAAGCGGACCAGGGGATCCCTCCTGACCGTGGAGAAGCGGGACGGATCAGGAGCCGTGTTCGAGATAGTCTCGAATGGAAAAGCAAACACCCTGGATGTGGTTTTCTCCACCGCTAATAAGCAACAGGTGGTGTCGATAGAAGATGTGGACTTGGCGACGGGCCACTGGAAGAATATTACGCTGTTTGTGCAGGAGGACCGGGCGCAACTGTATGTTGGCTGTGAGGAGGTGAACACGGCGGAACTGGATGCTCCCATCCAGAGCATCCTCACTCAGGAGACTCCCGCCACAGCGCGCCTCAGGATCGGGAAGGGAGCGGTGAAGGACCGGTTCATGGTAAGTGTCGCATGATGGATTCAGATCATATAAATGATGGAGTTGTTTTAGATATTAGTAAACTGTTGAATTTAGTATTGTGTGACACTTAAATTCGTAAAAATGATGTGCATAAAACATATAGACACATACATAAAAAGTTATACAGTACACTATATTGGAAACCCTTGTAAATGAAGTCCAATATTTGTTGCGTAAAAGTCGAGTGACAGTGACTGTGAAGTACTAGAGCTAAAGTGGCCATTGATTCTTGCAGGGGGTGCTCCAAAACGTGCGCTTTGTCTTTGGAACAACTTTGGACGCGATATTGCGCAACAAGGGATGCCAAAACTGTAAGTAGCCTAATCATGAACAGAAAGCATATTTGAGTGTTTATCCATGCATCACTGGTTTCCATGCATATAAAGCCACCAAGCCTTATAGAAGACATGTGCATGACTGTTTAAGTGTTAACTGTCATGGGAAAGCTGCTAACAAAGTCACGTTTATGTTGCCATGGGAAAGCTGAAGTTTACAAGCACTTCAATGCCTCCTCAGGGCTGGGAACATTAACTCATTAACTTAATCGTGATTCAAGATAGTATGAGGCTGTAATGTTCTGTAATACCCTGACTGTAATTACATATTATCCACCCTTGTATCACCAATGAGCCCTGGGGACAGTGTGTCTGTTGTGGTCTGCTGTGGTCTAGTGGGTATTGCCATTACAGTCTACAGTGCTCTAAACAGTCTCTCTGTTTGTTTCTCCCTTCCTCTCTCTCCCTCCCTTTCTCTCTCTTTCTCTCTCTCTCCCTCCCTCCTTCTCCCCCTCATCTCCCTCCCGCCCTCAGCTGTTCTGACTGATGGGATCGTCCTTATCGATGACACCATCAATGGGTCCAGCCCTGCCATTAGGACGGACTACACTGGCCACAAAACTAAAGGTAAACACAACTGCTTCTGCTTATTATATAAACCCTGTATAAACCCTTTATAAACACTGTTAAACTCTCCCCGAAAAGGGTTCCATATACAGAATAGAATAGAACAACATAAAACAGAATAGAACAGCATAGAATAGAATAGAACAGCATAGAAGTACTATTCTACTGTCAACAGTTGTCTGTAGCTGTAGGGAGTTGAAAATTAGTCTGGAACCCTTCATATACATTGATAGTGAAACTGTGTTTCCCATAGAATTCATGTATCTCCATGGTGTTTTCCCTCCCTCCAGACCTGCAGATGATCTGTGGGTTCTCCTGTGAGGACCTGGCTGGCATGTTCAAGGAACTGAAGGGCCTGGGAGTGGTGGTGAAGGAGCTGTCCAATGAGCTGCGCAAAGTGGTGAGAAAACACACCTTAATCCTGGAGCAGACTCCTGTCTGTCTGTCTGTCTGTCTGTCTGTCTGTCGTCTGTCTGTTGTCTGTCTGTCTGTGGCATGATACTCTGCAACAAACTGTTTGTCAGTCACTGCATGTGGGCCTTGCTTAGCATACTGGCCTACCAGCACCAACTCTGGCTAGTCTGTCAAACTGCATGTCAGTTCATTCATTAAATCAAATTAGGTATGCTTTTCTAACTAGCTCTCATTTGGAAGACTTCTTAATGCTAAACCAGTACGAGGTTGGTGACAATCATTCTCAAACCCTGAGTCTCGTTTTCAAACCACTTAGGCTATTGAGAAGTGAAGAGTGAAACAGTGTGTGAATTTGAAACCCTTCTCATCCAGTATTCATATCGAAGTGTCTCCTTCCTTCCTGTCTCCTTCAGACGGATGAGAACAAGTTCTTGATGAACAGAGTGGGGATCCACAGTGGAGTCTGTCTGCACAACGGCATCGTCCACAAGAACAAGGCCGAGTGGACCGTCGACGACTGTACCGAGTGCACTTGTCAAGTAAGGGCCGAAGTCGAGAGAGTTTGTGTGGATGGGGAGGGTAGTGGAATAGTGTGTGTGTGCTTTTATGTGTGTGTGTGTATGTGTGTTTATGTGTGTGTGCACCTCATCCCCACTCAGCAAGCGCCCGCTCGCTCCTCCAGACCTGTTTGTCATCTGGACTGTAATTGGGTTGGAGGAGGAGGCTGGCATCAAGCTAACAAGCCAACAGTGGGTGCTGTAGTGAAGTGACCGTGCATGGCCCAGACAGAGCCTGAACAGGCCCCCTATAGGCCCTGGTCAAAAGTAGTGTACCATATAGAGAATAGGGTACCTCTCAGCTCTTCTCATCAGCTCCTTGTCGCTAATGACCTCTCATCTCTTCTCATCAGCTCCATGTCTCTAATGACCTCTCATCTCTTCTCATCAGCTTCGTGTCTCTAATGACCTCTCATCTCTTCTCATCAGCTCCTTGTCTCTAATGACCTCTCATCTCTTCTCATCAGCTCCTTGTCTCTAATGACCTCTGATCTCTTCTCAGGAGCTCCTTGTCTCTAATTAACAACATAATTGAAACAGAGCTTCAGCTTCAGCTCAGACAAGTGGCTCACAGACAGGAAGACACAGAGAGCTACTGTATTCAATAAAAACTGCTGCAGGCAAATCTGCTCTGCCAGCAGTTTCACCTTTCCGCTCGTAATCCCCTTGGCTCCTGGGCTCTCTTGATCTCTGAATCAACTGGCCAGGATGTTAGTATGCTTCATTAGACAGAGAAATTGAACGCTCTGCCCATCAAAGCACACTACTGCCCTGCTTTTGGCAGATTTTTTTGTTTTTGTTTGGTCGTCAGTGCCCAGTCCAACCCTCCACCGACCGTATTTCTACTACCCTGACCCAGTGGGCAGGTGCTGGTTGGTCCACAGGGGTCTCTGGCTCCAGCCACTGATCTCCTCATTGTACTGACCCAAGTTGGTCCAGGTGCAGGAAAGGGGGAACTTACTGTGTGTCATTAACTTCCTGATTCCTTACGATTCTTTGTCTCCGCCCCTTTGTAGAACTCTGCCACCGTGTGCCGTAAGATCTCCTGCCCCCTGATCCCTTGTGCCAATGCAACCGTGCCCGATGGAGAGTGCTGCCCGCGCTGTGGAACACGTGAGTTCCAACCCTAGAATTACAATGATTGGTTCTGATTCTATGGTTCTATTTGTGTGGTTCCAACTCCGTACAAGAAGTAACATACCTGCACAAACAAAGGTTCACCTCACGTTCAAGGAAGTCTATATACAGTATTACGAACCAGAGGTTTATTCTATTCTAAATCCATTAATAACCCGAGTTGTCCTTTAATGTCTTTAAGACAAACAGGTCATTTAAACGTCACTCCATTTACTGCCATCTACTCGGATTCTATTTGCCAAATAAAGTATGAAGACACAACCCTTTTCTGGATGTAAAGGTTTCTATTCCAGAAAAACAAATTCATTTTAAGGGTGATTTAAGTCTCCTAGCTTGTTAACGTATGAAAAGGCTGTTATGTGTCAGAACACTGTATAGAGGAATGGTCAAAAAATTCCTCCTGACCGTTGTGCAGGTCTGATCCGCAACTACAGAAAACACTTGGTTGAGATTATTGCTGCCAAAGGAGGGTCAACCAGTTATTAAATCCAAGGGTTCACATACTTTCCCCACCCTGCACTGTGAATGTTTACACGGTGTGTTCAATAAAAACATCCATCCAAAACATCTTTAATCTTCAGCTTGTAATGGCTATAATTGAGCCAAATTGGTTAAAGTGGGATGGAAAAATGTTCTGTTTACCAAATCCATCCTACACACAAGCTCAAGTGACATTTTACACATACCTAAGAGGGCTGGGCTGCAGTGGCCCCTAAAACCTAAAGAAAGGCAGAAAAACACACTCGTCAGTACATTGGCCAACGTTATGCCATGATCCCTGGTTTCCTCTTTAAAGTAGCAGCAGTCAATGGGGGGTCGCTGTGCATTCAGTAGGCTTCTTAGACGGACTTTTCCATTTTTACCCACTTCCCTTTGGCCTCTCTAACTCTCCTGAACTCCCAGGAGAGGCTGTCTCTTTAACTCTACCAACACACAGGCACACACACGGACACAGACACGCACAGGCGACACAAACACACGCGGACATGCACAGGCACACACAAACACATACACTCATCCCAGGGCTAAATCGCGTACATTAGACCGGAGCTCTAAGAACTTTAAGCGAAGGGGGCGGGGGGGGTTGTGGTCTCTGCAGTCCAATAGCTCTTTCATTGTCTCCCTCTCTCCCCCTCCCTCCCTCTCTCCCTCCCTCCACTCCCTCTCTCCCCCTCCCTCTCTCCCTCTCCTCTCCTCTCTCCCTCCACTCCCTCTCTCTATCTCTCCCACTCTTCCTCCCTCCCTCTCCCCCTCCCTCTCTCCCTCCCTCCACTCCCTCTCTCCCCTCCCTCTCTCCCTCCCTCCACTCCCTCTCTCCCCCTCCCTCTCTCCCTCCACTCCCTCTCTCTATCTCTCCCACTCTTCCTCCCTCCCTCTCCCCCTCCCTCTCTCCCTCTCCTCTCCCCCTCCACTCCCTCACTATATCTCTCCCTCTTTTCCTAACTCCCTCTCCCCCTCCCTCCCTCTCTCCCTCTCCTCTCCTCTCTCCCTCCACTCCCTCTCTCTATCTCTCTCTCTCTTCCTCCCTTCCTCCTCTCCCTCCCCTCTCTCCCTCCTTCTCTCTCTCTCTCCATAGTGAGTGACTATGCGGAGGATGGCTGGTCCCTGTGGTCTGAATGGACTCACTGTTCCGTGTCTTGTGGGCGGGGCATCCAGCAGAGAGGCCGCTCTTGCGACAGCATCAACAACAACTGCGAGGGAACCTCCGTTCAAACCAGGGACTGCTACCTTCAGGAGTGTGACAAACGCTGTGAGTTCAGTATTCTATACACGTTAAAAACTACCAACCAAATCTACCAACCAAATCACATTCATCAATCATCACACAGAAACTTTTATCACCAACTTGTATTGATGGTGACAGAAACGATAGACCTGCACCCACAAGTATTCAGCTGCAGATGAGCCAGCTGTGACTCCACAGAGCGACAATGCCATTTAACTTTAACTTCTCTTAACCTGTTTTGATTTAACATTGACCCATAACCAAGCATCTCATTGACCGCTGACCTCTAACCCCTGCTCTGTGACCCTCCAGTCAAGCAGGACGGTGCCTGGAGCCACTGGTCCCCCTGGTCATCCTGCTCGGTCACCTGTGGGGCGGGTGCCATCACCCGTATCCGCCTCTGCAACTCCCCCACACCCCAGCTAGAAGGCAAGGACTGCCAGGGAGAGGGAAGACAGACTGAGAAGTGCACCAAGTCACCCTGCCCAAGTAAGTACCATTAGTCAAGGGCTTTAAGAACAAGACCTGGGTCAAATGCACATGTCATTGTGTTCATTGGACATTAGTCAAAGGTTTTTTCATGCACCTCACACCCTGAAATATTTGGTAGTCAAATGAACATCCTCTTTTCGTGTGGTACCCTGTCATTTAGCCTCATTCGCACTCTGTATTTGTTCCTTGTTTGGCAAGTCAACAACCAAGGAGTTGGCTATTGCAGAAACAAAGATGGCATTGCAAAATGCCCTACCGTCATGAAGCGCACCACAGTCCCACCTGTATTGAAACCTCTGTCTCTCTACTTCCCCTTCAGTCAACGGTAACTGGGGACCCTGGTCGCTATGGGATACCTGCTCTGCCACCTGTGGGGGAGGAGCTCAGACACGTAAACGTCTCTGCAACGACCCCGCCCCTAAATATGGTGGTAAGGAGTGCCAGGGTGACTCCAAGGCTACTCAACAGTGCAACAAGAACGCCTGTCCCATCGGTGAGTAGCAGGACAATGGCTGTGTCCGAAATGGCCCCCTATTCAGTATATAGTGCACTACTTTTTACCAGGGCCTAGAGGGTAGTAGTGCACTACTTTTGACCAGGGCCTACAGGGTAGTAGTGCACTACTTTTGACCAGGTCCTGTAGGGTAGTAGTGCAATATAAAGGGCATAGGGTACCATTTCAGAGGCAGACAATGCCTCTTAAAACTTAAGTACTGTGAATGATTACACAAATGTTAGGTTTTAGACAGTTTTAAGGTAAAAATAACACTTTTTAAAACTATTACTTTAAATGCTTTAATGATTTTAGGGCTTATAAAACACTTTATTTTACACTTATAACTTAATACTAGTACTTAAAAGCAGTCAGTGCACAGTACTTAAAGGTCATGTCTCTCTCCTCAGATGGCTGTCTGTCCAACCCTTGCTTCCCTGGGACCAAGTGCACCAGCTTCCCTGATGGAACATGGAGGTGTGGAAAATGCCCCTCTGCTTACTCTGGTGACGGCATCAAGTGCAAGGACATTGACGAGTGCAAAGAGGTTCCTGACACTTGCTTCGTGTTCAACGGAGTGCACCGCTGTGAGAACACTGACCCTGGCTACAACTGTCTGCCCTGTCCTGCACGTTACTCTGGACCTCAGCCCTACGGCAGGGGAGTGGAGGAGGCCGCCGCCAAGAAACAGGTTAGTACTGGTAAAGTGGACACGTGTTGTGATGATTGTCCTCTTAGACCGTAGCTCTGGTCCCAGCTGATTTAGAATTAGGAATTTAGAATTTAGAATTTACACGATCATAGATCGCTTTAAAAAGCTATGCTTTAAGTTCGCTAGACTCTGGTCCCCACTACTCAAATATATTTCAAATTGGATCGCTTTAAGAAGTTCGCTAGACTCTGGTCCCCACTACTGAACTATATTTCAGATTGGACAGAGTGAATGGGCTGATGAGGGAAATGAGCTGATACATGTTGTGTAAGGTCCTGTGAAAACTAATTCTTTGATCGTCGTCTCAGCTAAGGCTGGAAATAGCTAATAAGAACCTTGATAGTCCTGCTTATTATTATTATTATTATTATATATATATATATATATATATATATATATGTTTTTTATTATTGTTATTGTTAGTTATTTTTTATTAAGTCTGTCACATCTGTGAACGTGGAATGTGTTTTTCTTGGTTGATTTGAAAAACAAGAAAACGTAATTAAAAAAAAAGCAATGCTTTTCTCTGTCCCGATCATACTGCCAGTTGTTACCCTCTGTAAACACAGGCAGGGAGGTTATCCACAATATTTCCTGGCTCGTCTGATCAAGTCTGATCAATTCTTCACTTCCTCCCCCTCCAGGTGTGTACACCACGTAACCCCTGCCTGGATGGAAGCCATGACTGCAACAAGAACGCCCGCTGTAACTACCTGGGACACTTTGCCGACCCCATGTACCGCTGTGAGTGTAAGCCTGGCTATGCTGGAAACGGACACATCTGTGGTGAGGACACAGACCTGGACGGATGGCCCAACCAGGACCTGGTCTGTGTGGAGAACGCCACCTACCAGTGCAAAAAGGTATGCAGGGGCCTGACTTGTATGGGTCCTTGAAAAGGTCCAGCTTGCTATTTAATTAGTGAAGAACTCACATCCCTTTTAATTTGCTGATGCTGACTATTACAAAGATCAATAATGTTCTACAGAAAACACACAAGTGCTTCGTTCAATGTCCGACAAGACTGTTCATCTTGTGCATTGTTTGGTCTCATGGTGTAAACTTTATTTTGTAGGACAACTGCCCCAACCTTCCCAACTCAGGCCAAGAAGACTACGACAAGGATGGTGTTGGTGACGCTTGTGACAACGATGATGACAATGATGGTATTGCTGATGACAGGGTAAGTGAGGAAGTGATTACCTCATTCATTCATTCAGTCATTGGAGGTCTGAAGTCCCCACCCCTTACTGAAACAAATAGAGTGAATTTTTTTGATCAGGTTATGCTACCTCTTGGTTAGTCAGTGTGTGTATGAGTGTATATGAGTGTGTGTGTGTTCAGTTTTGGCAGTAGGCCAGGAACGTGGTTTTACATTCATCATTCATGCTGTGAAATAAAACAGCTGAGCAGAAAGCAAGCGTTTCTTTGCCCTCAGAGCCAAACCTCAAATTCCAACACAGAGGTACCACTCTGAATGAGCCGCGGTGTAATATGCTAGTCCTAACCTTATATTTGGGACCCGGCCTAAATATAAAACTCACTTTCATCCCCCCGCTCTCTCTGCAGTGTACACAGACCACAGCAAGTTAAAAGCACAGCATCTGAAATATAATATATCATGTCAGAGATGTTTTCCTGAGCAGTGGACACTGGATATATTATTCTAGTAACTGAACTGTGCCCTCTCTCTCTCTCTCTCTCTCTCTCTCTCTCTCTCTCTCTCTCTCTCTCTCTCTCTCTCTCTCTCTCTCTCTCAGGATAACTGTCCGTTCGTGTACAACCCCAGGCAATATGACTATGACAGAGATGATATTGGAGATAGTTGTGATAACTGTCCTTACAACAGCAACCCTGACCAGACCGACACAGACAGCAACGGGGAAGGAGACGCCTGCTCTGTGGACATTGACGGAGATGGTGAGACTGAAACTTTGCTTATTTGTCCCCTATTTTAATCCTGTTCTATATAATATAGGTGCCATAGATTGTCTCTTACAAAACATCTAGACATCAACTCACTACGAAGAGCACAACAGAGGTAGAAAACACAATCATAGAGAACGAACCTGTTCTTCAGTAAAAAGGTCCTCAGTCAGCTGTCTGAATTGCCCTAGAGGCACCAATTCACCCACGTTTAGAGCGTTTTGGAGATTATGGTGGGAAAAACAAAAAACTAAAAGCAGATTTACCTAACTCAGTGGAGACTGAAGGGATCTCCTGAGTTAGGCATCCCTGAAACCGGGTCTGGTAGCGCGTACGTCTGTATGTTAATAATGAAGTAAGGTACGGCGGAAGTTTGTGCAAGAGGGCTTTATAAACAAAAAGAGTGCAGTGCATCGATCTACAACACTTCAAAGAGGGGCGGCTTACTTTCTGATACAGCAGCAAGCATTCAATTACAACACCTTCCTCATCTTATCCTGAATAACAACAACTGCGATTGGTCCAACAGGCATTCTGAATGAGAAAGACAACTGCCCGTACGTCTACAACGTGGACCAGAGAGACACTGACCTGGATGGTGTGGGAGACATGTGTGACAACTGTCCTCTGGAACACAACCCTGACCAGGTGTGTGTACTTACACTTACAACCAATTCTACACACACACACACACACACACACACACACACACACACACACACACACACACACACACACACAACAAACGTGTGCAGACAGAAACGCATGCATGTACTGGTACACATGCATGCCACTGTCACAAACACCTAACATCTGTCTGGTGGCGCATGTCTGTCATGCTAGAATAACACTCTGTTGTGTGAGAGCTGTACTGAGTAGCTGTAAAGGGTAGCTGTACTGGGTAGCTGTACTGGTTAGCTGTAACGGGTAGCTGTACTGGGTAGCTGTAATGGGTAGCTGTAACGGGTGGCTGTAGTGGGTAGCTGTAATGGGTAGCTGTAACGGGTAGCTGTATCAAATCAAATCAAATTTTTATTTGTCACATACACATGTAACGAGTAGCTGTAACGGGTAGCTGAACTGGGTAGCTGTAATGGGTAGCTGTAACGGGTAACTGTAGTGGGTAGCTGTAACAGGTAGCTGTTGTGGGTAGCTGTAATGGGTATCTGTAAAGGGTAGCTGTAGTGGGTAGCTGTAACAGGTAGCTGTAATGGGTTTCTGTAATGGGTAGCTGTAATGGGTAGCCGTGGGTAGCTGCAATGGGTAGCTGTAATGGGTAGTTGTAGTGGGTAGCTGTAACGGGTAGCTGTAGTGGGTAGCTGTAACGGGTAGCTGTATTGGTTAGCTGTAATGGGTTGCTGTAATGGGTAGCTGTAACGGGTAGCTGTAACGAGTAGCCGTAATGGGTAGCCCAGACGGGTAGCCGTAATGGGTAGCCGTAATGGGTAGCCATAATGGGTAGCCGTAATGGGTAGCTGTAATGGGTAGCCGTGGGTAGCTGTAATGGGTAGCTGTAACGGGTAGCTGAAATAGGTAGCTGTAACGGGTATCTGTAATGGGTAGCCATGGGTAGCGCTAGACTGTTTCAATAGACTGTATCACTAGACTGTTTTACTAGACTGTATCTCTAGACCGGATCAATAGACTGTATTACTAGACTGTATCACAAGACTGTTTCAATAGACTGTTTCAATAGACTGCATTAAAAGACTGCATCACTAGACTGTTTCAATAGACTGTTTCAATAGACTGTTTCAATAGACTGCATTAATAGACTGTATCACTAGACTGTATCACTAGACGGTTTTACTAGACTGTATCACTAGACTATATCACTAGACTGTGTCACTAGACTGTATCAATAGACGGCTTCACTAGACTGTATCACTAGACTGTATCACTTGACTGTATCAATAGACTGTATCACAAGACTGTATCACTAGACTGTATCACTAGACTGTATCACTAGACTGTATCAATAGACTGTATCACTAGACTGTATCAATAGACTGTATCACTAGACTTTTTCACTAGACTTTTTCACTAGACTGTATCAATAGACTGTTTTACTAGACTGTATCAATAGACAGTTTTACTAGACTGTATCACTAGACAGTATCATTAGACTGTATCAATAGACAGTTTTACTAGACTGTATCACTAGTCTGTATCACTAGACTGTATCAATAGACTGTTTTACTAGACTGTATCACTAGACTGTATTAATAGACTGTATCACTAGACTGTATCAATAGACAGTTTTACTAGACTGTATCACTAGACTGTATCACTAGACTGTATCACTAGACAGTATCACTAGACTGTATCAATAGACTGTATCAATAGACAGTTTTACTAGACTGTATCACTAGACTGTTTTACTAGACTGTATCACTAGACTGTATTAATAGACTGTATCACTAGACTGTATCAATAGACAGTTTTACTAGACTGTATCACTAGACTGTATCACTAGACTGTATCACTAGAATGTATCACTAGACTCTATCAATAGACAGTTTTACTAGACTGTATCACTAGACAGTATCATTAGACTGTATCAATAGACAGTTTTACTAGACTGTATCACTAGACTGTATCACTAGACTGTATCACTAGACTGTATCAATAGACAGTTTTACTAGACTGTATCACTAGACAGTATCACTAGACTGTATCAATAGACAGTTTTACTATACTGTATCACTAGACTGTATCACTAGACTGTATCACTAGACTTTTTCACTAGACTGTATCACTAGACTGTATCACTAGACTGTATCAATAGACTGTATCACTTGACAGTTTTACTAGACTGTATCACTAGACTGTTTTACTAGACTGTATCAATAGACTGTTTTACTAGACTGTATCACTAGACTGTATCACTAGACTGTATTAATAGACTGTATCACTAGACTGTATCAATAGACAGTTTTACTAGACTGTATCACTAGACTGTATCACTAGACTGTATCACTAGACTGTATCAATAGACTGTATCACTAGACTTTTTCACTAGACTTTTTCACTAGACTGTATCAATAGACTGTTTTACTAGACTGTATCAATAGACAGCTTTACTAGACTGTATCACTAGACTGTTTTACTAGACTGTATCACAAGACTGTATCACTAGACTGTTTGACTAGACTGTTTTACTAGACTGTATCACTAGACTGTATCACTAGACTGTATCACTAGACTGTATCAATAGACAGTTTTACTAGACTGTATCACTAGATTTTTTCACCAGACTGTATCACTAGACTGTATCACTAGACTGTATCACTAGACTGCATCACTAGACTGTATCACTAGACTGTTTTACTAGACTGTATCAATAGACTGTTTTACTAGACTGTATCACTAGACTGTATCACTAGACTGTATCACTAGACTGTATCAATAGACAGTTTTACTAGACTTTATCACTAGATTTTTTCACCAGACTGTATCACTAGACTGTATCACTAGACTGTATCACTAGACTGCATCACTAGACTGTATCACTAGACTGTATCACTAGACTGTTTTACTAGACTGTATCACTAGACTGTTTTACTAGACTGTATCACTAGACTGTTTTACTAGACTGTATCAATAGACTGTATCACTAGACTGTATCACTAGAATGTATCACTAGACTCTATCACTAGACTCTATCACTAGACTGTATCAATAGACTGTATCACTAGACTGTATCACTAGACTGTTTTACTAGACTGTATCAATAGACTGTATCACTAGACTGTATCACTAGACTGTATCACTAGAATGTATCACTAGACTCTATCACTAGACTGTATCACTAGACTGTATCACTAGACTGTATCAATAGACAGTTTTACTAGACTGTATCACTAGACTGTATCAATAGACTGTTTTACTAGACTGTATCACTAGACTGTTTTACTAGACTGTATCACTAGACTGTTTTACTAGACTGTATCACTAGACTGTTTTACTAGACTGTATCAATAGACTGTTTCGCTAGACTGTTTCGCTAGACTGTATCACTAGACTGTATCACTAGACTGTTTTACTAGACTGTATCACTAGACTGTTTTACTAGACTGTATCACTAGACTGTTTTACTAGACTGTATCAATAGACTGTATCACTAGACTGTATCACTAGACTGTGTCACTAGACTGTATCACTAGACTGTATCAATAGACTGTATCACTACACTTTTTCACTAGACTGTATCACTAGACTGTATCACTAGACTGTTTTACTAGACTGTATCATTAGACTGTTTTACTAGACTGTATCACTAGACTGTTTTACTAGACTGTATCACTAGACTGTATCACTAGAATGTATCACTAGACTCTATCACTAGACTCTATCACTAGACTGTATCACTAGACTGTATCACTAGACTGTATCAATAGACTGTATCACTAGACTGTATCACTAGACTGTTTTACTAGACTGTATCAATAGACTGTATCACTAGACTGTATCACTAGACTGTATCAATAGACAGTTTTACTAGACTGTATCACTAGACTGTATCAATAGACTGTTTTACTAGACTGTATCACTAGACTGTTTTACTAGACTGTATCACTAGACTGTTTTACTAGACTGTATCACTAGACTGTATCACTAGACTGTATCACTAGACTGTTTTACTAGACTGTATCACTAGACTGTTTTACTAGACTGTTTTACTAGACTGTATCACTAGACTGTATCAATAGACTTTATCAATAGACTGTATCACTAGACTGTATCACTAGACTGTTTCACTAGACTGTATCACTAGACTGTTTTACTAGACTGTTTTACTAGACTGTATCACTAGACTGTATCAATAGACTTTATCAATAGACTGTATCACTAGACTGTATCACTAGACTGTTTTACTAGACTGTATCACTAGACTGTTTTACTAGACTGTATCACTAGACTGTATCAATAGACAGTTTTACTAGACTGTATCACTAGACTGTTTTACTAGACTGTATCTATAGACAGTTTTACTAGACTGTATCACTAGACTGTTTTACTAGACTGTGTGATTAGACTGTTTTACTAGACTGTATCACTATACTGTATCACTAGACTGTATCACACTAGTCTGTATCTTACAACGAGATTCATCTAGGGGGGAAATGGGAATATACACAAATCCAATCCCTCCTTCCAAGTCCTCCAAGTCCTCTCTCCAGTCCTCCCTCCCCTCCCTACCGCAATTTTTCCTCCCTCCATCGCGCCCTTTCTTTCCTCCTTCCTTCCTTTCCTCCATCCATCCCTCTCCTCGTGTGAGGCAATAAAAACTGTGTGTAGTCCTGCCAAGCAGCAGGCACAGGTGATTCCCGTCTGCAGGAGAATGTCTAGCATGCTTCAGTCTGTGGAAAGACAGGCCTACTGGTGTTAGCAGAGCAGATGGGAGATGGGAGGATAAAGGAGGAGGAGGGAAAAGAGAGGAGGAGGAGGAGGAGGAGGAGAGAAGGGGTGTGTTTAGTGTTGGTTGATTGTCAGCAGATTAAAATCGACACCAGAATTATCTTGACAGGTTTAAAGAGGTGAGAGTGATTGGAGTCCATTTTGAAAGGAGGGGGAGGGGGAGGAAGAGAAGAGGGGAGGGGAAGGAGGAGTGGGGAAGGAGGAGTGGGGAGGAAGAGTAGAGGGGAGGAGGAGGAAGAGTGGGGAGGAAGAGCAGAGGGAGGAGGGGAGTAGAGGGGAGGGGGAATGAGGAGTGGGGAGGAAGAGCAGAGGGGAGGAAGAGTAGAGGGGAGGGGGAATGAGGAGTGGGGAGGAAGAGCAGAGGGGGAGGAAGAGAAGTGGGGGAGAAGGAGGAGTAGAGGAGGAGGAGGCGTGGGGGAGAAAGAAGAGTAGAGGGGGAGGAGGAGGAGTGGGGGAGAAGGAGGAGTAGAGGGGGAGGAGATATTGAAGAGATGATTGTTTGAACAGATGGTACAGATGGAAATAAAATGAGCATCTGGGAGTAAGTGTCATCATAATTGCTACTATTAGTTCCCCATAGGCACAGATCTAGGATCAGCTCACCTTCCACATTTCTTAAACCTAAGGTATACCACTAGTTTAGAAAGCACAAAACTGATCCTAGATCAGTGTCTAAGGACACTTCACCCAACTAGGAGAGGAACACAGCACTTATCCCATGTCAGTGTCTAGGGGCAACTCACCAGACTGGTGGATCTAATGTCTTGTGACTGCTAACATCAGCTAGCATGCTAACGTCAATCTCAATTTACCTCTACAGGTTGACTCTGATGATGACCGTGTGGGAGATAAGTGTGACAGCAACCAGGACATTGATGAAGACGGCCACCAGAACAACCTGGACAACTGCCCCTACATCCCCAACGCTAACCAGGCCGACCACGACAAAGACGGAAAGGGTGACGCCTGCGACCACGATGATGACAATGACGGGATCCCAGACGAGAAAGACAACTGCAGACTGGCCTTCAACCCTGACCAGATCGACTCCGATGGTGAGTGGATCTAGAAGAGAGGAAAGCTTACGCAAAATATAGACTGACGTCTTTAGCATAATCTTCAGAGTTGAGCACCCTTTTCAACTGATCAATTGGCTTAACGATTAGATGGTTACTTAAATCAGTTTTGTTAGTGCTTGCCTATAACAAACACCTTAGCATCCTATAGCTCTTTAAGACCAGGATTGATGACCATGGACTTGCATGATATCAGTGTTAATCTACTTAATGCTGAGACATGTTATTTATCAAGTCTTCTATCTCTTCCAGGGGATGGTCGCGGAGACGCTTGCAAAGACGACTTTGACCAAGACAACGTGCCTGACATCTACGACGTGTGTCCAGAGAACTTTGACATCAGCGAGACGGACTTCAGGAAGTTCCAGATGGTTCCCCTGGACCCCAAGGGAACGTCCCAGATCGACCCCAACTGGGTGGTCAGACATCAGGGCAAAGAGCTGGTCCAGACCGTCAACTGTGACCCTGGCATTGCTGTTGGTGAGTGGATTGGTGGGATTGGTTGGTTGGGTGGGTGAGTGGATGGAATGGTTAGTTGGTTGACTGGTTGGTGGATGGCTTGATTGATTGATGCATTCTATGCTTTGGGACATCTCAAAATAACCCAACTCTAACTAAAAAGACCATCCTCTCATCTTCTCTGTTTCCCCGTTCCCAGGTTTTGATGAGTTCAACTCTGTGGACTTCAGTGGTACCTTCTTCATCAACACAGAGAGAGATGATGACTACGCCGGCTTTGTGTTCGGCTACCAGTCCAGCTCCAGGTTCTACGTGGTGATGTGGAAGCAGATCACACAGACCTACTGGAACAACAAACCCACCAAGGCTCAGGGATACTCAGGACTGTCCATCAAGGTGGTCAACTCCACTACCGGACCTGGTGAGCACCTCAGGAACGCTCTCTGGCACACTGGCAACACCCCAGGACAGGTAAGAAACAACCCCTATCGTCTTGCATGCCTGAACACATACCCACAGGAAAAAACCTTAGGGAGTATAGGGTGACTACGCCATCTAACTTTAACCCTACGTTTCTTCTTTATTCTGCAGGTGAAGACTCTTTGGCACGACCCTAAGAACATTGGCTGGAAAGACTTCACAGCCTACAGATGGCACCTGATCCACAGACCAAGAACAGGACACATCAGGTAAACACTGAAGCCTTGGCCTGGTGGAGATTTATGAGATTCAGAATGCCTACACAAACCCTATGACTTACTTGACTTAAAACCTTTTACTCCTTGGAGAATGTTGGTAAAACTGCTTATAGACTTTCCATAATGGCTGTTTTTGTATCGTTATCTCACAAATCTTATTATTGCATCTTTGTTTCAGAGTGGTCATGTACGAGGGGAAGAAGATCATGGCTGATTCTGGGAGCATATACGACAAGACGTACGCAGGCGGAAGACTAGGCCTCTTTGTCTTCTCGCAAGAGATGGTATACTTCTCAGACCTCAAGTATGAATGCAGAGGTAAGGAACAAGGAACTTTCTATGTCTTACTATAACTCCAATAGCAATTGTTTAGTGACATTTCTTTCACATTAGGCCTATGTGAAGTACCTAACCACAACTTAACGCTTTCTCTTAACTTAATGCCTAACCTTGTGTCCTTTGTGTTTTTCTTTCCAGATGCATAATTGCACGGAGCAAGAAGCTCTTGGAACAATGCACCTTTCTGTATAAATATGAACAATATGTATTCAGATGAAAAGTCCAGGGACAGTTTCTTTCTGCTACTCTTTCTTCTGCGGCACGCACACTGGTGGGACCGAGGGGGGAGGGCCTGGTGTGGTTAGCCTCAGGGTAAATTGACACTGGTTGGACAGAGAACCATTTGCTTTGCCTGAGCGGGAGACCGACCAATGTTACCAACCAACGTTACCAACCAACGACACCGACCGGCCGATCTCTCTTGAATCTTAAAGACCTCATTCAGCTCTGCGCAGGAGAGGCTCCCCATAGTCGACTATGCACTTCCAAACCTTTACATCTCTCTCTCTTTCTATCCATCTCTCTTTTTCTGTAATGGACGTCCCAAAGAAAGACTATATGATGTTCTGTTTATAAAAAACAGATCTACCCGGATGTAGATTCTGAACGATACGACTCTGAGGAAGTGTTTTTGGGGCTCAGAGGAGGAAGAAAGCAATAAGACTTTTTTCACTTTAAGTTATGTAAGGAAAGGGCTTGTGGCCATTGAAAGTCAGCTGCGTAACAACAAGATAAGGAGGGACGGTAACTTTGTGTGGATGTATGTACGTTTATGTGTCTAAATAAGAAGAAAGATACTGCTTGCTTTTACCCGTCTATATGCGTACCCTTAGAGAAAAGTGTTTCAGAGACGAAAAAAAACAAACCGAAATTAAAATGAGCCGAAATATTTTTTGTCAAATACAGGATTGCTTGTAGGCTTTTATGGCTGGCATTAGATTGATATTGTTCAGTTGAAAGCGAACACAGTATAACTCAGGGTAAGATGGGAGCGTCCATCTTAGCATTGCAGAAATGACATGGGAGGGCCATGTAAAAAAGGGCATTTCCAGTGCCAGTAAGTCCAAGACATTCTGTCTATTAAGACACGTGTCATTTTGAACATTAAATGTTACAAATATTCAGTATGTATTTATTTTCCAAAATCTAAAAAGATACCATTTTGGGTAAGATTAGAAAACGGGGATCTCCCTCATCTTTAGAGGCTTTACACTTGAAATGTAATGTATTAACTCTTGCCTACAATGTAGGTACCAAACAATTAAAATACTTTGAGAAAGTGAGAGATTCCCCCGGTGTCCCAGGGGTAAACTGACAACGAGTCAGTTGGTGTCAGAAGTGGGATTCTACTCTCCCCCTCTCCCTCCCTATAAGGGATTTGAATCCAGCCATGTTAGAGCTAAGGCTTCTGAATCAGTGTGGTATGTATGTGACCTGTGTGCCTTTTCTTCTGAGAGAGATGAAAAAAAAACAAGGAACTCTTTGATCTACAAATATTACCTCATTGCTGTTGTATGATTCATTTGATCAAACAAAAAAGTAATTTTTTTTCATTGTATGCTTACAGAATACAAATGGATCGACATCTTATTGCTACTGTAGCATGAGTCTGTAAATAGTATTACATTTCTTTTCGAAACAGAATCCCCCCTTCCCCATCCAACACCCCCCCTGCAGTAAAATGTTAGTTTTTTTTTACACATATTTGAATTTTTGCTTTCATGTATGTCCTTTGTCCAGTGCTCTTTTTAATGAATAAATTATTATTCTGTTTTTGTTCTGTCTTTGCTGTTCTGTGTGTGTGAGAGGTCGATTTGTGTGTGTAGATAAATGCTATTTAAATAATTTATCAGGATTCGCTGCCTGATGAAGGGGGCGTATCCGTATGTATAAACGGTTTGCACACTGACGCGAGGATGTTCTGTTCTTTATCGTCTTTACTTTTAGTTTTTCCGCTTAATCGCTTTTTTTTTTACAATGCTTTGCTGTACAATTTAGTGATGCTTGTTTTTTGCTTAGTTGTACAATGCAACAAAAAATGCTGTTTTTATCCATAGCAAATATTTTGTTACATACTTCTGAAACAATAAATAGTTGTTCAAATCCACGCTCAGTCTGTATGTGTTCACTACCAAGTCGTTGACGGAGTTGATGAACCACAATGCACAATTACATTGTCCTCATAACAACATCTATTCTTGACTGCACATTACATATCTCCATATTCTATTATATATAATGGGTGGTTGAGCCCTGAATGCTGATTGGCTGACAGCCATGTTATATCAGACCGTATACCACAGGTATGACGAAACATTTATTTTTGCCGTTCTAATTACAGTTTATAATAGCAATAAGGCACCTCAGGGGTTTGTGGTATATTGACAATATACCACGGCTAAGGGCTGTGTCCAGCCACTCCGCTTTGCGTCGTGCTTTAGAACAGCCCTTAACCTTGGTGTATTGGCCATATACAACACCCCCTCTTGCCTTATTGCTTAAATATATGCTGCATAAAACACTTTTTATAAAGTCTGAATATAGTATATGGACAATGGCTGTGCAACTAAGTAAGCTAAAAGTCCACGTGCAGAACACATTCAGGCGACACAATGAACATCGACAGAAGCCCAGATATCTGCCTCAAAGTCAATGTTAGGCCCCTGTTTAAATAGGGCTGTGTCTATATACTGTCTTCTCTGTCTCTGTTAAAGACACACACGCCATCCTCAGGGGGACATGAGGAATGTAGCATGGCACTCTGATCCTAGCCTTGATCTGTTTAAAGAACATTGAAAGTCACTGTTAGCATGGACAGATTGGAAAACTCCAAGTTGTCTCTCTTTGTGGTGATTGATGTGATTGATTCATCTCCTGTACAGACATTACTGTAACTTCTGCATGCGTATGTCAATGTTTTGGTGGAGACTAACTTTCTCAAGACGAACAGGTTGAATAAACAGCCTCTCAACCCCCTCAGCATGGTATTCTCCCAGAGCCACAGGGTGTGCCCCAAATGGCACCCTATTCCCTCCCAAATGGCACCCTATTCCCTATATAGTGCACTATGTTTGACCAGGGCCCATTCCATATATATAGTGCACTACTTTTGACTAGAGCCCCTGTCTACACTGGTCTACTGGTCCTGCGATAGAGGGACTGCCACATAGCCTACACAGAGTAAACAGAGGGTATATCAACTTGTCCAGCAGGAAAGAAAATATATGCATAGGCAGTGTGGGGTGAATCCTGTTTTCCAGTTTTGCAGAATTTCCAATTGACATCAATATAGAACCTTGGAGAAATAGGAGAAATAGCCTATATACTGTGTAAAAAAAACAGTCTTTATAGGGTGCATCCAGGCTTAAAATACAATACGGACCCGTAAATTTGTTCCACCAAAGTTTTTTGCCAAATTTCCCATTGACATCCATGCATGACATACAAAGGTTAGGAGGCAGGATTTGACACCTCTGTGAGGAGAGATCTGTTCAGAAAAACATCCACAAGTCATTGTGGTCATCAAGTGTATAGCGTGGTTGCGATAGCCTACAAACTGTCTTGGCTAGCCCATCTGCACACAAACACCAACCCATTATCACATCGTCTTTAAATTAAAACTAAATTCAAGTCTCAAAGTATGAGTACAAAAGAATCAACAATGGGCCTTAACTGGGGGTCTAAATGTGGCTACTGGATCAAAGGTCTTCCACCCTAGAATTACTGGACCTTCTGTAGTTCTCTGGTAGGTTTACCGTGTTGTGGGGGTAAAGAAGTGCACTCTCTTGCTGATGGACACTACCATTACATGCCAAGCCCTTAATTCATACCTCTCCGTATTTTGTTGTCTTACAACCAGAATTCAAAATGGATAGTTGTTTTTACACGTCTACACACAATACCGCATAATGACAAAGTGAAAATGTTTTTAGGAAAATGTATTTGAAATGAAATACAGAAATATATAATTTACCTAAGTATTCATACCCCTCAGTCAATTCATGTTAGAATCACCTTTGGCAGGGATTACAAATGAGTAAGTCTCTATGAGCTTTGGACAACTGGCTTGTACAAAATTCTTCAAGCTCTGTCAAATTGGTTGTTGAACAGTACTAGACAACCATTTTCAGGTCTTGCCATAGATTTTCAAGCTGATTTAGGTCAAAACTGTAAGTCAGGCACTCAGAAACTTTCATTGTCGTCCTGGTAAACAACTCCATTGTAGATTTGTCCTTGTGTTTTAGGTTATTGTCCTGCTGAAAGGTGAATTCATCTCCCACTGTCTAATGGAAAGCAGACTGAACCAGGTTTTCCTCTAGGATTTTGCCTGTGCTTAGCTCTATTCCGTTTAATTTTTATTCTGAAAAACTCCCATTCCATAATGATTACAAGCATACCCATAACATGATGCAGCCACCACTATGTTTGTAAATATGGAGAGTGGTACTCAGTAAAGCGTTTATTGTATTCGCCCCAAACGTAACACTTTGTATTCACGACAAAAAGTGAATTGCTTTGCCAAATGTTTGTAGTATTACTTTAGTGCCTTGTTGCAAACAGGATGCATGTTTTGGAATATTTTTTATTCTGTACAGGCTTCCTTTTTTTACTCTGTCAATTAGGTTAGTATTGAGGAGTAACTACAATGCTGCTGACCCATCCTCAGTTTTCTCCTATCCCAGCCATTAAACTGTAACTGTTTTAAAGTCACCATTGGCCTCAAGATGAAATTCATGCGCAATTTCCTTCCTCTCCAGCAACTGAGTTAGGAAGGACGCCTGTATCTTTGTAGTGACTGGGTGTATTGATACACCATCCAAAGTGCAATTAATTACTTCACCATGCTCAAAGGGATATTCAGTGTCTGCTTTTTTTTTTACCCATCTACCAACAGGTTCCCTTCTTTGCGAGGCATTCAAAAACCTCCCTGGTCTTTGTGGTTGAATCTGTGTTTGAAATTCACTGTTCAACTGAGGGACCTTACAGATAATTGTATGTGTGGGGTACAGAGATGTTAAACACTATTATTGAGTCCATGCAACTTTTTATGTGACTTGTTAAGCACATTTGAACTTATTTAGGCTTGCCATAACAAAGGTGTTGAATACCTATTGACTAAAGACATTTCAGCTTTTCATTTGTAATTTATTTGTTTAAGAAAATTACAACATAATTCCACTTTGACATTATGGGGTATTGTGTGTAGGCCAGTGGTATAAAAATCAAAACGTAGTCATTGGAGTTCTATGCCTTGGGAGCATTGTATGGGATGGAGCTCTGTCTGTTTGTGGTCCTAAGGAACCCACTGTATTCATCCAACTTAGAATAACATTTAGGATAACATTATTAAAATGAGTGGGGATCTAAAGATGTGCTCGTTCTTGTCAGGATCTTGTTTTGGTCTGGTAATTATTTTCCGAATGTAAAAGCTGTGTGCTGACGACAAAAAGAGTCAGGCGCAGGAGAGTTGAAATGCGTGGAAACCAACGTATTTAATAGCCATGTACATAAACAAATACAAAAGAGTAGGCAAAAATACTTCCACGAACAAATAATTCCTTGGGCGCATAAAACAAAACACCCGGCATAAATAGGCGTCAACAAAATGACACACACTGAACATACGAAAAATCAATCACTCACAAGGACAAGACGAATAACAGAGGAATAAATAAACGCCGACTAATGAGGGGGAATAAGCAACAGGTGTAACTGAAAACAAGGCAAAACCAATAGATAACGAAAAAGGAGCGGTGATGACTAGTAAACCGGTGACCGCCGAACACCGCCCGAACAAGGAGAGGGGCCGACTTCGGCGGAAGTCGTGACACCGAATTTGCAGTGACATTGAAAGATTAAAATGGACATAAACTTCAATGGTTTATTCAGAAGATCAGTGCTAGTCGGAAAACTTTGTTGGAAAACGTGTTGCCAATTGCACATTTGTTTGTAGAGCTTTTCAAGATAACAGTCAATGAAGTGACTGTATTGTAGTGATTACTTGTGTTGCACCAGAATTACTATATATATCATGGCTACAAAACAACGGCCTTGAATGCTACGATCCCTGTGGCAGGTAGATTAGCGGTTAAGAGCGTTGGGCCAGTAACCAAAAGGTCGCTGTTTCGAATCCCTGAACGACTAGGTCAAAAACCTGTGCATGCCATTGAGCAAGGCACTGAACCCTAACTGCTCCTGTATGTCACCCTGTGTAGGAGTGTCTGCTAAATACAGATTATGTCAGGCCTATATAATCCATATAATATATAACCCATATAATATAGAATTCATATAATATATAATCCATATAATATATAACCCATATAATATATAATCCATATAATATATAACCCATATAATATATAATTCATATAATATATAATCCATATAATATATAATCCAAAATCACACAGTCTCCTTGGTTACTGTCCTAATGCTCTAATGCCTCCTTCCCTGGAGGCCCCACAAGAGGCAGAACAATGGGTTTTACTGAGAGCTTTGGCCAGTAAGGGAAGCTTTACTGTGGTTGGTTTGCAAATGCACCCGACTCCCTATATAGTGCACTATATAGGGACCCTGTTCAAAAGTAGTGCACTATATAGGAACCCTGTTCAAAAGTAGTGCACTATGTAAGGACCCTGGTCAAAAGTAGTGCACTATATAGGGACCCTGGTCAAAAGTAGTGCAATGCATAGAGAATAGGGTACCATTTGGGATGCATCCCGTTAGTTATTTATGACAGTCTGGCCACTCGGTTTGAACCAGGTTGAACCGAGTTAACTTTTCCTCAAATTATATTCTGCTTCCTGCTTGGGTTCACCAGGTGCAGTTCGCTCAGGGTTCATAGGTCACGTGGCTATCTCTGTCAGGAATCCTCTTATTGGCCAACTCAAACGGTTCAAACCGAGTGGCCAGACTGTCATAAATAACTCATCTGCAATACATAGAATGGGAAAAAGATGAGGAATCTCTACCTTTACATTAGTCTCCATCCAGTGTATCAAAACAACACATTCAAATTCAAGCCAGGACAATAGAAGATCCAAGTTCCTTGGACCTGCTGCCACAACAGAACATTTGATCCTATACCGTTGGAAAATTGCATTTGACTTGAAAGTACATTTTGTTCAGAGATTTGGATTTGGAAAGAATCCCCCCTGCAGAGAAAGATAATGTTCATAATCATTAGATACCAGATGTACTGTAACTTTCCATTATTCAAAATAAAAGATATCATAGCATAGTTCATCAGTGTCTTCCAGCATTCATCTCCAGTTCATTCACTTAATTCCCATCAGTTTCACAGAAAGTATGAGTACCACCTCTTGAATTAACACTTTGTGGACTGTTTTTAGAATCGTATTCTAAGTGTTCTATTGTGGATTCTAAGTGTTCTATTGTGGATTCTAAGTGTTCTATTGGGGATTCTAAGTGTTCTATTGGGGATTCTAAGTGTTCTATTGTGGATTCTAAGTGTTCTATTGTGGATTCTAAGTGTTCTATTGTGGATTCTAAGTGTTCTATTGTGGATTCTAAGTGTTCTATTGTGGAAGACAAAGAAAGGACACAATATGTCATCCATACTGCTCTTAATCTACATATTTCCTCCTAGTCTATACCTTTTTTATTAAAGGTTAAACAAAAAATTTAAAAAAACATTAAGAACCCCAGTGCAAGTTGAAGACATGACATGTTCAAGTGGAGAAAGTCAAAGCGTCCTATCATTCACTACATCGTCAGTCAAATGCTTAAGCCTTCAGATCTAGTCATCAATGTCATCGTCTGCATGTTCCTATGGCGACAGAGGAGAGGTGTGTTTCATAAACCGAACGGCAGCCTCTTGAACTCTCACAGACCCTCTTTGGCGTGTGGACTCTATTTGTTCTTCCTCTCATTATAAGGAGGCAACTGAAGCATGGAAAGTGTTTTGAATAGCTCAGACCAATGTTTCCAAAATAACATTGCCATTGGCCACGTTGGCATCTCAGCGTGTGTGACGGATGATGACCATCCTTGTTGTGGAACTCATTTGTAGTTCCCCATTCGTTCCTTTGAGAGGTAAGCCAAACGCCTGCTAGTACGATACTGTTTGAAAATGATAAACACATGTATGAACTTCTATTTATACCATTTAATGCAGGGCGTTTAGCAACTAGCTTCAGACCCAAGGAGTGGTTATTCACAACATAGAAATTACAGTTGGCTGACTTTTCAAATTGTTCCATCTAGAATCACAAAGTGGTGTTAGGCCAGGTATGCCTCTGGTATCACAGGCACTAAATACAGCAAATTCAAATTGTTCCATCTAGAATCACAAAGTGGTGCTAGGCCAGGTATGCCTCTGGTATCACAGGCACTAAATACAGCAACCCACTTCCACTGCACTTTGTAGTAGTTCAAAGTGGATCCAGATACTCAACTGAATGTGGTCTCTTTAATATTCCTGCATATAACATCAAGCTACAGGCTGATGTTATGGTCTCGGTACCAAGGTGAGTGCCTTATATAAACACAAGGGGAAGAAGGAAGCTGAAACTAATAGTTTGCTATTTATTAGCCCACTGGCAGCAGATGAGAGGGTATAGGGAGTCTGAAGGAAGTAGCTCCATCTTTTAATTTCCTGAAGGGAGTACGCCCAGCTACAGCCCAGCTACTCCCCTACAACCCCTGCTTAGAGAATGGCCTATAAATCCCTTAGCCGTGGTCCTATAGCCTTAACAGGCCTTAGCCCTGATCCTGCAGTGAGTTAGAGTAGGAAAACAGGGACCATCATACCATAGCAACGCATCAGACCAATGCGTTGTATTATGGTACTACATGCTTCATAACGTATTGTGAGTAACGGCGATGTTTGGCTATTATATAGACATTCAGAATGAAAAGGCAGTACAAGCTAGCATATTGGATAGTAGAAGATGTTGCAGCTGAGTATTTGGCCATGGGAAGAAACTTTACACAACACAGTAAAGGATCAAACCCACCTTCTCTGGGATACACCCTGAGCCAGTCCAGAGGCAGTAAAAGTACACAACTTGAAGTGTTTGAACACACACAAGATGATTGACTATTTACCGAACCATCACACATACCCCCAATGAGAGAGGAAGTCTGCAGCCATGGCTCGCCCACAGTCCACAGGTACATGTGAAATTTGATGGATCCCTGTGATGTACAGAGGACAGGAAGTGAAGCTTGCAGGAATTCCAGACCGGGGTGGCTTGGCCCTCCACTTCCTGCGTCATGACGTGGCTGACTGATGCAGACCAGGGCCAGGCCTAGCATGTGTAAGTCCCAGGGTCTGTCACCCTGACATGGCTGACTGATGCAGCTCATGGACTGGGTGACGCAAACCAGACCAGGACCAGTGTGGGTCCAGCCTCCTACTTCCAGTCTGCTTCCCAGGAATATGTGTCATGCTATGCCTTTGTTGTCTGTCTGAGAGACGAACTGGCAGGATTCCTTTACACAGAGACTGACAGTAAGGTGCCAATCTGTCAGCGCCAACCACAGAGGGAAACAAACACAGCTGAAAGATGCCTTCATGACGCAATACAGGAGTTTCACACAACCCACAACCCATCACACTGACAGCACAGTAAGGTATGGCCAGGGCACTGAGCTATACAGTCTCTATAAAGCTCACCTGTAAAGGTGTCTTGGTCTTGTTATTCAGAATACCACTCTGTTACAGAAATCACGGTGGTGAAACCCAATGCCAACCTCATGGTGGTTAGTGGACCATAACGCTAGCTTTGTGCATTCTCCCATCTATTGTGAGCAGCCTCGGTTATCCACTCTCTCATGCACGGAGTTACTTTAGCAGGAGGTAGACTCCTCACGTTACAAAGGTCAACGGCTTTACTGTACTGGCCAACACACCTGGGACAAAGGCGGAGTGGCTATCGTGAATTTCTTATCAAAGGAGTTGGTATTACTTGTACCAATGCACATTTGATTTCAATACTGATAATACGTTGTAATGCGTTTTATGATTAAGAAGAATAAATACATATGCCGTTATAAGGTTCAATACCAAATTCAATGCATTACTTCATTGGACAAGAATGGATGTATATAGCCACAAGCAAGGTAAAAACGAATTAATAAAGTTCACAAAGTTCTAATCCCTCTCTGTGGTCTAGAAACAGAAACAGTGAAAGCGGGCCGCTAGGGGCGATGGGAAAGTTGAAGGTGCGGCGTTGGTTTCCCTCCAAGACCCATTCTGTGTCCTCACTCGGGTTTGCGCGAGACAAAAGCCCCACAGAAACCAGAACCTGGGGCAGCGCTGCTCTGCTGCTGAGAGTCAGAGAGAAGAAGAATGGGCTCCTTTCAGTGTCTAGCTGGCTGGGCCAGACTAACAGTACAGTACACCTCAGAGAGGCACTCAGAGGAGAGGGGAGATGGGTTACCCAGACAATGGACACACACAGGGATCTCTTCAGCTCTTCAGGATCTCATCTGGCAGCCAGAGTCTGAGAGAGAGAGAGAGAGAGAGAGAGAGAGAGAGAGAGAGAGAGAGAGAGAGGGGAGGGGAGGGGGGGACGCTTGGAGGGGGTGGATTTTTGTTCTTGTGTGAATATGTGAATACAAACGCTTTGATTGCTGCTTTACTCCAAACTAGGCTGTCCCGGCCGTTGTCAGACTCTGTTGTCCGTTTGGGTACAGCGAGAGTGGCAAGAGCGAGTGAGAGCCACAGTGGCATTCCAGTTTCATCTGACACCGTGGCTTTTGTTGGAAACTGCAGTCCACCGGAGCCGCTGTTATTGGGTTTGGTTTTCAGCGTGGGGGTAGCTAGCGATGAGCTCTGACACAAATACTTTGAGGGGATGTAACTAACCATTGTGATTCACCCAAAAGTTTCTGTGTCCTCTCTCTGTTCTCACAGACAATGCCAGTGGAGCAGTATTCAGAGAAAACGGCAACAACTATTATTCCCACGGCAGAAAATAACCACTTGCAGAGAACATCATGACGACTGATCCACTGGTCAGTAGCGGCCGCAGTGCCAAAGCGTTCATGTATGACAAAACGGTAAAAACAAAAGCACAGTCCCTACACAACAAGAGCTTTGGTTTGATTGACGAGCCAAGTTCTCAGTAGGAAAAATAAAATATAAAAATCCCTAAAGGAGTGCTTCGCTTCTCCTTCTCAGCCAATCCATAAAATAAAACAGACACAACCCAGATAGCAATCATACTGTGTTCCAGACCTGGGTTCAAATACTATTTGAAATCATTTCAAATATTTTAGTTGGGCTTGATTTAGCTTGTCCGTTGCAATGGAAACAATAGAAAAGTCTCTATGAGTGCAAAGCCCGCCCACCCCGGCACTCCAGTCAGCCTAAGACCAAATGCTCAAAGTATTTGAAACTATTTCAAGTAGTGTTTGAACCCAGGTAGGTCTGCAAACGACCCAGAAGGTTCTGAAAGAAAAAAAAGGTTAATATACTAGCTCATCCATCATTTCAAGGTCCTTGTATGATTTCACACTTCTATCAAAGACACCTGTCTACATTCCTGCTGCAGCCTTCACAAAATAAAAGAGATGGTATAAATACTATAGTATTCACTGAAGTGTTTTTGCAGAATTTACTGTGGTATTCGCTGTAGTGCAAAAACACTGTAGTATTTACTGTGGTATATACTCTAGTATTTACTCTAGTATTTACTCTAGTATACTGTAGTATTTACTGTAGTATTTACTCTAGTATACTGTAGTATTTACTGTGGTATATACTCTAGTATTTACTCTAGTATTTACTCTAGTATACTGTAGTATTTACTCTAGTATTTACTCTAGTATACTGCAGTATTTACTCTAGTATTTACTCTAGTGTACTGTAGTATTTACTCTAGTATTTACTCTAGTATTTACTCTAGTATACTGTAGTATTTACTGTGGTATATACTCTAGTATTTACTCTAGTATTTACTCTAGTATACTGTAGTATTTACTGTGGTATATACTCTAGTATTTACTCTAGTATTTACTCTAGTATACTGTAGTATTTACTGTAGTATTTACTCTAGTATACTGTAGTATTTACTCTAGTATTTACTCTAGTATACTGCAGTATTTACTCTAGTATTTACTCTAGTGTACTGTAGTATTTACTCTAGTATTTACTCTTATGTACTGTAGTATTTACAGTTAACTATAGTATAAATACTGTAGTAAAAGAAAACTGTACTATACTGTAATATTTACTGTAGTATTTACTATAGCGTATTTTGTTTCATTATCGTTGAGATAGAAGTGGAGGCTTTATCCTTCCGGAAACACACTGCAGAAAAACTAAAAGAGCAAATGTTCTATAACTTGTAGGAAGGTAGGACTGGGGTCTGAACAGAGAGTTCAGAGCTTCTTCTCTTTTCTATAACCTGTAGGTAGTAGGTAGGTAGGTAGGAAGGAAGGAAGGTAGGTCGGAAGGTCGGTAGGTAGGTTGGAATGGGGTCTGAACGGAGAGTTCAGAGCTTCTTCTCTTTTCTATAACGTGTACGGAACACATTACATTGTCTACTTGGCATGTGGGTTTCATAGTGGTGTGGATGGTACATAAACAGACCCTGTAT